>WOXC01009952.1:0-488789 GCA_011680675.1 Gymnobelideus leadbeateri | reverse complement strand
GGACTTTCAAGCATTCTTGAGGAAAAAACCAGAATTGCAAGAAGCAAGAGATGCCTGAGAAGGTAATCAGGGAAAAGAAATCAAAAGGAACTTATCAAAGTTGAACTATTTACATTCCTATATGGAAAAACAATAACTGTGACTGATGAAATCTTTCTCAGTATGAAAATAATGGAAGAAAGGTGTATGGTCATATGAATACATATGTGAATGTGTGTATATATGTTTACAGTTATATATGGATAGAGGGCATAGGTTGAATTTATTGGGAAGGGAGAATACTCAAGGGATGAAATTATGAGGTGAGAGAGGAAAGTGGCAAGAGGAGATGGGCAGAGACAGGGTAGGGTAAACTATCCCATGTAGAAGAAGCAAGGGGAAGTGGTTGCAAGGGAGGGGGAGAATAGGAAGGCCAAAAAGGCAAAACCACATTCTCATTGAAATTGGTTCAGGGAGAGAATGACATACATACTAAATGGGATATCTCAACCTGCAGCAGAATAGGGGGAAGGGGGATGAGAGGAGGGATGATGGATGGGAGGGCATCCTTTGGGGGAGGGGAGGTTGGAAGTACCCACTATAGAAGAGGGACAGGATCAAGTGGGGAATGGACCAGGTGGGGGGTGGGATGAGTGGGAGGGAATTATAAGCAGCCTTGTACAATATATCTACTATGATAATGTTTTGCATAGCTAGACATGTACAACATATACTGAATTACTTATCTTCCCAGAGGGAATGGGTGACAAGGGAGGAAGGAAATGCATCTGAAATTCGAGGTCTTAACATTAAATGTTTCAAATATATATAAATACTATTATTAATACTCTTTTGCTTGTAATTGGGAGATAAGATGTGCAGGCATTGGGGCACAGAGATTCACCTGGCTCTAATGGAAAACTCGAAGGGGGTATGGCAGAAGATATGGGAGCAAGCAGATTGGAGGAAGCGATATCTTGTGAGACTGCTATTCTGGGAGGGTGGGTAGGGGAGAAACGGGGGAAAAAATTGTAACTAAAAATCTGGCGGAAATGAATGATGTAAAACAGAAGTTAATAAAGCATTTGTTTAATTAAAAAAAAAAGAGGGGCAAGGGGAGAATGTTGTAAAAATTACCAAGAACAAACATGGTTCCAAAGAATCGATGTGAGAGACTATCCTCACCCCATCCCTTTGCTGGGGTAGAGTGGGTACATTGTACATAGTCTCAGAATTTTTTACACACATACATGCATTTTTTTCCTGTTTTTTTTTTTTTGTTTTGGTTTTTTTCGAGGGCAATTGGGGTTAAGTAACTTGCCCAAGGTCACACGGCTAGGTTTTTTTTTTGTTTGTTTGTGCTAGTGTCTGAGGCCAGATCCCAGCTCAGGTCCTTCTGACTCCAGGGCCGACGCTCTACTCACTGTGCCACCTAGCTGCCCCTTGGCCTTCTATCTTACTGGCCTTTATGAGCTCTACAACTGAGTTGCACTGGCTAATTTCTCAGACTAGGATGTTCTGCTTCCTTGTCCATTTCCTTTAAAGCTTCAGCTTGAACGCCAACTTCATTAGAAGGCCTTTCCCGTCCCCATTCGGTACAGTGAATGCCCTGCTCAGATTACCTTCCTCTATGCTAACTAGTTCTTGTATGTAGTTGGTTATTTTGCTCTTCTTTCAAGAAACAGGTCCTTTTTTGTCCTTTGTCTCCCCAGCACCTAGTACTGTGCCTGGTCTTAGCACATGTTGACTGCCAAATCCCTGATTGTCATGGCCCCAGTCGCTTGGGGGGAGAGCCCTATGGCATTAAGGTGCCATGGTGCGTTGGCCCAACCAAGTTCTTATTTCAGGTTTGGGGACTGGGGGGAGGGGAGTTTCAACAGTACTTGCCCCTAAAAGAATGAATGATCAGGCCCTGCACCCAAGTCCCCTGCCACTGTCTCCTTGGGATGCCTGACTTGACCAGATTTGCCCGGGAAGTCTTTAGGTACCCATAGTCGTCCTGCAATTGGCTTGCAGGTGCCCCTGTCCCTCAGGGGTTCCTAGGCTTGGTGGATTTAGGGAGCCAGAGAAGCCTCTTTGGTGGTGGCGGTAGTCAGAGTCCTTGCTAGGTCGGCCTCTGTTCCGCCTGGTGCTGCCCTACTCCTGTCTGGGGTTTGCCAGAGTGTCATGGTTTTGGAGAATGCTGATGACCCAAGTTGGCTTCTTGGACTCCCTTCTTCCCCAGCCAGCTGAAGAATGGGTGTCAGAGGTCTACCTCTTCCCACTCTTCCCCATCTGTGGTGGACTTGTGGGCTGTGTTGTTTTTAGACGCTATACACGGATCCGCCTCGACCCTCTTCATTCCCCATGGCTCCCCCCTAGAGGCGTCTCCCGCTTAGCACAGTGCACTCAATGGGGGCTTATTAAATGTTGACTAGACATTCACTGAACCGTCCAACACACCACTGATGGCCAACCCGTCCACTACCAACACAGATTGAAGGCCAAGGAGGTGAGCGACCCCCAACTTTTCCATCGGGCTCCAGAAAAAAGGGCCTCGGGATTGAAGGAGGCAACCGTGCCCTAGAGAATCCCCCTCCCCTCCAACTGTTTCCGAGGGAGAGAAGATCAAGGACCACTTGAAGGATTGTCGGAAGTGTTGCTTCAGCGGGAAGGGAGAAACCTCGGGTGGGGGAAGCTCGGTGGGGGGGGCGGGCCGCTCCAGGTAGGTCGTCGAACAGAGGTGCGACCCCACAGTTCTGCCACGAGGGGGCAGGGCTGCACCGTCTACACCCCTTCTCCAGTGGGCGGGGTCGGGGGTGGGATGGGTGTGTGTGTGTGTGTGTGTGTGTGTGTGTGTGTGTGTGTGTGTGTGTGTGTGTGTGTGTGTGTGTGTGTGTGTGTGTGTGTGTGTGTGTGTGTGTGTGTGTGTGTCCCGGGACCTCTTAGCCTCAACCATGCCGAGCATTCCCGTTCTAAGGATCCCACCAACCAAGTCGCGACTCTTAGGGGACATAGCAGATAGAGGCAGGGCGACTAGGCAGGGACTCAGATTACACACCTCAATGGGGAGAGGCTTCTAGGGCTCCCCAGCCCAGCATGCAGAAGAACCCCCAAAGGGGTGGGCGTTTGCATACCAGCCTAACTCAGACTCGAGTCCCTGAGGGCTTCTCGGCCAAGTCTGGCCACTGGAGACATCCCAGGGAGGTAGGGCCACCCCCACGGCACAATCGTCCTGCTCTGAGGGACTGAAGTCACCAGATCCGTCTCAGAGATTTGAAAAGGGACAGTCCAGGAGCTTACATGCCAAACACTCTGCTAGGTGCTAGGGATGCCAAGAAACCACACTCCAGAGAGCTCCAGGTGAAGGTTTCCTCCCAAGCTGTATCAAAACCTTGTCTGCCAGTTCCTGATTTTGAGAGTTGCCTGGGAGGGACCTGGAGAGGTTGTGACTTGCCCTGGATCACACAGTCAAAAAGCATTTATTAAGTACTTACTATGTCCCAGGCGCTGTGCTAAACTCTGGGGATAAAAAAAAAAGTCAGAAACAGTCCCTGTTTTCGAGGAACTGACATTCTAATGGGAAAGAAGTAAATAACAAGCCTTTGAGGAGTGGGAGTTGTCTGTTGACTTGGGGAAGGACCTTCTGCAGAAATTGGGGTTTAAGTTGAGTCTTCAAGGAAGCCAGGAAACTAAGAGATGGGGGTGAGAGGTCAGAAAGCAGGCAGAGAAGACAGCCATTATAGTTCATGGAGTCAACTATGATACAAGGCAAGAAAAATAGGAAGAGATCAGGTAATAAAGAGATTTTAGTAACAAACGCAACTATATTTGAACCTGGAGGTAATAGGGAGACACTGATGTGGGACAGGTGGGGAGAGTTTTGAGGCAAAAAAGAACAGAAAACTAATGAGGGCCTGGGTTAGGTTGGTTGCTATATTAATGAAAAGAAACATTCATTTATGAGAAGTATCATGAAGGTAGAAACAAGATTTAGCAACACATTGGAAGTAGGGTGGCCAAGTGGCACTGAAGTGGATAGAGTGCTTGGCCTCGAGTCAGGAAAACTCCTCTTCCTGAGTGTAAAAAAACTCCTCTTCCTGACTCTGACACTTACTAGCTGTGTGACCCTGGGCAAGTCACTTCACCCTATTTGCCTCATTTCCCTTATCTGTTAAATGAGCTGGAGAAGGGAATGGTAAACCACTCCAGTATCTCTGCCAAGAAAATCCCAAATCAGATCAAGGAGAGTCAGTCATGACTAAAAAGTGACTGAATAACTGTATGACTCCAGGGTAGCATAGAGGTTGGGGGCCTGGGTGACTGGGAGGATGATGGTACCCTCAACTGTATTAGGGAAATTCAGAAGTAGGGAAAGATAATGAAGTTGGGACTTGTTGAATTTGAGATGCCTAAGCTGATCTCTTCATAGCTTTTCTGCACTTTTTCTCTTGAGAGAAGGCCTGACTTCAGGAGCTTCAGGATACTTGCCTGCCTTGGGGAGTAGAGAGCTTCAGGTTGGGGGTGGGGGGGTGGGGGGTGGGGGGGGTAGGGGTGGGAGTGAGGTGTGGGGGGGTGGGCCTTGTCCTCTGGAGTCCAGACTCTTAGGGCTTGTTTTCCATCATGCCCTCCTCCACCCAGCCCAGCTATCAGGTGATAATCTGTCCTTCCCTCCCCCCATTCAATCTGATCTGACTGGAGTTTTTTGGAAAGGACCAATTGAGGAAGGCCTATTGGCAGGGGTATTGCCTCTGGCTAGGGAGTATCTGTGAGCTCTAGGGCTGCTGTCTTTGCATGGGGGAGGGGAGAGGGGGACATTGTCCAAAGGCAAGAAGTTATGCCCCAGTGCTTTCTCCAATAAAGTCCAGTGTTTTGATTGGGCTCCCATACAACCTGGCATTCTACCCACTAAGAGGTGTTGGTGAGATAGGGTGGTCAGGTCTCACAAGACACAGCTGCCAGGAGGAATAACCTCAGGAACAGCCTAATCTCATGTCACCCATAGAGAACTTCTTCCTGCCCCAGGGTCATCTCAGGGTGTTGGACTTAATTAGAGAAAGCACTGGGAGATGTGAGGCAGGAGATGGAGAAAGGTGCCTGTTGGGCAGTCTTAACACTGGAGAAGATTCCAGGGCAAGGCCCCACAGGATTGAGAGGCAGGCAGTTATATGCCCCCTCCCCTCCCCCCATCCCCCTTAGAGGGCCTAGATAAAGTTGGGGAAGCCAGCTATGGAGGGAAGAGAGCCATCTTTCCTAATGTGAAAGCCGGAAGCCCTGACTTAGAAGTGGCTTTGCTTCAGGCCCTGATGGGAAAGAACTGGGGGGGAGGCCATCTTGACTGACAGCATGCAACAATGTTGTGTGTGGCCTGCTCCTGGAAGTGACCTCGAGCCATTATACATAGTGTCACCTTCATAGCTATTATGTGACAGGCAGAATTTGACTATACTGACTCTGAGTCCCTTATTTTGGTATATAGTTACATATTGTCTATGTGTCCCTGAATAGATTGTAAACTTTTTTTTTTGGCTTTTTGGAGGGCAATTGGGGTTAAGTGACTTGCCCAAGATCACAAGGCTAGTTTTTATTTTCTTATGGAAATGAATGTTGAAAAATAAAAATTAAAAAAATTTTTTTCGGGGGGAATGCAGGGCAATTGGGGTTAAGTGACTTGCCCAAGGTCACATGGCTAGTAAGTGTTAAGAGTCTGAGGTCGGAATTTGAACTCAGGTCCTTCTGACTCCAGGGCTTGCACTCTACTCACTGCCCCACCTAGCCACCCAGATTGTAAACTTCTTGAGGACAGGGATTGTTTCACATTTGTCTTTGTAGCTTTAGCCCCTAGCACAATATGGCAAGAAGTTTTGCCCTTAATAAATACTTGTTGGTGAATTGACTGATTGATCCCCTCTCATCTGCCCTTGCAGTCATTCCCCACCTCCATCCCCATAGCCTTCAAGCCCCCTTTGTCCAATTGCCTTCCCTGATGTTTAAAAACATAATTTTTTCTCCTCCATCCTTAAAAACCCTCATTTGAGCAGAACCAGAAGAACATTGCACACAGTAACAGCAGCATTGTTCGATAACCAACTTTGATAGAGTTAGCTCTTCTCAGCAATGCAAGGATCTAAGACAACTCCAAAAGACTCCTGATGGAAAATGCTGTCTGAATGCAGACCAGAGCATATTATTCACTCTCTCTTCTTTTTCTTCTTTCTTGTAGTTTCTTCCATTGGTCCTAACTTTTCTTTATAATATGCCTAATGTGAAAATGTTTACTATGAATGTATATATAGAGCCTATATCAGATTGTATGCCATCTTGGGGGGGGGAGAAGATTTAGAACTCAAAATCTTATGTAAATGAATGTTGAAAAATAAAATTTTGGGGGAGAATGCAGGGCAATTGGGGTTAAGTGACTTGCCCAAGGTCACATGGCTAGTAAGAGTCTGAGGCTGGATTTGAACTCAGGTCCTCTTGACTCCAGGGCCTGTGCTCTATTCATTTTGCCACGTAGCCACTCCTAAAATAAAAAAAAAATTTTTTTAAACCCTCACTTGATCCTGCCACCCCCTCAAGCTACCATCCTGTATCTCACCTCTTTCAGACATAGTAAAACTAGAAAAAGTCAGTGATTCCACTTTCTTTCCTCTTATTCACATCTTTTTTATTTTTCTTGTTGCTAGATAGAGGATTATTAGCCTCATTTTGCAGATTAGACAATTGAGGCCCAGAATTGTGGCTTCCTTAAGACCATACTGCTTGTTAAGGTAGTAACTAGATGACTATGGATACAGCACTGGGCCTGAAATCAGGAGCCCTTCATTCAAATTCAGCCTCAGGCACTTCCTAGCTGTGTGACCCTGGGCAAATCAATTCACTTCTGTTTGCCTCAGTTTTCCCCATCTGTAAAATGGGAATAATAATAGCATTTACCTTCCAGGTTTGTCGTGACCATCAGATGAGACAATAATTATAAACTATTTAGCTCTGTACTTGATACATACTAAGTGCTCTATAAATGTTAGCTAGTATTATTTGTAGGAAATGAGGGAGGTTATAACCTAGATCTCATACCCCATAGTGAGTTGCTTTTCCTATGAGGCAATAATAAGAAGTGGAAAGTACTGGTCTTGGAGTGATAGGAACCTCAATCTAGAGCTGGAAGGGACTTCAAAGGCCATCCAGTCCAACTCTTTCCTCGTGTAGAGGACAAAACTGAAGCCCAGGGAAGGAAAGTAAGTAAAGTCGTAAAGCTATGAAGAACTTGAATTTGACCCCAAGTCCTCTGACCCTAAATCCAGTGCTTTTCACACTGCTTCATGACAGGATTTGAGCTCAGGCTCTCCCATTTACTAGCCATCTCTCATTTTCCAACCCCTTGCAATCTGGCTTCCAACCTTATTCCTTAACTGCAACTGTTCTCTCCAAAGTTTCTGCTGATTTTTGAAGTGCCAAATCCAAAGGCCTTTGTTCATTCAGTCCACATCCTTGTTGAAAGTAGCATTTGATGTGACTGAGGACTGTCTTCTCCTGGTTATGTTGAGTTCTGGGGCTTGGTGACACCATTCTCTTGTTAGAACATTCTCAAGCCATTTCACAAGGTGCCCCCATGCCTGGAATATAATGGCCTCTTCACTTTCAAGCCTTAAAATCTTGGGTTTCTTTCAAAGATCATCTTAAACACCATCTCTTTCCTGAGACCTTTCCTGTCCCTTTAGTGTGACAGCATCCTAAAATTACCTTGCTTTTATTTATATATACTTTAAAATGTTTTATTTTATTAATTTTTCAACTAATAAACATTTTTTCTCCCACAACTGAACAATAAAAAGAAAGAAAAAGAAAACCCATAACAAACCTGCATGTTAAATACACGGTCAAATGAAGTAAATTTCTTTATTGGCCAAATCCAAGAATGTATGTCTGTTTTTGCATTTTAAGGTGGGCAGAATTGTTTCAATCTTCACTCTTCTGAAATCATGGGTGATCATTGCATTGATCAGAGGTCTTTCAAAGTTGTGTTTCTTTATAGTGTAGCTGTCACTTTATAAATAGTTCTGGTTCTGCTTTATTCATTCTGAATTAGTTCTTTGAGGTTTTCTCTGTTTCCTCTGAAATTGTCTGTCCATGTTGTAATTTCTTCTCTTTTAATTTAATATTTTACTTCCTCCCAATTACATGTAAAAACAGTTTTTAAGCTTTGGTTTAAAGAATTTTTTGAGTTCCAAATTCTTTCCCTCTCTTCCCTCTTCATTGAGAAAGCAAGCAATTTGATATGTGCGGTCATTCAAAACATTTCCATTTTAGTCATGTTATGAAAGAAAACACAGACAAAGAAAACCCAAGGAAAATAAAGAAAAAATATACTTTGTTCTGCATTTAGACTCCATCACTTCTTTCTCTGAGATAGTATTTTTCATCATGAGTCCTTCAGAATTGTCTTGGATCATTGAATTGCTGAGAATAGTTAAGTCATTCACAATGGATCACGGTACAGTATTGCTGTTACTCTTTATAGTAGTCTATTCATTTCACTTTGCATCAGTTCATGTAAGTCTTTTCAGGTTTTTCTGAGAGCATCCTGCCCATCATTTCTTTTTTTTTTTTTTTTGCTTTTTGGAGGGCAATTGGGGTTAAGTAACTTGCCCAAGGTTACACATCTAGGGTTTTGTTTTTTTTTTTTGTTTGTGTGTGTTAAGTGTCTGAGGCCGGATCCGAACTCAGGTCCTTCTGACTCCAGGGCCTGTGCTCTACTCACTGCGCCACCTAGCCGCACCCCCATCATTTCTTATAAATAGTATAATATAGTATAGTAATATAAATAGTATAAATAGCACAATAAATAGTATTCCATTACAATCATATACCATGACTTGTTCAGCCACAATCCATTTGATAGGCATCCACTCAATTTCCAATTCTTTGGCACCACTGAAAGAGCTGCTATAAATATTTTTGTACATATAGGTCCTTTTCCTCTGTGTGTTTTTTTTTCTCTTTGGAATACAGAGGTATTGCTGGGTCAAAGGGCATATATGGTTTTATAGTCCTTTGGGCATAGTTCCATGATGCTCTACAGAATGGTTGAATCAGTATACAATTTTAACAACAGTGAATTGGTGTCTCAATTTTCCCACATCCCTTCCACCATTTGTCATTTTCCTTTTCTATCATATTAGTCAATCTGATAGGTGTGGGGTAGTAGCTCAGAGTTGTTTTATTTTTTTTTTTATTTAAACAAATGCTTTATTAACTTCTGTTTTACATCATTCATTTCTGCCAGATTTTGAGTTACAATCATTTCCCCCCCCTGTTTTTCCCCTACCCACCCTCCCAGAACAGCAGTCCCGCAAGACATCGCTTCTTCCAATCTGCTCTCTCCCCTATCCGCTCCCACACCCCCTTCCTCCTCTCCATTAGAGGAAGGTGAATCTTTGTGTCCCAATGCCTGCACATCTTATCTCCCAATTACAAGCAAAAGAGTATTAATAATAGTATTTATATATATTTGAAACATTTAATGTTAAGACCTCGAATTTCAGATCCATTTCCTTCCTCCCTTGTCACCCATTCCCTCTAGGGAGATAAGTAATTCAGTATATGTTGTACATGGCTAGCTATGCAAAACATTATCATAGTAGATATATTGTACAAGGCTGCTTATAATTCCCTCCCCCTCATCCCACCCCCCACCTGGTCCATTCCCCACTTGATCCTGTCCCTCTTCCATAGTGGGTACCTCCAACCTCCCCTCCCCCCAAGGATGCCCTCCCATCCATCATCCCTCCTCTCCTCCCCCTTCCCCCCATTCTGCTGTAGGTTGAGATGTCCCACCTAGTATGTATGTCATTCTCTCCCTGAACCAAATTCAATGAGAATGTGGTTTTGCCTTTTTGCCTTCCTATTTTTCCCCTCCCCTGCAACCACTTCCCCCTGCTTCCTCTACATGAGATAGTTTACCCCACCCTGTCTCTCCCCATCTCCTGCCACTTTCCTCTCTCACCTCACAACTTCACCCCTTAAGTATCCTCCCTTCCCAACAAATTCAACCTATGCCCTCTATCCATATATAACTGTAACCATATATACACACATTCACATATGTATTCATGTGACCATACACCCTTCTTCCATTATTTTCATAGTGAGAAAGATTTCCTCAATCACAGTTATTGTTTTTCCATATAAGAATGTAAATAGTTCAACTTTGATAAGTTCCTTTTGATTTTTTTTCCCTGATTACCTTCTCAGGGATCTCCTGCTTCTTGCATCTGGATGTCAAATTTTCTATTCAATTCTGGTTTTTTCCTCAAGAATGCTTGAAAGTCCTCTATTCCACTGAATGACCATATTTTTCCCTGAAACAAAATACTCAGTTTTGCTGGGTAGGTGACCCTTGGGTTCATTCCCAGTTCTTTTGCCCTCTGGAATATCATATTCCATGCCCTTCGATCCCTCAGTGTAGAAGCTGCCAGGTCCTGGGCTATTCTGATTGTGTTTCCACAATATTGAAATTGTTTCTTCCTGGCTGCCTGTAGTATTTTCTCCCTGATCTGGGGATTCTAGAACCTGGCTATAATATTCCTGGGAGTTTTCTTTTTGGGATCTTTTCCAGGAGGTGATCTGTGGATTCTTTCAACCTCTATTTTGCCCTCTGGATCTAAAACCTCAGGGCAATTTTCCTTGAGAATTTCTTGAAGGGTGATTTCTAGGTTCTTTCTTTGATCATGTCTTTCGGGTAGTCCAATAAGTTTTAAATTGTCTCTCCTGGATCTATTTTCCAGGTCAGTGGTTTTTCCCATGAGATATTTCACATTGCCTTCTACTCTTTCATTTGTTTGGATCTGCTTAACAGCATCTTGATTTCTTATAAAGTCATTAGCTTCCATTTGCTCCAGTCTAACTCTGAAGGAATGAATCTCCTCAGTGAGCTTTTGAGATTCCTTTTCCATCTGGCAAATTTGACTTTTTAAGGCATTCTTCTCCTCATTGCCCTTTTGGGCCTCCTTTGCCATTTGAGTTAGTCTATTTTTTTTTTAAGGTGTTGTTTTCCTCAGTCAGGCTGTTGACCCTCATTTCATACTTTTCCTGCATCCTTCTCATTTCTCTTTCCAATTTTTCCTCCACTTCTCTTATTTGATTTTTTTTTAAAGCAATTGGGGTTAAGTAACTTGCTCAAGGTTACACGGCTAGTCATTATTTATGTATGGGTGCTCATTTTCTGAGGTCGGTTTCGATCCCGGGTCATCCCAACTCCAAGGCCGGCGCTCTTACTCACTGCACCACCTAGCTGCCCCTCTTATTTGATTTTTAAACTCCTTCTTAAGGTCCTCTATGGCCTGCAACCCGCTCATGGTTTCCCCTGGAGCTGGACTTCTGACCTCACAGTCCTCTTCCTGCTCCATGCTTTGACCCTCCTTGCCCCCAAAGTAGGAGTCTAGGGTTGCATTTTTCTGTTTAATTTGTTACCTTTGCCTTGGCATGTTGCCACTTAATTACTTGACTTTTGGGCTTGTTGCCACACTATGGCTTTGTGGCCAGATAGGGGAATTTTCGTCCCAAATGTGTGGCAGGGCACCTTCTGTTTCTGGCAAGCTGGAAACCCACCCACGACCTCCACCCCAGATCACAATCCAGATCCAGGCAGGTTAAAGCAAGAGCCATTACTCCCCAAGACTGATTGCTGGATCTCCCTACAGTTCGCAGGCCAGGAGCTGGAGCTGTCTCTGAAAACTACAAAATGGCGTGTCTCCTCAGTGGCTTCTAGCCCCCAGGGGAGGAAGCCTACGAGTTCCCCAAATACTGGTCCCAAAGTCCATAGGGCACTAACCTCTCACTTTGTCCTAGGCATGTCTGTGTTGATAATTCTGGAATAGCCACAGCTGCTGGTGTTCTGGGGTCCCTCCAGCTGGTTGCTGGCCCTGCTGCCCTGGGGCTAAAACCGAGACTCAGGAGCACCTGGGTTCGGCTCCCCGCGCTCTGCGCGCTGCCGGCTCCTAGACCGCTGCGCTGCTCCTTCCTGCAGGGCTGCTGGGCTGTCCTCAGCGGGAGGTTAGCTTCTCTGTGTCATTCTGTGGGTGCTGGAGCTTCAGAAGTTGTTCAGAGTCCCCTTTTACATAGTTTGGAGGAAATCTGGGGGCAGAGTGGCTTGGATGCGCTGTTTCTACTCCGCCATCTTGGCTCCGCCCCTCAGAGTTGTTTTAATTTGTATTTCTCTAATCAATAGTGATTTAGAGCATTTTTTCATGTTTCATTGATTACTTCATCTGAAAACCGTTCATATCCTTTGACCATTTAGCACTTGGGGAATGGTTCATTTCTATAAATTTGACTCAGTTCTCTATATATTTGAGAAATAAAGTCTTAATCAGAGAAACTTAAATTTTTTTTCAAAGTTATGATCACTACACATAATTTTGTTTTTTTTTCCTTTTTCTTTTTAGAGTGGGGGGAAAAGTGGGGGCAATTGGGGTTAAGTGACTTGCCCAAGGTCACACATGTAGTAAGTGTTAAGTGCCTGAGGCTGGATTTGAACTCAGGTCCTCCTGACTCCAGGACTAGTGCTTTATTTACTGTGTCACCTAGCCACCCCTACACATCATTTCTTAAGATCCAATAATATTCTGTTATATGAATAATATACTCATAAACTTTTGTGTGTACTTGCTATCTTCCTCTGTTGAACATAAACAAATCCCTCAAAGACAGGAATTTCATTTATGTCTTTGTATCCCAGGGAACTTAATAAATACTTATTAATTGAGTCATAATTGCTTTGTGAATGAATTAAATGGAATTAATAAAGCATTACGAAATGTCAGTTAATATATAGGAAAAGAAATTGTACTGGGAAGTCAGTGGACTGAGATGTGAGACCTAGCTCCCTCATTTACTACCTATGTGACCTTGGCCAAGTCATTAACCTTTAGGCCTGAGTTTTTCCTTTGAAGGGAATATACTTGATAATATTTGTATTACCAACTATATAAGGTTGTTATTTGAATCAAATGAAATAATGGATGTTAATAGCTTAGGTGCTGTACAAATGTAAGTTATTGATATCACTTATTATCACTTCCAGGAATCTAATCCTGTTAAAATAAGTTACTGATATCAGTTACTGATATCCTAACAGCTCTTGAAAATGTTGTAAAACAGCCTATTTTGGGTGTTTCTCTTCCATAGATTAACTTGTTTTCAATGGTTCACCCTCTGCCTATAGTCAAATGAGAAACTGATTGCCAGACTCTTTGTATCTGTGGATATTTGTACATATACACATATATTTCTATCTCTATCCACAGATGTGTGTTTCTATCAGTCTGTCCAAGCATGTGCTATGGGGCTGTGAGCTTCTGTGGTAGATGAAAGATGAAATGATTGAGGAAAACAAAGGTTTGATCTTCTGAACACAGTTGTTTTGGTACAGTTCTCTGTTCTTTTGGCTTCTGAGCTAAAGTAAATCTTCCCTGAGTTCTTTAAGATAGCACTTTCTGGAGTCTTCTTTAACAAGATCAGCAAACATGCCTGAGAGAAACAGCGAATGCCTGAAAGAAAGAGGGTGCTGCATGTAGATTCAGAGGGCCTGGATTCCAAACCAGGCCTGCTGTGCCAGTGACCCTGGGCAGGCAACCTGATTTCTCTGGACCTCAAGTCCTGGTCTCTGAAATGAGGGGGATACACTAGGTGACCTCTTGAATTCCTTCTGGTTTGAAATTATGTTAATCCTATGGTTTGTTTTTTTTTTTTAAGTGTCTCCTATGCAAGAAAGCCTTCTTTGGGATTTAGGCACTCTGTCTTTTTTTCTTGCACTTGGGGGAAGAGGTTCATATTAGCAACTTAGAACAGCTCCTCTGTGAAACTCATTTAGATGGAAGGGAAAAGCCTTCTGCTTCTACTCTGAGAGGGCAAATGTGTGAAGCCCTGGACCCAGACCTTTAGGCAAGAGGTTTCTAGGCTATCTGAGTGCCTCATCGAGGGACTTGTCCAGGAAATAAAGGCGAGGGGGGTGTGACTTATCACACTTCACAGTTGTTTGTCTGCTCCCTTTGGGTGCATGTGGCCTTGCTCCAGGGGTGTGCTGGAGTCAGTTCAAACCAGTAAACTTGATTGTTCAGTTTTCAGTGTGGGCATTTATACTTTGGGGATTGACACAAACTACAAATTAGAGCTAGGGTAATCGTTTTGCTGATTGTTTAGACTTAAGGAAATGATTGAGACTATGTTAATAAGCAGATTAAACTTAAAAATGTCTTGTGAATAGGGCTGTTTGCTTTTTTTTTTTTTCGATTGGAAAGTTGGTTGTTAAACATTTACCAGCATACCACAGCCTGGCTCCACTGTGGATCCAAGGTCTCTCTCCAGTTTGAACTTTCCATATCTCTCATCCTTCTGTGCCTTCAGTGTTTCCTGTGAAACACTGAACATGTTTCCTATTGGGCATGACTTTCCCTGGGGATAGCATGAGGTGAGCACAGCTTCTAGTTAGATTCTTCAGCTGGTCTACTGAGGCTGGCAGGATAGGTGACCAGAAATGCATCCAGCTTCAGGAGCTTTGACTAGTTCCCTCACAAGGTGGCTGGGAGAGGAGAGCTATTGTTTGTATTCATTCCCCCTACCCCTGACTTGGGCCTGAAGCCTGCAGGGCAGCCAGGAGTGTCGGTAGTGGGTAGGGGTGGAGGTGGGGGTAGACTATAAAAGCCTTAGGAAGTGAACCAAATGCAATGGCCCTGGCTGAGAAATTGGCATTCCTCCACCTGTACACCCAAAATACAGTGAAGATAAAAGGAAAAGGATCTCACTTGTGGAGAAGTGAGGACATTCCTACCCCAAGCAAAGCTAGGTTGAGGATTCCTAGCTTGGCAGGCAGGATGGGGAGTAAAGCAGTAGCTCTAGGAACAGCTACCCTTTGGGTAGCTAAGGGTGATGGGAAAGAGGGTGGAAGACAGACTGCTCTGAACAAAGGCTCAGGCCGGGGCTGGATGGGGCCTGGAGCTTGACTAAGTTTGAGTTTGAACTGGTTGGGAGCCACCTGAGTTGGTAGATGGTAGCTTGGTATGGGGGTCTACTCTGCTGAAGTGGAACCAGAATAGGGCCTGGAGGGGCAAAGAGAGCCAGCTCTGTGGAGAGAGAGCTGACCCACTCTGAGTGACAAAAAGGCTGGGGACAAGAGAGCATGGACTGGGCTGGACATATACAAGGGCAGAGCATACAGATTGATAACTATATGGCCAAAGTATGAGAATAAGCCCAACTACTGGAAACCTAGGGAGAACTGGGATTGGGGTGGGGTAGAAGTGGAGAAAGGCAAAAGATTGGGAGAGGCAGTGTGGAATAGTGCACTGGATACTGGATTTGGTGTTAGGAAGAACTGAGGTACACACACACAAATATATATGCATATGTATATACATGTATGTATATAGTCTATATGTGTATACACATATCCTCTGTATATGCAGGAGTTTAGACATGACTTCTGTCCAATATAGAAACTGCTTCTAACAGGAAAAATTAGACTTCAGTCTCAGACTTTCTCTCTTCCCCTTTCTAGGTCTCTGCCAAGTCCCAACCTTTCCTGGTGGATGCCTGCCTGGACACCCAGGGCCTCAGGAGTCTCAAGAGGGAGTGCTCTGGGCCAGGCAATGCTTTCTGGGGACTGTGGGTGCTGAGTAGGATACACCAATTGTGCCATAGCTCCAAGACTCAACCTTTCTTGTACGGTAGGAGGGAGATGAAGAAATTGTGAGTGAACAGGGTGCTAGCACAGATCATCAGGTCCAGTCCCCTCACCCCCTAGCTGCTCCCCCCAATAGAGTATGCACTGGGGTAGAGGCAGAGTAAGTCACCCTCATGCTACCCTAGGATGCTAGAAACTACTTAGCACTGGCAGAGATTGTCTTAAGGAAGGACCTCTGCACCCTGCTCACCTTCAGAACCTAAAGGCTTAGAGGTGACCTTGCCCATAACCCAAATCATTCCACAAGGATTTCTTGAACAATTCATTAATGCCTCCCTTGAGGAGGGTTTGCACCCAGTTGGTAGGCACTTCATGTTAACTGCCATTGGACATTGGGACTGTGGACAGTAACCACCAGTTTGACCCTCTGTCTAGTTCTATGGGCTTATATTGCCCTGTCACCTCTAAGCAGGTTCCCAGGGTTCCTCTGGGGAAATGTGGCACTTCAATGGGTGAGAGTTTAACTTGGAAATCACCTTCATTTGTTTTTGGACATATCACCTCTCCTCAAAAATCTCTGTAACCCACAGGGACCCTAGGATCCTTGAGGAATAATGAGAGGGTATCAGAGTTTAGGAGCTGGGACCCCCATGTCCACTTTTTAAATTTTAAGCCTGGAACATGACCTCATCCCTATCCCACCCTCTGTCCTTTTGTGGGTTCCTAGGGCCTCTAGCCCCTTTCCCACTAATTCCCTACCTAGAAGCTGGTTGGTTTCTTGGGAGTGAAAGGCCAGGGAGCCAGCTGGTCCACCTCTATACCTTCCCATTAGTATTCATTCCCCCAACTCCCATCTCTTCAGCCACCAGTGACCCCCAAGGGATCTTTTAACTTGTTTCATAGGGAGCTTAAAGTCAGGGAGGGAGCTATCAATCAGGATCCTCCTCCCTCCCCCAAAGCTGGCCCCTGCAATACTTGTGAGTATAGAGAGGCAAAGTCCTTACTTTGGACAGACAGCTGACAGGTGATTTTGAACCAGCTCTGTGGTTCATTCTTTTCTTTGGGGTGGGAGGGAGTTGGGGAAAGGTATATTTGCTTTCTTTATGGAAGATGGCCCCTCCCAAAGATGTTTTTCTAAATATTGGAGAGGGACGTGTCCTTTATTTTCATAATAACTAGGATGGGGAAAGAGTCCTAGAGAAAAGAAATACACACGCACACCGAATCTCAAAAATCGGGAAAACATTTATTGGGGGGGAGAACATTTATTGGGGGGAGGAAACAAATATATTCACAGATGTAGTAAGGACTCCTTGAGAGCCCGAGGTGTCTTGAGCTTGCTTGGACTTCCTCGAAGTTGCTGGGTTGGAGTCTTCTGGGTGGGACAATTGAACTAGGCTCCTACCTCACTCGAGCAGCCAGGCAATACTGGAGGATTTAACTAAGTAACTCCAGTTTTGACGTGCTGCTAGGGCACAGCCGAGCTGAGACTGGTAGTCCTCTGCATGCATCGAGCCAAGTTCAGAAAAGCCCCCAAGACCTTGACGGGATGGCTGGGTGGGGTCTTTGGTCTTCTGACTTGATTGACATTCCGTTTAGGAAAATGTAACAGCCCACGATGGTTTGCATCACCTTATCTCTACAAACCATGGCGTGCTGCTATTTCTCCTAAAGGATTCATGTGAAGTCAGAGGTCTCCAATGGAAAGGCTAAGGCTGTTTGAGAAAGATTTATGTTAAAGAAACAAAGCCACAGAGGTACTGTGCATGGCTTTGTCTCCACCAGCATCTCGGAAATCTGTAAGAGACAATGGCAAAAACATCTGAGACTCAATGAAGGAGGTGGCTTCCCCGAAAGCCTTTAACTTAAGGACAACCTAACTGAATCTGAAGGGCTTTTCTGTATTGGGGCAAGAGCAGTGGGTGCTTGCAGGTGGGGTGTGAGGAAGAGGGTTGGCACTGATCACTGGGGACAAGGGAAGGATAAAGATAAGGGTGTGATGGATAATCTGGGGGTTGACTAAGGGGGAGGAGCAGCGTGAGATGGCACTGAGCCAGATGCCAGCCCCCCTCCCATCTCCCTTCCGAAGGGAGATCGGAGGCTGGTGGGAGGGATCGAGGGGTGGGGCAGCTCTGAAAGCAACCCCACCCAGTTGGGGGAAGGGGTGGAGAAATTTCACTCCCTAGAAGACTGGGTTGGGGGGGGAGGAGAGAGGAGAGGGAGTCAGGTCCTTTTCTCTCTTTTAACTCTTAACTTTTATGTAACTACTGGCTGCCGGTTAATTTTCAACTCAGATTCCCTAAAAGGCTAAGAAGTGGAGTTCTCTTGGAAAACCTGTCTGCCCTTTGTGTTTTGAGAACATTACCAATGCTTACCCATTTGGGAAGTTTCTTCTGTGGTCATGATGAGCTATATAAAAAACAAAGTTGAATCATGGCAAATGAAAAAACATTTGGCAAATTTGATCTATACAGTATGTCAAAAACAAATCTAAGACTCAATTTTTTTTAAAGTACCTTACAGAAAAGTAGCTGACCTAGGCTAGAGAGAAATCAAAGTGGAATCTTTCCAAATTAGCAGGTTTTTTCCAGATTTAGACGGACTTTAGGGTGAAATTACAATTTAAATGCCCACTAGTGAAAACTGCCCTATTCAATTGGAGCATTTCCTTCCCAAGTTCAATTGCCATTTCTGGCAAGTTACTCTCCTCAGATCTTACTTTTCAAAACGTACACCTGGTGATTTTCTGCAGTACAAATCTGACATATCACATTATAAAGCAGATTTTAACAGGTTTTTTTTTTTTTACACCATTTCCCTTCTAAAGCAGCAACACAGAAAATCCCTGAACCAATAGCACCAGATACATGCTAAAATCACATTTTACCACATTACCTTTTTTTCCCTTTAAGAGTAACCAACCTTAGAGACAAAGAGACACATATTTTCCTAACACATTACACATATTCAGCAAGTACTTCTGAGTTCTGGCAATTGGATTTTACTGAAAAAGAGGTTAAGTCAGCATTTTAAAAACCATTTTTTTAAACTGAAATTTCCTAAGAGGCAGTGTAAGATTAATTCTTACCGAATTTTCTCTGTGATCTCCCTGCTATGGGGAAGGAAATTTTGTCATTTAGTAAAGAGAAAACTATCACTCACTACATTTCAAAAGGAAAACACACTCTTTTCAAAAGCAAAAAGACATTTTACCTTGTTTCTTGCTCCTCGGATGCTAAATTGCTCTGAAAGACAGAAAGAAAAAGCATTGGTTAGTTAAAAAACATCTCAATTCGAACTTTCAAGTTTCCCTAGACTAGAGCATTGCCTTACAGCGCTGAGGTCGAAGTCCGGAGTCTTTGGTCGGCGGTAGCTGTTCGGTGGGCAGAGAGAGGCTGGCTGAGCAGGCTCGGAGGTGGCAGAGGTGTTCCAGTGGGCTCCCTTCCACTCCTCTGCAACTCAGCCTCTTGCCTGCTCAGCTTTTATATCTTTGAGGTAACCCCTTCACTCCCAGAATCCTGGCAACCTTTTAAGGGTTTGAATGGCTTCCAAAGGCACCTCCCCTTGGCTCAGGAAGCTTCCTCCCCCACCCCCACTCAAGTTTCCAGGGGCTCCTTGTCATTCTTGGCATCAGCTTCATTGGCTGATACAATAGACAAGGGATCAATATTCAAGTGTCACCAATTCTTTTCCACATTTTTTTCTCCCAGTTAGGCACCCAGACATCACGTTTGTATGCCCCCCCCACCCCCCCGCCAAAGACAACATACTCCATTTCAGATTTTTCTAGGTTGGATATTTAATTTTCATATGAACACCCCCCCCCAGATTTCCATACTATAGTTTTTTCCCCTTTATGACATGAACCCCTCAGCCATCGAATTGTTGTAAAACTTTGACTCCCTAAAGTTTTTCTTGTCTTTGTAGCCTTCCCCTCCAAAACCCCTATTATTGAAATGTTTAATTCAGGTGAGAGACTATAAAGATTTACAGGGTGGGCTGGGGTGGGAGAATGGCAGCACCCCCTCCCCAATTCATAGTTGTCTTTTTTTGCTCCTTTTTTGGTTCAAGGGTTCACATGCTTTTTTTTTTCACCAGATTTACACAAACTGCATGCCCTCCATCCGGGCAAAGCTGTGAGCCCACCGGTATTGGGATTTCTTTCTCTTCTCCCTACCCCTCCATCTCCTTATGGTTTTTTTTCCACGACACCCTCCTGTTCCATCCTTAGTGTTTTCTCGGTCGCCACTATTTTGTAAGCACTTGAAAAGCGGATCCTTAGCTGCTTAAAGACAGTGTTTGTGACTTTATTGAGACAGGGCAGCTTTTTTTTTTTCCAAGATTTTTTTCCCCCGGGCTGGTGAAATTAAAACAACTGGAGGCCGGGAAGGGGGGAGAACAAACCATCTTTGCAAATAATTATTTAAAAACAACAACAAAAACATTCTCCTCATCTCTCGATCAAATCGCAAATGGCGCTGAAACCTAAAAAACTTCTTAAATTTCACGGCAGCCCACCTTTTTTTTGGGCAAAGATTTCTGGGACTTAGCTGCCAGAGTTTGCATCTCCCGGTGGGCAGGGGAGTGCGCTCTGGGCAAAAGCGTCCGCGCATCCCCCCAAGTGGCAGGGTCTGGGGCTGGGGGGAAGCCATGACCTAGAGTGGGCGCAGGGGGAAGAGGCGGCAGGGCAGCCCCGGACCCAGGAAAGAGCGGGAGGGTTTAGTTGGGCGGCGGGTTGCTGAGCGAGCTGCGCCGGGGGCTCAGACGCGCAAACGGGCGAACGCTCCAATGCCCCCTGCACCCCAGCCTCGGTCCAACGCCTCAGATCGGGCAGACGCGACCACTGTTCTGCGATGGGCGGCTTGGGCTAGCGAACCGGGGCGGTGGCAGAGAAAAGAGTCCCCTCAAATAAACAGCGAGGTCTAGCCAAAACCCGCTGCAGACAGCCCCTGGTCCGGGGCGCACGCGGTTCTGGGTTGGGGCCCCGAAGCGAGGAGCGCTCCCCGAAGCGAGGAGCCCCGGGCTCAGGGCAGGGCGCCATGTTGTTGCCCACTGCCCCCCGAGAAAACGAGCGCATGTCGTGGCGCTTGTTCGGTAAATTTCAACCGGGCGACCCTCGCGACCCCGGGGCGGCCCGCTTCTAGAGGAGCCCGACAGGGGGGGAAAGGGATCCCACGGTCCCAGGAAGCCGAGGGGAAATGGCTCCACAATGGTGCGGGAGAACGCTGTGGGGCTTCTGCTCCCTCTACTCTTACCCGCTGCTGGCGGGCTGGCTCGGCTATGTGCGAAGGTTTTGCGCGCGAGCGGTCCGGGGTCTGACCCGGGCAGAGGTGGAGGGCAAAATGTCAGACTGGGGCGCGGGAGTGGGGCGGCGGGGATCCCAGTACAACACAACCTTGTAGGGGGACCCCTGTGTGCACGAGACTCGGGCCGAGGGACTGAGAAGGGAAGGCTCCCAGAATGCCGGTGAACGTGGATGCTAGCATTAGCGCGCGGGCTCGGAGGGCAATATTTACTTTCTTCCCCAACTCTCCGAGGCGGTGGCGTAGCCCCCCAATTGACCGTTGCGTCTCTTGCAACATCGGGGTTTATGGGGTTCGGGACGAAACCGGGGCCCGGTGGGCGCTCGTCGGTTTCCCAGCTAGCCAGGCGAGCTGCGCTAGTGCAGCCGGAGCAGCGGCCGAAGCCGAGATCCAAGCCCATTCTGTGACCTAGGGCTTTTTTGGAAGAGCCTAGGGTCGGCAACGTTGTAAACGGGCTTCTTAGACTCAGCAGTAAAAGGGGCTTTGCCTCAAACTCGCGTCTATGCAGTCCTTGCAAGGAGACCACGTCTGAACCTGGCATTGCTTCCACCAACATATCTTTTGCCCGTTGTTGGGGAAGGGTCCCCAAGATGAGCCTTATTCCCCCCTCCGGTTTTTCTAGGAGAATTCATATAAGGAAAGAACAAGTTTTTGGGGGGTGACCAATTTTTTGTCTTGCCCCGAATTGACACAGCCCTTAGGATTTGAAAGAGAGAGCCGTCGGTTTAGTTCGGTCGGTGCCCTCAAGGTCCTGAGGACATTTGATGGAAGAGAAAAAAGAAAAATAAAGCAGGTGGCAAACAAAATACTGGGGTTTGGGTTTTTATTTTTAAAAATAATTTAATGCAAAAAGAAAATCCGATCTCCAAAGCATTTGTTTCTTAGATTACAGGAAAATGCATCTCTGTGTGTAACATTAATGTGCCCGTCGGCTGATAAAACACTGTTTTAGACGGTAAGGTGAAATTCAAAGCTACATTGCGACGGCGGTTAAATTGACCCCAAACTGTTCGATGCTGACAAGGCAGCTTCCCCTCAGAGTCAGCGCACTTTCTGGGAGATATTTTTTCAGTCTGTGAAAAAGAAAGGGGAACCGAGGGGAGAAGTAATCTTAAAAAACAAAATGAACCACCTAAAAAAAGTATTTCACATCTCTAACTTCTCTGGGGGATGAGGGCCTCCTAATTACAATAACCTTTAGGGTTGAGGTGGCCGTTGCCTTTATTTTTTTCAATCAGGTCCTGGGGCCCCTGGGTCGAAATTTTGCAGGGCGTCAGCTCTGACTAGAATAAGCCTGTCGCTGGATAATTTGCAAAGCTTGCTGGTTGGTATCCTGAGGGACCAAAGACTTTGTGTAATGTAATATTAGTGCTTTATGAATCAATTTTATTGTTAATCCACCTGTATTTATGCAAGAATATTCATTTCTCCTACCCTCAATTAACAGAAGGAAAGAGGGAACCCTATTAAGATGGAACGGGAATTGTGAATTTTCATCTCAAGACAAATGAAAGTCTTCTTTATTAAACCCTTTTGGCTACATGAACAAATTGGAGAGTCAGTTGGATATTGATGAATTCTTTCGGGGCAATAGCAACAGGGGAAGGTGAAGGAAAGCAAGTTGAAGTATTTACTCAAGTGGACAGTCTTCAAATATTTTCCCAATAGAATGGCTCAAGGATTTTCCTAGATTTATTATGCTAGAGGGAAGGGGTGGGGGGGCAAGCGGAGTATCTGTAGACTTTTGAGTTGAACTCTGCTCCTGCAGTCGGGTGGGCCCCCAGCTAAACTTGACAAAACACACCAGGAGGTCAAATTTACCTTGCTTTGGCTTTTTAGGAGGGAGAGGATATTTGGGCTACAAAAAAACACGAGTTTTTATACATAGGTATAACTGACTTCTATATGAACTCTATAAATGGGAGACTGAAAAGGGCGTCTGGAACTAGACAATCCTATGTTAATGCTGTTACCAGAATTGCTGAGGACCATTCCTGAAAACATTGCTTTTACCCTATTTCCAAGGGGAATGTCCAGATCTAAGTGCCCCCCTCCTTTCTTCCATGGAAAATGCAAAAAGCAAAAGATTTTGATTAGTAACAAGCATCGGCAACAGAGTTAGGAATTAGGGAGAGGTCAGCCAAGAAAGAGGTCAAAAAGATCTGAAGGGACAGATAGGGCACATGAAAAAGAACTATATCGGTACAGTTGAAGTTCCTTGTTATTTGGGGGCGGCAGGGGTGGGAGTGAGGGACACAAGAAGGAAGTTTTGTGTGAAACAAGTGAGGATGAATCCTTGGAAAGGCTCACAAGAGCCACAGGGAGATTAGGTTGCTCTGAACCTTGTCTTTTAAATAGACACTAAGATTTCAGAATTTACACTTTCTTGATTTTTTACTTTCTTTGCAAAGGAATCCTTTTTCTGACTATTTTCTGTGCATAGTTTGAGTAAAAGAGGCAAGATTTAGGTTGTAAATATTCAGAAGTCTTTGCAAAGATAAGATCAGGGTAGGGTTACATAATGTAACAGAAAGAAAACAACGGGAATCAATGTTATGAAAATACAGCTTCTAGTTATTTCAAGGGCTTTTTTTTTTTTAGACTGAAGCAATAGTTAATAAGTTGCAACCATACAATAATGCTTTGTGTGCTGCCTTTCTCTGACTAAAGGGAGCTCACTCTTATAGATCTCGTGTAGGTTTGATTTTATTTCATTAAATAAGTTAAGCTGATGTTGGTTATTTGCAAAAGTTTAAGCTTTCATGAAAATCATTTAAAATCTCAGCAGTTCTCCCCCCCCCCCCCAAATAAGCTCACCAGGAAAAAGCAGTATGAATTATTAGTTTTTTCCTTTGCTAAAGAAGAGCTTAGTAAGTCATTGATGACTGCTGCTTTTGATTTAGAGGTTTCTTTTTCCTTCTGAAAGAAACAAAGTCACTACCACAAATTCTGGTGGGATTTCTTCTTTAAACAAGTCATGTTTTCCTTATTGAGTGCGCACTATTATTTTCTTAATTATTCCTGGATTTTTGCCTATTAAACCAAGGACTTTCTCAGATGACAAAAACAATTGGTCTTTTTGCTCTGCTAATAATAAGATGTCCATAATAAAGAATGTGTATGTCCCAAAATCTTTAAAGACTCAAGAGCCAACAACCATTTCTTTTTACTCCAGGGACTTGGTATACCATAAATCCTTCCTCACTTAAAAAAAAATCTTAAATAGTCCTCATCTTTGGCTGGTGACTTGATTTGATGGCTAAACAGACTGGTGTATAGAGACATGAGCTGAGCCCTGAACTTGAAGAAGGACAATCAAGGCTCGGTGCCTGGCTCTTCTGCTTCCTTGCCTCTGCCTCTTGCCAGCACTGGGACTTTGGGGAAATTACTTCATGTCATTGAACCTCATTTTCCTTATCTATAAAGTTGAAAATATATCTGTACTACTTATATCACAGGGTTATTTCAAAGAAAGAGCTCTCTTTAACCTAGTGTTAGGTAGATAAATAAAAACTATTATTTGAGGGCAGCAGAATATAAGTTGCATTCTAGCCAGATCCTTTGATGCACCCAAGTTAGGCCCACTTGCTACTTTTTGCACAAAAGTGTGAAGAGGGAAACTAATATTTAATTAAATAGTCATAAGAAAAAAAAAACCCAAATATCCTTACTGGTAGAGTAACAAAGGATAGAGTTAAGGTATGTTTGAGAGTAAGTCTAACTCATGTGACTGATATTTTGTGGTTAAGAATAGTGAGCTTGGATTTCTAGTATCTTTCTTGAACCATTCAATAGATCTGTGGTTTCTTGATGACGATTAAATTACATCCATGCCATCTCATCTTGTTTCATTCTTAGTCATATTCTTCCATCGATCTTCCACAGAGGATCCAGCCAACACCACTGAAGACCGAAGACCTTCCTCTAGGTCTCTTTATGTTTTTCGAATACCAGTGGACCACTTGGACTATCCACTTGTAAGCCTTCTCACTTGCTGGATGCCTGGCCCACGTTCTCTTTCAGCCATACATTTCTTCAAGGATATCTATGATACCACTTCTTGGTCATAGATCATTATTGGAAACATGCAATCATTTGCATCTACCATGTGTTTTGCCATTGCCTTTTGGGTCACCTGTAAGTTTGATTCCTTGGACATGTATGGTTCCAATATTCACCACTATATGGTATTGGGGGAGAACATTTATGTGAAAACATAGGTTTTTGCACTGTGGGGAAGCTTGGGATTATTAAAATCATTGCACAGTTTCACAGAAGCAATCCTATCTGCTATATCCTATCTTCCTCTCATTCAGTCTCTATCTGCCGTATCTGTAGCAGATATATGTACCAACTCAATGGACTGGCCATCTAACTGGATGTATGTCATCATCTGGAAATAAATATTTTAAATTCATTTAGTTTTCACTTTATGGATTTTTAGGCCTACCTCTTCTGAATAATCATAAATATTGTTGAAGAGATCCTATCTGAAAACAAGAGCATTTGGAGAACCTAACCATACTTTTTCATTTAGATCTCCCATTGGACATCCTACAGGTGGCATGTAATAAGTAGAGAGTCATTGGACAGAGTTTTCTCAGTGGTTGAATTTTTCAAGGACCTCTGTATGGCCTCAATATGTGCATAAGAGTCTTCTTGTTGGAGAATAGACTTTAAGGCTATGTTTTACTTGACTAAGTCGAATGCTTTTTTTTTTTATCAACAAAAATTAAACATAGTATGATCTTTCAATTACATGACTATAAATGTGTGATTTACTATGGAGAATCATTTGTAAAAGTCTGATTGTTTCCCTGATATTCATATAGATTATTCCCACAAAGATTTTGTAAAGACAAGAAACCAGGGCTAGGCATTGGCAGTTAAAGGTGCTCTCTCTATTGCCTTTTTGGCATACTGATATCATTTGGGATTAAAAAAATATTTTGGTGTCTTATACTTCTTTGAGATATTTTGTACAATGGCTCAACACCTTCCAGATTATGTCACCTCTAGTACTGATTTGCCTTGGTGTATACTGGTCTGTCTAGTTACTCTTTTCAAATACTGTTTCCCCTTCTTCATGCTTCACATCAGGATAGAGGTTTTAAAATCCAAATATGGTGATTCAAATGAAATGAATTGTTCTAGAATTGTGGACAAAACTGTTCCATTTTTCCTTCTCTGTTTTGTCCTCCTGCCAGGTTCATCTGAAGGCCTTTGTGAGTTCTAATTAAAAAAAAAAAAGATTGGCATGTCAAATATCAATGTCAACATTTGAAATGTAATTATACCTTGGGAGGCTTTTGCACATATGGTCAGTTAGTTGCACCATTTATATTAAAATTAAAGAACAACAGTGAGAACCACTAAAGAGGTTCTGGAAAAGCCAAAGTGTCTGCCAAGGTTATATTACGTCAGTTTCAGGATCTTGCTTTGTAAAGGGAAAATGCTCCTGGCAAGGATGAGTTTGCTGAGGGGTGCAGAGTTGGGGGTAGATGGAAAAAAAGGGAAGGGGAGATTTGTAGAGGGAGAGAAGGTAGGGGAGGGAAGATTTTATGGGGGAAAGAGAATGAAGGAAAGGGGAATTTCATCTGGAAGGAGATGGGGAAAAGAATAAGAAAGACAAAGAGAAACAAGGGATTTCATCTCAGGGGAGAAAGAGTCGAGCAGATTGGTGGAGAGAAAGAAAGAGGAGGAAGGGAAAAGGAGAATGGGGATAGAAAAGAAAAAGGAAATTTTAGATGGGGGAGAAAGGAAAGACAGCAGGGAAGGGAAGATGTGGGGTTGGAGAGGAATGAGAAGGTACCATTTCAAGGTGGGAGGAGTAGAAAATAATTTAACAGATTTTGAAGTTACATCCATTTTATTGATCTTTAAGACAAAGGTGCAGTTAAGTATTTTTCAAACTTTATTAGTACTTGTTGAAAATAGGGAAAGGAAAAAAATCAAGCTATAAAACACAAATATCTTTGAGGCATATGCTGACATTTGGGTATCAGGGACCCTCTTATTTCTGTCCTTCCTGTGTATTTGCATCTTAGTAATTGCTGCTCTGAGACAAAATGCTTGGAATTTCTATCGATGTTGAAAATTGTCTTTTTTTTTTTTCATTTACTTCCCTTCAGAAAGGGTTAGATTTAAGAGCAGGGCATAAAGACCAGTTCTAAAACCAAGTAGACTTTTGCAGGATCCCACATAGGGAGATTTCCTCCTCCCCTTTCCTTTTCATCTGGTGACTTTGTTTAGCACAGAGTTAGGAGAAAGGCTTGGTTTGCTTAGAAGTACTATGAAAAAGGGAAAGGGAGGTTTCAGGGTGGTAGAAGGGGAAGAGAAGGAAGAGTAGAGGAGAAACTGGTATGTCAGACAGTGAATGGAGAGCTGGTATTGAGGTTGTGTGTTTATAAAAAGTTTCACTGCCTAAGCCTCAAACATTGGACACCATTAAATTAGAGCCAAGTGCACCCAGGAAGATCATAGAGGGCAGCACTTTATGAAATGCTGTAGAAATTTGGGTTATTTGTAATGGGTCATGTACTCAGTTATAGGAGCCTGACTGAAAGTTGCCATCTTCTCATGCCTTTATTGGTGACTACCCCCAAATTAGTCATAACTAGGTTCACTGCCCATATGAGTGTTCTAAAGAAAAGCAAGGAACAATCGCAACAACAATAAATTGTGGATGGGAAATGGGGGGGAATAGTTTTCAAAAATTATTTATTAATTTTCCCCCATTACTTCTAATATGGTTTCCAGCCCCTCCCCCTTCTTCTTCTTCTTCTTCTTCTTCTTCTTCTTCTTCTTCTTCTTCTTCTTCTTCTTCTTCTTCTTCTTCTTCGGGCAATTGGGATTAAGTGACTTGCCCAAGGTCACACAGCTAGGTTTTTGTCTGTGTGTGTTAAGTGTCTGAGGCTAGATCTCAACTCAGGTCCTTCTGACTCCAGGGCTGGCGCTGTACTCACTGCACCACCTAGCCGCCCCTCTTCTTCTATTTCTGACAACAAAAGATTGAACCCTGAAAAGGTGCATAGATGTGGGGGAGAACTGAGTTGTTCACTTCTAAGTTAACTCATACTTTGTAAGTTAACTCATACTTTGTAAGTTAACTTATTGTTCTGAGGCAATTCTTAATCTTAATCACTGTGATAGATCTGAAATTTGAACAACTATTATGATGATTGCTGTAGAAAGAAAGCTCTTCTATGAGAAAACAATGAAAAGGGGAGAAAACTCCTCACAAAGCTTCTGCATGGTCACAAAAAAAAAAAAAAAAGACTAGGAACAAGAATGTCCACAGAATGGGGAGGAAAATGCCCTTATGGGGCGGCACATCTTTATTCCTCCCTCAACAGCTGCATCACATCTAGTTCAGAGGCTCTTCTCCTGGGTCCAACATCCCCTCCTCCCCTCAGCACACAAATACACAAAGGGTCCAGGAATTAATTTCAGGGGGTCCATGAACAAAAACAGGAAAAAGATTACATCTTTACTTTCACTAATCTCTAGCTGAAATTTAGCATTCTCTTAAATTATTTGAAAACATAATTCTGAGAATGGATTCAGTCTTTACCAGACTGTCAGAGGGTTCCATGACACCAAAAAGATTAAGAACCCTTGACTTACTTAGTTATTCATTTCCTCTCTCCCAGTCGAAGTTGAGACTAAGTTACAGGTAGGAAATGAGTTGTCTGGTACTTTTGAAAGAGAATACAGTCAGTGTCATTCTATGCACAAAAGGGGAGAACTGGAACCCTAGGAATTGTGAAGAAGACAGAACCAGATAAAGCAGAAGGTTTATTGTTGGGAGTAAACTCAGCCATAAACTTAGTAGTTGGATTCTCAAATGATTGAGGGCCTTGAATGGAAGATTGAAGAGTTTGGATTTTGTTTATCTCAAGGGCAAAGAGGAGCAAGTTAAGATTTTGAGCAAGGGGTGGTGGAATGAAAGCAACCCTTTAGAGAAATTAATCAAGCATCTCTGGCAACCCTGTGGACCAGAATATTTGCTTAACCACAATACCCTGTTCAGATGAGAGCAGGTTACCTTAATTTTTGCCTGTTGACCTCCCTAGTAAGATTGTTGTGAGGGGGGAAAACACCTCTCTAAATTTATAACTTAAAAAGTTGCCTAGGTATGAGGTGAGAGAGGAAAGTGGCAAGAGGAGATGGGGAGAGACAGGGTAGTGTAAACTATCCCATGCAGAAGAAGCAAGGGGAAGTGGTTGCAAAAGAGGGGGAGAATAAGGAAGGCTAAAAAGGCAAAACCACATTCACATTGAATTTGGTTCAGGGAGAAAATGACATACATACTAAATGGGATATCTCAACCTGTAGCAGGATAGGGGGAAGGGGGATGAGAGGAGGGATGATGGATGGGAGGGCATCCTTGGGGTGAGGGGAGGTTGGAAGTACCCACTATAGAAGAGGGACAGGATCATGTAGGGAATGGACCAGGTGGGGGGTGGGATGAGTGGGAGGGAATTATAAGCAGCTTTGTACAATATATCTACTATGATAATGTTTTGCATAGCTAGACATGTACAACATATACTGAATTACTTATCTCCCAAGAGGGAATGGGCAACAAGGGAGGAAGGAAATGGATCTGTAATTTGAGGTCGTAACATTAAATGTTTCAAATATGTATTAAAACAAAAACAAAAACAAAAACCTAAACAAAAAGTTGCCTAGGGGCGGCTAGGTGGCACAGTGAGTAGAGTGCTGGCCCTGGAATCAGAAGGACCTGAGTTCGGATTCGGCCTCAGACACTTAACACACACACAAACAAAAACCTAGCCTTGTGACCTTGGGCAAGTTACTTAACCCCAATTGCCCTCCAAAAGAAAAAAAAATAATAAAAAGTTGCCTAGCTTCCTGAAGGGTTATTTAACTAAGCAACTTGCCCCTAGTACGGTAGGCAATTTGTGTCTGAGGTAATACTTGAGCCCAGATCATCCTATGTTCCAGAGGCAGCCCCCCCCATCCACTGAATCAGCTAAAGAAATTGCTATTCACTATCTTCAAGAAGTTCAGACAACATTGTGCCTAATTTAGGAAATGCAAATATCCCCCTCCTCCCCCTAACCCTTCCCCAGCCCAACCTGTACACCAGCTATCAGAATTTAAAGAGCACTATTGCAAACTTAAATCTTGGGGCAAGCTGGTTAATCAGAGCAGTGGAATTCATCTCTCCAAGCGGAGTCAGTCAAACATAAGTAAAAGAGCTGTGAAAAAGTGTAAAAGACGGTGCATATTAAAGCCCTGTGGCTTACTATGAGGAAGATGTTGGGAAAGCCAATTGGCCTAGCTGAGCTCTGGGATCCCTTCCAGCTTTAGGCCTAGAATCCTGTCACTTAACCTCTCTAGGCCTCAGTTTCTTCTGATGGAAAATGAATGGCTTGAACAAGATGACCCTTCCAGCTTTAAATCTATGATTCGATGATGAAGACTTTTTTTTTCAGTTTTGCTAATGGGGATCTAGTAGAGCAATATCTGAGACAAGATCACTTTTATCTTTTTTTTTTTTTTTGAGGGCAATTGGGGTTAAGTAACTTGCCCAAGGTCACCCGGCTAGGTTTTTATTTGTGTGTGCGTTAAGTGTCTGAGGTCGGATCCGAACTCAGGTCCTTCTGACTCCAGGGCCGACGCTCTACTCACTGCACCACCTAGCCGCCCCAGATCACTTTTATCTTGATGGCCATCTGTAATGTACAGATAACTGATTCAAGAATAAAACTTTTCTCTAGAAAGATGAGCTTCTTCACCTTCCCTTGTCCCTTGCCTCAGGTAAGGTCTTCTCCAACACAAAAGCCAGATAGTGCCTTCACCACAAGGAGCAGTACCAGAGCCCAGTTCATTTTAGAAAGCACTTCTAAATAATTGGTGGACAGCAAGAAGTCTTCTTTTTGTCGTCTTGTATTCTAGATGTCAGCAGGCCTTGAAAGGAGTCTTAAAAGAGAGTAAAGAAAGAGGCACTTGGCCAATTTTTTTTTTAAGACTCTCCAAGTCAATTTAAGGCATGCTCAATGTATAGTACTATGGAGGAAAGCAGTGAGTGCACTTTGGTGAAAAGGACATTGGACAGATTTGCAGTCAGGAGACCTGGGTTTTGTCTCAACTCACAGGATGACCTTGGATAATAAATCCTTTTCCCTCCTGGAACCTCATTTTCCCCATCTGTATAATGAGGGGGTTGGACTTGATGGTCTTGGAAGGTCTCTTCCAGCTTTAATGTTGTATGGTTCTCTGATTCTATGGAATGCTGACTAGGGGGTATATTCTGCTGACAAAGGCAAGTAGCAAAGGTTAAGTCTGGCCCTCCAAATCAGGCACCATGTTTATGGGCCCTCACACTGGCACACAACTTGCCCATATCAAGTTAGAACTGTCAGCACCTGCTAATTCTGACGGTTAATTAATAAGTACTTTGAGTTTTATGAATTACCTTTCCAATGAGGGCTTTCCCACAAACTTTGTCCAGAGTCTCAGGAGGGGAGCTTCAGGAATGGGCTTTCAGCAGAAGCCCAGGGTTCTGGGAGCAAGCAGGGAAGCCAATGGGAGTGTTTCATTAATAATTGTTCCAGCAGCCATAGGCAAAGCCCCCTGACCCCATGGTAGGGGCATGTGACTCTGACTCTGCTCCTCCTCTTCCCCTCCCCACCATTTAGCCTGATGGGAAATCAATTATTCAAAGGGGTGCTGGAGGAGAGAATGTTCTTACTACTACTACTACTACTACTACTACTACTACTACTACTACTACTACTACTGCTGCTGCTGCTGCTGCTGCTGCTGCTGCTACTACTGCTACTACTACTACTACTACTACTACTACTACTACTACTACTACTACTACCATCCAGGTTCCTACCTTCACAGTTGGGCTTTTTCTCTACCTATTCCTCCCAAATCACTTCTTGGCTTGAAGCACCTTGAACAGTACATTTTCATCAAAAGAAACCTAACACTAGGTTTCATAAAAATTCTCTCTGATAGATTATTTGGAAAGACTTTTATTAATCAGTCAGTGTCAACTGGCCCTTGTATGTGTTGCCTTCCCTCAAGAATGAAAATGTAAATGATTATAGTATAAATGATTACAGAGATGATGAAGTATTAAACTAAGGGGCACTCTAAGAACTTTCCATATGGTGCTTATTTTCCTGTCATATTTATATAAATATATTGAGTCTAATGCCTGTGGATTTTGCCAGACTGATCAGATTGAAGATCTTCTGACATCGCAGTTAAAAACCAGTTTATAAGATGAAATCTGACCTTAGTTGTATTTTCTCTGGGAAAAAAAAGATAGAAAATCACAAGACCAAAAGCCTCTGTTTTGGGGTGCTGGTAAGACTATAATTATGCCTTAAGCAGGAAATTGTACAGATCACTCAAAGGGATTAACGCTAATTAGAATTAAAGAACATTAGCTGTAAAATTTAGCCTTTTCTTTTATAACAAACACTCGTCCTTGATTACACATATATAAAGGATAACATATTTCCAGTGACACATACATAAACTATGTAAATTTGCAAAATGAAAGAGTTGGAATAGCTAATCTTTAAAGACCTTTCTAACTCTTATGCACATGTATTTTATAAGTGTACTCACGCACATATATTTGTGCTATATTATTAAGTTTGACCAAGCTTTTATTTTTGGTGGGGTAGTTGAAAGATGGGGTTCTTTACAGGTATCCCCCAAAAAAGGCTCTTGGTTAATAATCTGGCATGAAAGGTTCTCTGTCTCTTAACTTGAACATTTACTTTACACAATGTTGTTGAACATCTGGTTGACTATTTTCAGATTACTGGTATTTTTTTTTTGAGATGGAAAGTTTTCTGTCTCTTTTTATAGGTGAAAACTCTCATAATGCCTCTGATTTTGAAATGGTTGGCAAAGAAGTATCACAAACTATAATTTCAGTAATTCTTGGTATCTTTAGACATCGAAAGAAACATAAAAATGCTCATTTCTTTAGAAGGTAATGATGATGCATTTCTTATTACCCCAACAGAGATGATTGAAACTGGGTGATGGCTCTTTATAAACTGTTTCACCTTTAAAAATTAAATTAACATGACTTTTACAGGAGTAAAGCTCTTTGGGAGTTGCAGTTCACAAGACAAATAAATCAGTCTCTTCAGGATAAAATGTTTCCTTTTTTTAGGGCATTTTTTGATCTGACCCACTTGGAAACAGAGCCCTGGTTACTGACTCCCAAGGCTTTTTCAATCCTCCAGAGTCAGCCAGTCAGTCTGTCAGCAACCCTGGTGGAATCCCTACTGTGTACCCAGAATTTTACTGTGTGCTGGGAGGAATAGGAAAGAAAAAGAAGGCAGCGTCCTTCCCCCCCCCTTCTGCCAGACCTCTCCCTCCCCAGTAGTCAAACCAATCCTATTCTACAGCTGTATCCTTTTCTGTCATTGGCAACCCTATCTTTTGGTCAGTCTCTGTGATTAGCCTGAGTCCTCTGCTCTTTTCTGGGCTCCACAATCATTTCACCTCTAAGGTTCCTCCTACCTCTCTCTGGATCTTCTTACCTTTCTGCACATGCTTGTTCTCAAGTTGGAATCTCGAGTGCTGACCTCTTCCCAGAGTCTCACTACTGTCTATTTGGGCATTTCTACTTGAATATCATGCCATCATCTCAAAGCCAACCTACCCCAAACTGAACTCATCACCATTTCTTCAGTCTCCTTGGACCAGTCCCTCATGGTTCTTGGACAAATGAGGATATTGGACTAGATGGTATAGAATGATCTAGGGAGGACCATTTAAGTTCAACCCCCTTCATTTTACAGAGGAGGAAACTGAGTCCCAGAGAGGTTATGAGACTTATCCAAGGTCAGATAGGTAGCAAATGGCAGAGTCAGGATTTGAACTCAAGGCCCATGATTCCAAGTTCTGATCTTTCTCCTGCATCATGCTGTCTAAATTGCCAAAGCATTCTTCCAGCTGGGTCTCTCCATCACTAGTCTCTCCCTATGTAAACCCTTCCTGTACACTGCTCCCAAATGAATCTTCCTCATATTCTACTTTCATTATGGTATTCCCCTGCTGGAAACCCTTTAGTGAGACTCTCCTGTTCCACCCTTCCCCAGCCTTATAGGACAAAGTCAGAGCTCCTTCACCCGGCAGTCAAGGCTATTCATAGTCTGGCCCCAATTTACCTACTTAAATATGTCACCCAGTACTCTCTCATACAAACCTTCCCCCCTCAGCCCAAGCCATCAATCCAGCATTCCTTAAATTTTCTACCTTTGTGCCCATCTTCATGTCCCCTCCCTCCAAGGCAATTTGGGAAGGTCTTTGAGCCAAATCTTATTTATCCTTTCCCTTTAGGGTCCAAACACACTTATACCTTCCAACTATCCTAGTCCATGTTACTCTTTCTCTTGGAATTCCTACTGAAGTTATAATCCACCCCACACGATTTTCCCACTTCCTTCTAGACTGTCTTATTTTCCTCTCTAATCTTTTCATGTACATTAATCCTGTCTCCCCCAACAGACTGTAGCTAGAACTGAGAGAGCACAAGTTTACTTTTCGTGGATTCTCCACTATAGTACCTATGGATACCTAGCATACTCTTACTATAGTATAGGCTCAGTGTCTGTTGCATTAAATTGCCTTCCCAGGCAGTTTCCCAGTCTTGTGAGCTGATTCGTATGTAAATCATTTAAGTGGCGTGCAAGTACATAATGTTCGCCTTTCCAGATGCCTGCATGCCTACGTGGGGCCCCTGAGTCTTTTGCCAATGGGTGTCTGATGGATCGTCAAACGTTGTACTTCCGGTGTTGCATAGAGCTTTAGAACAGGGCACTTGGTGACCTTCCATTGGGAAAGCTCTGATGTGTCCAAAGTAGCGACTGGCCTGCTAGGCTGTTGTCCTCCAAATGAAGGAAAAAACAAAAACAAAAACAACCTACCATGGTTTATGCTTTCTGGCCTGTGTGCCTTTGCCGACACTGTTCTCTGTGTCTGGAATGAACGCCACTCTCTACTCACCCTTTCTGTCCTTCCCCTCAGCCCTTGAAATCCTATCCAACTTTTTAAACTAAAATACTGCCTTGGCTCTACCTGATATGCCTCATCCATCCACAGCCAGTAATGACCAACACTGACCAACCCCCATCACACCTTAACCCCCCTTCCCTCCCCCCGACCCCCCACAGCAACAGGCACACACCTCGTCCGGCACTTTGTGCCTTTATCAAGCATTATTTTATATCACAGGTATCTGAGCTAGTATTAGTCTCCTAACATATTCTGAGCTCCTTGAAGGCAAGGACCCAGTTTCATTTTAATGTCTCCATCTCCTCCCAGCCCCGAGCTAGGTGGTCAGCACATTGTAGGGGTTTGGGAAATGCCCCATGCATTTGAATCGAACCAAACAAACGATCAGTAGCGGCTGCTACCCGTTCGAAGAGAATTCTCTAACAGAGAACCGCTAGGTAGGCTGTAAAAGCACTGTTCATTCATAGTTCCCAAAGAGCAAAGCAATCCTAGGATTCCAAGCTGGAGGGGACCTTAGAGACCATCTAGTTCAGCCGAATGAGAAGCAGCCTGGTGTAGAGGAAAGAGTGCGGACTGAGAGGGCTGAGCTCACAATCCTGCCTTGGGCGCTGACCACTTGTGTGGCCATGGGTAAGTCACCACTTCAGCCTGAATTTCCTCCTTGGGAAAATGCAATGATTATGCCTGTAGGACTTAATTCCCAAGTTTATTTGGAGCATCAAATGAGAGAAGGGCTAGAGAAGTGCTTCACAAACATGGAGGCACCATAAGAAAGGAAGGCTAGCTATTATTTTTTGGTCAATTTTGGGTTAGCAAAGTATTTATTATTCATTATCTGGTTAGCTAAGCTAGAGTAAGCAGTCGTTCAGACAAACAAACGTTTCCTTTGGACTTGGGAATACAGTGTAGGACATTTTAGGAGGACACACACCTTCCCATTGTTTTAGTTAGGGTAAGTTATTCAAATGAGGGCACATTACCAAAGCAGCCCCCTCCTCCCCCACTCCCACAGCTGGTGGCAGGGGAAGGAGGGGAAGAGGGGGAGAGAGGGTCGCCAGGGAATGTATTGTATGTGCCTAAAGCTGACCGGGTTTGAAAAATTGACTTGAAATGACTCTACACATGAATAATCAAAAGCTCACTGTATTTACATTGTAAAAACTCAGATTTATCTGAAGTAGCATCTCAGCAAGCATAATTTAGCAGAAGGTTGAACAATTATCCAGTGAATTAAACATATATATATATGAAATATACACACATATATATGCAATAATTATATATGTATATATATCCAGACTAGATAATTTGGGCCCATACCCTGCCTTTTCCCTCTAATATAATCAATTCACTAATTGTCTTCACTGTCTTGAACCCATTGTGTGATTTATTTTTTTAAATATCCATTAAAATGCGTTGTGGGAAAAAAGTAAAACCAGGGTAAAACAAAACAGTAAAATTCATTTAAAAAAGCTGATCAGTGCATTTTAAATAAAAATATATACGAACAAAGGAAACTCTGAATGGCACGTTATATTTTCACTTTTATTAAAGCCTCTTTTCTTGTTTTAATATTTATATGGTATATTTCCATTCTATAAATTTTTAATTAAAATTTTTAGATCTATAAATTTCTGAATAGCATATTGTCACTCTATAAATTTAAATTTATAGAATTATAATCTTATGAAGTATTCGAGTTGGAAAGGACCTTAGAGATCATCTTTACCAGGGATTTTTAACCTTCTTTGTTTCCTGGACCCCTTTGATAGTTTCAGGAAGCCTATGGTTGTCTGCTCAGAATACCTACATCCATAACTGAAGGAAATGCTAAATTTCAGTCAGAGGTTAGTGACAATAAAGATAGAATTTTCCCCCCCATACAAGGTCACAGACGCCCTGAAATCTCTCCATAGATTCTAGACTAGGAACCCGGGATCTAGCTCTCCTCTCATTTTAAAGATGAGGAAATTGAGACTCGAGATGGGAAGGGACTTGCCCAAGGTCATAGAATGAGTTAGTGGAATTTAATTTACTTGAGGTTTTCTCCTTCGGGCACTGGAGAAATAAATATAATTGAAAGTCAAAGTTTAATGAGGCTTTTTATCCATCACCCAAGTGAGGGGGGAAAGAGGCTCTAAAAGTGTAATCAACAAATCATTCAATCGACAAATATTTTTTGAATGTCTACCACAGTGACTATTTCTACATTCATATAATGAAGGGATTAAATGAGATGACCTCTAAGGTCCCTTCCAACTTGAAATAGGTAGCTCTAGGATTCTAATATTATGCATAACATTAAATAGGCAATGTAGGGGATATAAGAGAAGATTTGTGGCCCCTTTACCTGGGAGTTCCTTTTTGAAATCTGGGAGAAACCTCCCTGAATGATATGCGTAATGCTGCCTCGGGGCAAAATGAAGGAAAGACAGATGAAAAGACACTAGCCCGTGCCTCCTCCAACTCTCAAAGATTCAGCTGCCCTGCCTGGACAGAAGGAACGCCACCTCAACAGGCACTGCCCTGAGCTGTCCCTGAAGGGCAAACAGACCCTCTCCTTGTGGCCCAAAAAAGAGCTCTTCCTATTTGGGCAGAGGCTGGGGCTGTGGGAAGCAGGTGTTAAACAAGAGAAATTTGAAATAGATTGTAGGCACTTCAATGCTCAGGGGGCAAGAAAGAGTTGAGACTCCACGGTATCAGACTAAGGAGAGACCCCTCACTAACTTTAAAACAATTAAAAAATTATTTAGTCCCAATCCCCTCTTCTTCATAGGGAAGAATGAAAACACCTCAAGAATGATTCAAGACAATAGGAGTGTGGCACAACCTAGAAATGCCTTAGAAGGAGAGAGAGAGAAAGAGAGAGAGAGAGAGATTTGAGTACCTAGGGACTTACTATAGTCAAAGCCTCCAAGAGGAGGTGAGGCATGACTTGAGCCTTGAAGGATGGGAAGATCTTATGAAAGGTTTTTAATATACAAGGGAGTTCCTTCAAGTTTTCTTTCATTTCATTTATTTTTCATTTAACAAACATTTATTTTCTTTCCACCACCCCCAATTAAAAAAAAAAAGAACCCTTGTAATGAACGTGCAGAGTCAAGCAAAGTATTACCATGTTGTTCATGTCCAAACTGTATGCTTTACTGTGCATCTTGGATCCATCACCTCTCTGTCAGGAGGTGAGTAACATGCTTCATCATTGGTCCTCTGGAATCATGGTTGGATATATATATATATTTTTTTTGGAGGGCAATTGGGGTTAAGTAACTTGCCCAAGGTCACATGGTTAGGTTTTTGTTTGTGTGCATTAAGTGTCTGAGGCCGGATACGAACTCAGGTCCTTATGACTCCAGGGCTGGTGCTCTACTCACTGCACCACCTAGCTGCCCCCATGGTTGGATATCGAATTGATTAGAGATCTTAATTCTTTCAAAGTTCTTTATCTTTGCAATGTCATTCTTGAATATATTGTTCTGGTTCTGCTTACTTCACTCTGCATCAGTTCATACAGATTTTCCTAGGTTTTTTTGAAACTGTCCTTTTTGACCCAATAGTTTGCTATTATATTCATATACCATAATTTGTTCAGCCAGCCCCCAATTGATGGACACTCTCTTAATTTTTATTCCTTTGCTACCCCCCAAAAAGATGATACAAATATTTTTGTACATATGGGTCCTTTTCTTCTTGCTTTGATCTCTTGGGGGTATAGGCCCATTAGTGATATGAAGGAGTCAGAGGGTTTATGCATTTGAGTGAATTTGGGGGCATAGCTGCAAATGGCTTTCCAAAATGGCTAAGACCCTTCTATTTCTATGGGACAGAGGTTTTTTTCTATGGTTGAAAACCAATATTCAAATTAACTCCGAGTAAAATAGCTCAGTATTTTCCATTGGTAGCTTACCTAAAGATCATTTTTGGAGAAAGGACTGTTAATAAAAACAATTATGAGGAAAAAGAAAGTTCTTGCTTTGAAAGGTTTAGTTGATTTTTAACAATTTCATGCTTCTAGACTAATAATTTCTTCAGCCTATTACCCATAAATATACACACAGTTCACGTATGGGATATAAATGTATAGAAACCAAAATGAAACCCAGCAAAAAAACCCCAAAAACAAAAAACAACACCAAATATATAATTGATTCAGAAGTTAAGGGCTTAAATTAGGGCTAACCAAACTCTTGGCTATAATGACCAGAAGATATTGCCTAGAAGAGTAACTCTCCTTCCTCCAACCAGTAGGGAAAACAGAGAGGAATGAAGGATACTATGAGTTAGACACTAAAAGGAAAAGAAAACGAGCACAGAAGGAACAGGAAGGTCACTAAACACTGTCCAGAGGAAGACCCTGTTCTAAATATGTATTTAGTTGAGAAGATATCTGAAGTTCAACTTTAAAATGTCTAAAATGTTATTGACATTTAATTAGAAGTACTTGAAGGGGACAAAGGGACAGACTGCCAGCCTGAAAACCAGAGCTGAAAGCTGGTACCTGAGATGTGCTAGCCACTGAGACCTTCTGCCTCCCAGGAGCAGGGGTCAGGGATGCAAATCCAATGACTTGGCCTGGCCAGGCTCTGCCTGGCATGAAGCTTGAGCTATTGAACACTGGGGCCTGGCTGGGCCCAGGCTCCTGGACCTTCGGTAATAAAACCAGCACCACTACCCCCAGACTCTGGGGCCTTGTCTCAGGGTGGAGTCACAGCCATCATCACTGTATTTTTGGTTCTAAGAGTCCTTCTCTTAGCAGTGGCATTGGTCCAACAGGTGTGGAAGCTACAGGAGAAGAGCCAAACTGAGGGCACCTGCAGGGCCAGTGGTTAAGGGCAGGTGCGTACCTAGTCTTTACCACCTCCAACCTAAAGTTCCCCCCTGAGGAGTGGCTCATCTGAGTACTTTTCTCCATTTCCCAGCTCCTTTACTCCTCCTGTTCTGGTATTCAAGATCTGCTTGGTATTGGGCACCCACCCACTTTGACAACCCCTTTCAGCAGGTATCTGGACTGACATTGAGGGCCCCAGATGCTAGAGGCATGACAGGGAGTGGGCAGGGGTGCTGTCTAAGCTGCTGCCTGTATCCAATTTAACTTTACTACCAAGTCTGCTGTGGACTTTTGACATTTGCCTTTAGACCTCCAGGGCCTGGCAGCTATTGCTTCTTTGGCTTATCATGTCTCATACTGTTGCTACTTTAGCCCTCTCTCCCTTGCTCCCTGCTCTCCCGCAACCCCTATGTCCTACTCCTGCTCTTCAATTAGGCTATCCCAATCAGCTGACGAAGCCCTAGGCCCCAGGACTGGAAAGGACAGGGTGTGGAACTGGCTCCCTGTTAGGATTAGAGTGAGTGTAAAACCTGTGGCCCTCTTACCTTGGTGATCAGGTGATCAGGTTCAGAAATCTGTGTTACCCTTTCTAGAGATATGGGACACTGAAACTGTGCCCATTCCCAGGCCACCCTCTTAAAATTTCCCCTAATCTCACTGAGGCTACTTACACCCTCCCAACTAAAGTTATCCCTGCCCCTTGAATAAGAAATAGGTATTTGAACTCTTGAAAAGAAAGTACTAGGAAAAATCTTTCATCTTTCTGGAAAACTTTCTCCACCTCCCTTGTTTGAAACTTCCTCTTCTTGTAGGGTTCTCTCTCTTCTCCTCCCCGCCACTGCCTCTGATTCCCTCTAAACTCTCCCATGGAAGGACTTGTTGATGTGTTTTGTTTGTTTGTTTGTTTTGTTTTGTTTTGCTTTTTGGAGGGAGAAGGCAGGGCAACTGGGGTTAAGTGACTTGCCCAAGGTCATATGGCTAATAAGTGTGGTTATCTGAGGCCCTATTTGAACTCAGGTCCTCCTGACTCTAGGGCTGGTGTGTTTTTTGCATAAAGATGCTCTGGAGGTAAAAAAAAAAAAAAGGACTTGAAATACGGAGGGGAACACTCACGAGAATGCACATCTTTATGGCTGTTTCTTCCATCAGAGCAACTCACACCCTGTGAGCTCCACCTCCACAGTCTCATGGTCTGTGATTCTTTCCCATGCCTTTCCATAAATTCTCCAGAGAGAATCTACCCAACCCTCTGGAGGCCTTCCTGGAATTCTTTTAATATCACAAGGGTACCAATATAGTATTCCATCTGTTGTCTCTCATTCTTACTACATGACTAGGTCACCTCCTTTTCTGGACATACCTGGTCCCAATGATTTCTTTTAAGGGTCATCATCGGTCATATGCCTGCTTATCTCCATCATACCCCTTGGTCACCTGCAATTTTGAGTCTTCTGAGATCATGGTGTTCCGTGATTCACAAGATAAATTCACAAGGAGAATACTTCAGTACTCAAAGGATTCATAATTGTGCCAGTTTTGGTACTTGAGGCAATTCACAACTCCTTTATAACTTGGTAGGTGGTTTTTGAAGGTTGCTGTTGCTGAAAAAATTCATCATGATTTGGCCATTCTACATGGTCTCACCAAATTTGGGCCATTTTCTCTAACATTGGTCCATCACTGGGCCCCTGCTTGGACTTTCCCAATTTAGTAGGACCTACCAGACATTGTACATCAGTGCTATGGCCTTTGAAAACCTTTGGTCATTTCTCTGCAGTGACAGCCATCACAGTAGGGCTTTAGTGGTAGAGGATATACATTAGTAGTTCAAGGATCAAGTATTTTATCAGTGTGGAACTCTCCTCCCCTTCCCCAGTTCATCTCTTACTTAGCTTATAAGTTTTAGAGAGTTGTCCTGAGTCTCAAAGAAGTTAAATGACTTGCCTAGAGATGCATTAACTAGGAAATTCAGAAGCAGAATTTGAACCCCAGGGTCTCCTGGCTCCAATTCCAGTACTCTTCACTTCACCATGCTGCCTCCCTAGGAGGGAGAATATTTGTGTTTGATAATGGCCCTTTGCAGCATAGACCAGCACTGGGGTCATGGAAAGGGCTATGCAGTTTCTAAAATGTAACACAGCCCAATCTCTTCCTTCTATGTACTTCCTGGCCTAGATCATTGTCCTTCTACTTCACCTATACAAGACAGACATGCAGATGGATTTTACTCAGTGAGTCCCACCCAGTGAACTGTATCTTATAACCTAGGTATTCTTAATTTAATTTGTTTCTCAGGGTGGACAATTAGATCTATACATTTCTGAAACTCACTGAGGAAGCTTTGTCGTGTTTGGGGGTGGAGGTCTCAACAGAATTTTACAATAGTATTTGGAGAATGTTGCTGTCTAATTGGCCAGCTTCTCTGATTTATTATTCAACTAATATTTATTGAGTGCTAACTCAATAATATGAATCTGAATGGAGCATCCTAGGGCATTTCTCTGTTCTCTTTGGCACAGTTTCAGAAGTGTAGCTCTTTACCTTCTCCCCACCTCTCCCAATACTAAGAACTCAGCTGCTTTCTTTAAGTGAAAATTATGTCAATACACCACTCATGCAAAATGTAGTCAACAGTTTGGTCAGTGTAGGCATGATCTCTGTGATCTCTAACTTGTGGTTAATGGCTCTCCCTGTGTAATCAGTGTAAAGAGAAACCTGGGAGCTGCATTGCTCCTTCCTTTTCCCCCTTTTTTTTTGAGGGCAATTGGGGTTAAGTAACTTGCCCAAGGTCACATGACTAGGTTTTTGTTTGTGTGTGTTAAGTGTCTGAGGCTGGATCCGAACTCAGGTCCTTCTGACTCCAGGGCCGGTGCTCTACTCACTGTGCCACCTAGCCGCCCCTCATATACATATTCTTAAACTGTGATTACACACAGGAATAACTCATGTAGAGCAGTAGAGGTATCCATAAACAATCCATTTCCCCAACCCCTTCTCTTACCACCCTTTAATGCCCAGTAACCAACAAGACTCTAAAGAGACCAAGATTCCAATTCAAATTGGATCATTATTGAATTATAGGCAACCCTGGGTCAGGGTCTGAACTAGAATCTAAGAGCAGTGACCACATAGAACAGTGCTGAGGATAAAAATACTCAGATTGCACCAGTTACTTTGTTGTTGTTCAGCTGTTTTTGACTCTTCCTGACCCCATTTGAGATTTTCTTGGCAAAGATACTGGAGTGGTTTGCCATTTCCTTCTCCAGTTCATTTTACAGATGAGGAACTGAGGCAAACAGGGTGAAGTGAGTTGCCCAGGGTCACACAACTTTTTTTTTTTGCTTTTTGGAAGGGGGAAGGCAGGGCAGTTGGGATTGAGTGACTTGCCCAGGGTCACACAGCTAGTAAGTGTTAAGTGTCTGAGGCTGGATTTGAACTCAGGTCCTCCTGACTCCAGGGCAGGTGCTCTATTCACTATACCACCTAACTGCCCCTGTCACACAACTATTAAGTGGCTGAGGACAGATTTGAACTCAGGAAGATGAGTCTATCCACTGTGTCATTTAGGTGTCCACCAATTACTTAGGGAATATCAATGGACTCATTAATGTGGGCATTCTCTCTATTCTTGCCCAGCCCACCCATTTACCTCTCACCTTGTACAACTATTGTCCATTTCCTTTTGTAAATATCCACAGAGAGTTCATTCAATGTGCTAAAGGCCTTTCTTTAGGTTTCTTGACATTCCATGGCTACCAGCATTATCCCTCATTTGGTTCAACTCATTTTCTGACCATTTATCTCTGATAATACTTTGTATGTCTCTTTGGAATACGGATAGGGATTGAACCTGTGATTTCATTGGTAGAGGGAACTTCCTCCACTATTGCTGGTCAGTACTTCACCTTCTCTGTGATGTACAATCTTTCAAAGCTGCCTAGAGAACTGACACATTAAGTGACTTACCCAGGTACACACATCTAGTATGTATGTGTCAGAGACCAGACTTTGAACCCAGGTTTTCTTGATTTTGAGACCAGCTCTCTATGTGTCATGTTTTAAATCCCTTCTCATATGTAATTTTTTCTTGATAATCTACCACAGCATGGTAAAGCCCACCTTTCCCTTGCCCTTTGGGTGAGTGAGCCAAGCTTTTGACTCATCAGAGCTTGTAGTAATCCATGATTCACAGCTACAAATCACATAGAGCCACTGGGAGGATATTGTTGAATTGATTGACTAGTAACAATAACACCTTACATTGGTATGGGCCTTTAGAATTTCCAAAATGCTTTCATACATAGTTTCTTCCCAATAGCCCTGTGAGGCAGTCACTTAACAGATGAGAAAGTCCCCAAGTGGGTAAGATAACTTGTCCAAAGTCCTAGGCTACAGATTGGCCACACCAGAACCAGAGACTGGGTCTCCTGACTTCTAGGCTGAGGTTCTAGGCTGAACAGAGACCTCCCTGGCCTGGATGCCAGCATAAGGGAGTGAGCCACGTTAGGGAAACTTGACACAATCTGCTGGTTTGTCTTCCAGATGCATTTGAATGTGAGTAGGATGTAGTCAATGTTCCTTCTCATTTTTGAAAGCTATGAATGGATGACCATATTAGGCTAGCAGCAAATTCTGAAGGCTGATCACATATGAATAGAGTTTAGCATTCTCATCAGATACAACTTACACCACTGTTAATAATCCCTTTAGTAGGAGCTGCTGGATTTCATTGGGGCCTCAGGCTCCAGATAGGAAGCTTATGAGAAAGGGGGAAGCAAAACAATGGCTGTCTCTTCTTTCCAGCAGGGAAGGGAACCTGGGCAGGGATAGCCAAAAACTCCTCTTTCCCCTTCTAAGCCTGGCTGCCTTAGGTGGGGTAAGCCTAGTGGTATGCTTTCAGGGAAGGTCTCTTGCCCAAAATATCTCCCTCACAGCTGTGCCAAGGGAAAGCTGAAGGATGGGGGGTGAGGAATGAGAGATAATAATAGAGCAAGGGGCACCATAGGGGTGGACATGGCTAGGTGGGGGACCATAGCTGGGATGGGGACTTTGAGATTTGGGCGGGCAAAATGTCTTGGGTGTCTGAAGGTCAGAAGAAAGAAGACTTCAAGGGGCGGCTAGGTGGAGCAGTGAATAGAGCACCAGCCCTGGAATCAGGGGGACCTGAGTTCAAACCCGACCTCAGACACTTAACAGTTACTAGCCCTGTGACCTTGGGCAAGTAACTTAACCCCAATTGCCCTGCTTTACCCCCTCCAAAAAGCTAAAAAAAAAAAAAAAGCAAGAAGACTCCAGGAAATAGGAGAGGGGACCAAAAAAAAATGGGCAATGGGAAGTAGGCTTGGGAAGGGATGGGAGGTGGTATTAGACAGGTATGGGCTGAATCCTAGTGACCAAGCAACAGACGCAGTTGTGACAAACAGTTGGCATATGTAGGGGTATTTTATGATGTGCATAGCCATGGAAGATTGGACTAGAGCATCATTTATCACAAACTAGGAACAGGATCCTCTCCAGACTCCCCTTTTTCCCATTAACCATGGGGAGCTAAGGTCACAGGGAGAGATGGAAGAAAGAAGCTAGAAGCTTGAGACTGGTTTCTAAGCTTCTTCTTAGGAAAAGGGTATCACCCAATTTATCCTCAAGCAGGTTCTAGGGTTTGCTTTCCCCACTCCCATTTTGATGTCTTTGTGAGTTAGCCCTTTAAGACATTCCAGAAGCAATGAGCTGAGATCCATTTTATCACCAAGTCAGACTCTCAATGATGTGTACATACTGTGCTAGCCTGTGCTATATAGAGACTTGGGGCAAACAGAGAACTGTTAATGACACCTGGACGCTAAATGTTTGCTCCCCTTTTCCTTAGAGAACACAGTAGCTCTCTGTTTTTCAATATGTGGATTGTGTGATATACATTTCCCCTTAGTTGGTGTAACAGTTTTTAGTCTTTTTTTAGTCTTTTTTTCCCCATAAGCGCTACTCCCTAATAAACCATTTTTAATGAAAGAAAAATCATGAGACTTTCATTCTGGGAACAAAAGCTTCATTTCTTAACCTTTTGCAGGAAAGAGGCTCAATTTTGCTCTAAACACAGAACATTTTTAATCTCAAGGGGAAATGCCCTTTTTCTAAGGAGACTTTGGTCAAAAGTCCAAATGAGGTTTATGATGGCAGTAAGTGAATCTAGAAATGCTGCAAAAAGTCTCCTTGAAACCAGACAGAATTTTTTTTTGCCTCCCTCCAGCTCTCTGATGTAGTTTGAGACACGTATGAACCCTTTGCATGGGGAATGGGGAGGGGAGTTAGCTAAACATTTCCACATCTGGTTTTGGAATGGTTTGGAGAAAAAAAATTATTGCATAGGTTCCAGGAAGGTTTTTTGCTTCAATGGCTATTGATTTTTTCAAATTTGGTGGACTCTTGACAATGTAGTTCTCATCTGTATATTGTTTTTCTAGAATCTTGTTGTCAAAGCAAGAGGAAAAATAGAAAAAAACAAGGTAACTCCAAAGACATATGTAATTATCTAAGGGATCAATGGCTGTCAGATTTTTGAGTTATAGCAAAGATTTTGACTTTTGCTGTTAATCTCCAGAGAAATGGGTTTGGGTTGAAATGAGGGTTCTTTTTGAAAAACAAACCAAAAAAAAAGCACTATTTTTTTTTTTTATTGCAACACATTGTGAATTCCTTATGTAGCAGATTTGATAGCCCCACCCTGGCTTCATATCCCTAGTTATCTCGGGTTAGAGGAACTTTCAAGGTCCCATTTAAAAAAATTAGTTGATGTTACTGCTCTCCAAGAAAATGACCATGACAGTTACCAGGAGGAAATTGGTAAGAGATTAATGTTAGTTAAAAGAAAATAAATCGCTTGCCTTTGTAGACTTTTTATCAACCCCAAAGACAATGGGACAGTTTCAGTTTCCCAATAATGTGGAGCAAAAAAGAGCGTTGCTGAACCTACACGTTATTAATAGTTTTATGTACTCATAAGAATTATGAGTACGTAAAATGTTTGAGTAAGAATTATAAATGTCGGGTACATTTTCTCCACAAAAGAAAACATACAAATGGAATCCTAGAGAGGACATTATGAAAAAATAAATTTTAAAACCTGCATTCATTTCTGAAAGAAAGAGGGAAAAAAGCCAACAATTTTTCAAGGCTGCTTTTTATTTTATTTTAATACTGAATTCTAAGTACTTTTTGTTTGGGGAGCATCTGGTTTTTGTTCTTGTAATCTATTAACCTATCATACATAGTTTACATAGCATGGTTCATCTCACATACAAATAATTGTCCCGAACTAGGTAACTGGGAGGAAAAGTACAGGAGTCTTCAGGGCGTCCCAAATTCGGTTGCTAAAAGATGGGTAGCCAGATATGCCATTAAACTCTAATAAGACTAAACTATAACAAGTCCCCCAGACCTGGCCAAAAGAAATACTTCTAAATGAAGCCACAGAAATCTTGAAATACAAAGAATGCTATTTTCCTAGCAATTGCAAAACCCGTTATAATAAATTGAGTTCCCTAGTCTGTCCTCCACACTCCTGTCCTGCTGAGCTAAGAAGCCAGGCAGTTTACATGGGTTGTGCCACAAGACGTCAAGACAAACAAAGGGACACATTTCATAATTTCCATAAAACATAAGGAAAGTACAAATCCCCAATGCATTTACTTAATTCAGTTTACATTTTAATTTAATAATTTATTTGATTTGGCTTTTTTTTTTTTTTAATAAACTGCACCCCTTGCCATAGAGCCTCAGGGTTCATTCACAATTTAAAACATTGTGTGTGTGTGTGTGTGTGTGTGTGTGTGTGTGTTTGTGTGCATGTAGCCACTTTAAGATTTTTTAACCCGTTATAGATCTCTGAAAAAATAGATATACTGGCCTCTGCCAGAGATGGCTTTGGAGTATTTCTTTTTGAAACCAGGAGAGTGAATGGGCAATTCCCTGCCTACTTCAGGATTTTTTCACTGAAAGAACCTATGCCCTAATGGTCAAGAAAACTTTTAAAGAAGTAAATAAGCTCAGGCTTTCTTGGGACCCCCTAAACTGTCCTAGATGAAGCCCCCAGTCTGCTTTGTGTCTCTCTCTGACTTTGTAACATAAATCTTCCATATGTAACTGAAAGCCCTGGACGATCCCAGCTGTTGCGAGGAAGGCTAAGACCCCCTCTAGTATTGCTTCCAAACTGGTGGGTGACTAATTTCTGAGCTCTCCATGTCCTGTTGGGGCCCCCTGTTCAAGTGGCTTAGATGAACAGGGGCATTATTTTTCTGGCACAGGTGTACCTAGCCTCCTTATACAATCGAGGTCTGCTCCCCAACTGGTGTAAACAGTCAATCATATTTTCAACTTTCTAGGGGAGCTCCCTGCCAGAAGAAAACCCTGAGGTGGATCCCCTCTTGCCAAGCGAAAAAAAAATTTTTTTTTTTTTCTGAAAGAAATCACCCTTTTCTTACTTTGCCTGGTTCAGCCCCTTAGGTTTCTTTGTATGGTGTTTTCTTAAAGTGAGGCACACATGTATAGCTCCAGCTTGAGGATGGCCTAGGTCCAAACCAAACCACATTAAGCTTTATAGGGTGTCTGACTGATTTTTTAACAGACTTGACCATCAAAACAGTCTTTTTAGAACCAAAGGCTACCCTGTGTACTGCATGCCTCAAGTATGGTGCTTCTCTGCACACCCATTTTGGGTATGCCCAATATCCTTTACTATCGTGTTCGTTGTTGTTTGGGGCCAAACTGCCCATGGAATATTGAGGAGAATTTCAGTGCTGTATACACAGCAGGCAGGCAGACAGGCAGGTACTCAGTCCATACCATTTCCTATGTGTGCCTTGCTGGGGTGAAATGGGGTAGAGGAGTGATATTTTTTTTCCTAAGGAGAGCCACTGATTCCCCAGACAAAAATTAGTCTTCAACCACATATAAGTCAAAATATGCCTCTTGTTTGAAATTTGAAATTTCTCTTTTAAAAAGAAATGTTTGCTGGGTTGGAATATCGTTTTTGTCTTTAAGCAACTCTGTATGCTAAGTGGAGAATGAATGAAAAATTAATTAAGCCCCACAACCATAAAATTATGTTTGATGAATAAAACCAAGAATGCAAACTATACTTCAGTTGCATATATCAGGGCCATATTTTGGCATGGGTGAGGGGAAACAAGAGTACAGAGATAAAAAAGAAAGACTGAAGAAGAAAGGGAGAGGAGAAGAGAAAAGGACAAGGTCAAATTCTATGCTTCACTGTATCCCTGATTCCTACTACCTTTCCCTCTTGAAACTAGCCTGGGTGTCCCCTTGTTTCTGCCCTCCCTCCAGCTCCTGGGTTCAAGGTACTGGATTGAGTACTACCACCAAAGCCAATCCCCAGAAACTCACAGTGGAACTCTCCAGTATAATAAGCCTCATAGGATTCACTTAGAGCTGGAAGGAACCTCAAAGACCATATGGTCCATTTGTTAGAGGAGGAAAATGGAGGCTTAGAGAAGGGAAGGGACTTACCCAAGGTCACATAAGTAGCAAAAGGCAGAACTAGTATTCAAATTCAGGTTATCTGAACCAAACCCTCTGGTCTTTAAGCTATATACCATATGGTGTTTGCACTGGCCTCAGCCAGGCCAATCCTCCTCCAACCTTCCTTCTGAGGCATGAAAGCTTGGCATATTGGTTGATCTTTTATGTACAAATTTTTAGAAATACAGCACTTTCCCAATCATAATAAGAGCAGAAACATCTCATATCTCTTGACATAATTTTCATCTAGTAATATACCCATAGTCAGTCATGCCAATATGCTTTGAAAGCAGCCTCACGAATCCAATTTATTGCACATATTAAGTACCTACTCTGCTCCTTGGTCCTTGCTAGACTCTCTACACAAACTACAAACTTCCAATTGTCTCTGTTAAAGGTAAAGTAAAACCTTGCCCCTGACTTTCACATAGACACAAAGCAGAAAGCTTCAGATGTTCTGAGAAATGACAGGTATTTGACAAAGTTTGATCTGAAATGTGAGAAGGTAGAGTTGGTTCTGAACTGAGACTGAGGCTACAGGAAGGTAGTTAGGCTTAGAAATGGAAATCTGAATTTGCCCTCCATTCTCTTAGCTAGAAGAAGAAACTTAGCCTTGAAATGGAGTCAGTTTACCTCCTCCGATCAAATTTGCAGCATCTCTAGGTTCAAAGCCCAGAGGTCTAAAACAGAAACCTTCAGAAGTCCTTAGCAATGACTGATCAATGAGTAGTAGGAAATCGACCTTCTCAGATTTTTTTCCCTGTGCCTATCCTTAGACTCCTGAAGCCCATGCCTTTGTCCCAGACTGGCCTCTGCTCTCACCCTACCCCTAACAATTCAGTCCTAGCATCCTGTAATACCTCAGATGATATCTCAGACTTTCAAAGGAGGCTTCAAGGTTCTCCTATCACTAGTATCTAATATGACTGGTTAATCTAAAAACTACTTTCCAGTTACCCTTATATCTATATACAGCATGATATTCCACTGGTAAACCTACCTTTTTTTCCTTTAATTTATTTAATTTTAGTTTTTGACACTCACTTTCATAAGCTTCTGAGTTTTGAATTTTCTCTACCTCCCTTCCCTCTCCCTCCCCAAGACAGCTTGCAATCTGATAAAGGCTCTACATATACATTCTTATTAAACATATTTTCACATTAGTCATGTTGTAAAGAAGAATTAGAATGAATGGGAGAAACCATGAGAAAGAAAAAACAAAACAAAAAAGAGAGAGAGCAAATGGTCTGCTTTGATCTACTTTCAGACTCCATAGTTCTTTCTCTGGATGTGGATAGCATTTTCCATCATGAGTCTTTAGGAGTTGTCTTAGATCCTTGCATTGCCAGGAAGAGCTAAGTGTGTCAAAGTTAGTCATGGCACAATGTGGCTGTTACTGTGTACAATGTTCTCTTGTTTCTGCTCATTTCACTCAGTATCAGTTCATATAAGTCTTTCCAGGTTTTTCTGAAGTTTGCCTGCTCATCATTTCTTATAGCACAGTAGTATTCCATTACATTCATATGACACAACTTGTATAGCCATTCCCCAATTGATGGGCATCCCTTCAATTTTCGATTCTTGGCCACCACAAAAAGAACTGCTATAAATATTTTTGTACATGTGGGTCCTTTTCCCATTTTTGTGATCTCTTTGGTATCCAGCTGAAGAAATGGTATTGTTGGGTCAAAGGGTGGTAAACCTACCTTTTAAGTGACTTGGGGGGTAGGACAGTGTGGTTCTGTGGAAAGGACCCTGACTTGGGAGTCACAGAGGACCTGGGTTCAATTTCTGCCTCTTGTATTTATGATCTGTGTAATCCTTGGGAATACAACTTAACCTCCCTGTGCCTCAGTTTATTCATCTATAAAATGAGGGGATTGGAATGACCGACCTCTGAGATCTATGATATATGAACTAATTTACCAGATAACAAAAATTGTATGGTAAAACTAGGTGAAGTGAAGACAGATTTGGAAGCTCCTTGGCCCCCGCCCCTCCCCCCCCACTATACTACTACAGACACAACAAAGGAACACTTGGGAAAGAGTATGGGTTTGATACTTTCTTCTTGCAATTGCAAAATAGACAAGTTTCACTTGGGTTTATGACTTCTTTATTGAATACGAGTGTCCATAGATTTATGTTCCTTTGAAGTAGCTCTTGTACTGTAGGACACCTCCCCCTTAAAAAATGAATGCCTCAGGGGCGGCTAGGTGGCGCAGTGAGTAGAGTGCTGGCCCTGGAGTCAGAAGGACCTGAGTTCGGATCCGGCCTCAGACACTCAGACACACAAACAAAAACCTAGCCGTGTGACCTTGGGCAAGTTACTTAACCCCAATTGCCCTCCAAAAAAGAAAAAAAAATGAATGCCTCCCCTAGAAGATTCTTTATCTTCCATTCAACAAAGGATAAAGGAAGTCTTTCTGAAATGTTTGCTCCAGGGCCCGGAATTCAGACTCACACTGCTACATGTATATAAGGTGAAATGTGCAAATATGATTTTTCCCTCATAAACGGAGTCATACATACCCCCTTGAAGTGTGAGCCTGGGGCTCTGAGTGTTCTGATTCTGCCTTGCTACATCTGTAAGTGTATATACCCATTTGGAAAGGGGACAAAATAGCAGAGGCAAAAGAGGTAGAAAGGCAGGGGGAAGTTGAGGGGTGGATGGGGAGGACTAATAGCAAAGATCTAGAGAGAAAACCAAAGCTTGGGATTGTCTCTTCTGTTTCAGGCTCCTCTACTTACAGTGACAGCATTATCACCCTCTTAGAATAATAAATCACAGAGGATTTCACAGGTCATCAAATTTAGAAATAGAAGGGACCTTATGGATCATCTAGTCTAGCTCTCTCAAGGTCCACAGAGAGGAAAGGACTTGCCCAGGGTCACATAGACAAATAGAGCTCTTTTGCTACTCCAATCTGCTGTCTAACCTAAATCCATTCTCTAGCATCCCTGGTAAGAGGTCATGTAGTTTCCTGCTCGAAGATGTCCAGTGACCTCAGCTTACTAACCCCCAGAGGCAGTGGCATTCTACTTTTGGGCAGCTCTCATTGGTAAGATTTTCCTAGCAGCTTGTTTAAAATTGGCCTCTCTGCGACTTCCCCCTATTGTTTCTCATTCTGCCCTCTGGGGCCAATCAGAACAAGTCTTAACCCCTCTTCCACAAGACAGCCCTTGTGGAAGGCAGCTTGGAGGCAGCTATTGATGTCATCCACTCCTGAAGTCACTGATGCTTCCTTGCTAATACCATTATTAATATGAAAGACAGATAGGGCCAGACACGTGGCCCTCATGAAAATATTTTAATGTTTCGGTAGGTGGGTGGTGGTGATGGGAGTGGGGGCAGGGGGAGGGACAATCCTAGAAATAAGGTTATGTAGGGAGAGAGAGGAGTGGAGAATTCTCTGAAAGGGAGAATTCTCAGCCTGGCCGAGAAGTTCTAAAAGTCTTAGAAGGAATTCTCTCTTTAAGGAGCATAGTTCCATTTAACTTCACAAATGTGTGTTTAGCCATTAACTGTGGACACTTTGGTACTTGGAGAATTTAAAGTCATCTACCTCTGCACACAAGTGCCATTTTTTCTCCTGAATGAAAGTCTATGGCTCAATTAGATTTTCTTTTCTGGGGGTTTTAACTTTTCTCATCTCCTTTCCTTCTCATGAGACAATGAAAGGCTTGTTTGATGACCTCATTTTATGGCAGAGAGGGAGCAACTCTCCCAAATTGGTTAAGGTGCTGGCTCAGCTGCCTAGTGCTCTCTTTGTCAGACTATACTGCTTCTTTCTTCTCTCCCCCTCAATTCACACCCATTTTCCAGATTATTGATATTATTTAATCATTGTTTGAGATAGCACAGTGTTTACACATTCCATAGTTTGAACTATGTATGTACAGTTGTCTCAAGACCCAAAGCTCATTCTGCTCTGGTGGCTGATGGATGAGTTAGTTCTTTCACAGACCCCAGAGGGAGGGGAGAGTCACTTCATGGGCACTCCAAGGGAGCTAAAAGCAAGCCAAAGCTGAGCAGAACTTTGAGAATGGAAAGTACAGATGAGAAAGGCCAGTGATTGTCCAGAATCCATGTGACCAGGAGGTCTGACTCTTAGCATAATTGTGAAATAGCCCAAATTGGTATTCCTTATTGGAGGTCCCTTCTGCTCTACCCCAGTCACCCCTTTCATACACCCCCTAGCCTCTTGATTTTTTTGCTTTTTGCCTTTTAGAGGGAGAAGGCAGGGCAATTGGGGTTAAATGTAGCCTCTTGGTTTTACTCACACATCTCCTCCCCTTCTCTGCTGTCTAAGTCTGCTATCTGTGAGCAATCTCAAATTCACTGAGGCCTGAAGGCACCTTGACAGCTTAGCAGAAAACCTATGGCTTCCAGGCTTTGACTGAATCCAAACTTCATAGAATAAATCCCCTTAATAAAAGGATTTGTTGTGTAAAACTTGGACTCGGCCAAAGGGTCGCACTTTGAGGACCTAGTGGGCCACATGTTGCTTTGAAGCTGCAGGTTTCCCATCCCTGGAAAGAGTTCATCCTACCAAAGGGTGTCTTTTGACCAGAAGCTCTTTAGCTTTTAGCTATTGGAAAAAACCTTCTGGGAGTCAAATCAGGGAAGTATTTTACACCAGACAAAAGCATCTTTACAATACTGGGACAGCTTTAGGGGTAACTGAAGCAAGATTGTGATTTCATTGGGTTTGGAGGGACCATGGGGTGAGGGGAGGATCTGTGCAATGGGCCAAAATAAAAACCCTTAGGAGGGGCAGCTAGGTATGGCAGTGAATAGAGCACTGGCCCTGGAGTCAGGAGGACCTGAGTTCAAATCCGGCCTCAGACACTTCAAACAACTAGTCGTGTGACCTTGGGCAAGTCGCTTGACCCCAATTGCCCTACCTTCCCCCCCTTAAAAAAAAAAAGACCTTAGGAAATATGATCCCCAGTTTGGGCATGTGCTTGGGTATAGAGAGCCTGGGCATAGGTGAAAAGACCTATAGGGCTAATGCAAAACCTCTTTCTGTACCCTGTTTCCTGGGGAAAGGGAAAGAGAGAGAAGAAAAACAACATGGCAGTCTCTCTTTTTCTGGGCTGTCTGTGCCACTGAATGGGGACAAATCCAGTAATCAGTCAGGTGCTCTGTCACCTTCCTCACAAGGATGTTTTGAAGAAAGCTTTGTTTTTATAAACTTTAAAGGGACCAGGGGAGAGCCAAGAATAGTTCAGATAGTTTACCAAATGCTGTGGCATTTCATAGACTGACTGAGCTAGAAAGAACTTTAGAAGTTTTCTAGTCCAACATGCTCATTTGACAGAGAGGGAAACTGAGGGCCAGAGACAGGAAGGTACTTGCCCAAGATTACCCAGGTAATAGATAGCAGAGCCAGGATTAAAATTTCATGTTTCTAATTCCAAATTTCACCTTCTTTCCATTGTAACATGTTGCCTCTTGCTTTCTTGAGGTATCGTTTACCAAAAAATGGAAGTTAAAAATCTGGAACCCTTTAAGAAAATCCCTTTTCCTTCATTGTAGGGCAGCCTGGTGTAATGGCCTAGATTTCTGGGCTTGAAATCAAGAAGACTTGAATTCCAATCCAACCTTGATACTTCCAAGCTGTGACTCTGGGCAAGTCACTTGACCTGTCTAAGTCTCAGGCAAATCCCTAGGACTTTATCTTGACTTTTTTTTTTTTTAAAGCAATTGGGGTTAAGTAACTTGCTCAAGGTTACACGGCTAGTCATTATTTATATGTGGGTGCTCATTTTCTGAGGCCGGATTTGATCTCGGGTCATCCCAACTCCAAGGCTGGCGCTCTTACTCACTGCGCTACCTAGCCGCCTCTTTAGGGCAATTGGGGTTAAGTAACTTGCCCAAGGTCACACGGCTAGGTTTTTGTTTGTGTGGATTAAGTGTCTGAGGCCGGTTCCGAACTCAGGTCCTTCTGACTCCAGGGCCGGCGCTCTATTCACTGCGCCACCTAGCCGCCCCAGTCATAGACCTTTGAAAATCAATGGGCTCTCCCGGGAGAGGGGTCTTTCCTTTCTTAGGGACTTGGTTTGGAGTCCTGGTTGTGGCTCTAGGGTTCTGTCTTTTACTTGATTTCCTATTTATAGAGCCTCTGAGTTGGAAGGAACCTTAGAGGTCATCTAGTCCAGTTCATACCTGAATAAGAATCCCCACTCCTGGGGCGGCTAGGTGGCGCAGTAAGAGCACCGTCCTCGGAGTTGGGATGACATTGGTTCCAGCCTCAGAAAATGAGCACCTACACACAAATAATGACTGGCCATGTAACCTTGAGCAAGTTACTTAACCCCATTTGCTTCAAAAAAAAAAAAAAAAAGAATCCCCACTCCAACACAACCAACAAGTGGTCATCTGACAGACAGTCATTCAGAATTTCAAGGAGCACAGAGTGACTGGAAATTTGGTTCATGTCACCTTCTGGGTGGATGGTGTTTTCTAAGCGAGCTCCGAAAACAGTCTTGTCCAGGTCAAAAGAAGGGATCTGAAAGGAGGCAATGACCTATTACGCCTTATACAAAAGAAATGCTGTATTTCTAGGTTAAAAAAAAAAGAAAAAGAAAACAGGATGAGAACAGGGGAAAACTGACTGAGGTCATCTGCAGCTGGTGCAGACCCCTTGGAATGGGTCAGGGCAGACTGCCAGGCCACATTGATCTCCCCCTGGGCTAGTCCCACCTAGACACACATCAATCTGTCACTCCCCTTAGGGGCTGTCGGAAATTCCTGGCACAGATGTCTCCTTGAAGGGATGCTTTTTGGATGCTCCCTGATCCAACCTTCCTTGCCGCTGAATTATGGGGAGTGAGGGAGAGAAGAAAAATGTTTCTTTTTTTTCCTTTTGCATTTATCCCACTCAGTGCCTAGCACAGACATACACATAGTAGGCATTGGATAAAGACTTGTTGAATAAGTGGGAAAAAAGTGAGAAGCCAGCAAAAGGAGAAAGAGGGACAAGAGAACGGGTACTGTTTCCCCTGTTTTTACCTAATAACTTTGAGCAACATCTGTGTTCTTACTGGCATGCTTCTTTTGAGCCCTAAATGTTATTTAGGATCCCCCCAAATGATTGATGATTGAGTGTAACTAACCTGGTTTCTTTCTATTAACAATTAAACTAAAAACAGGCATCTAAACTAAAAACAAACATCTGCTGAATAATGGGCGAGAGCTGGAGATATATACAATAGTTAGATGAAATCTGGGGATCTGCCCTCATGGAACTTACATTCTAGGGTAGGGAGTGGTATAAGACACAAGCACAGATAAAGAAAATAGACATTTCATGATAAGTATATTAGAGGGTTGTAAACAAAGTGTCATGTGAGGTCCTGGTGAGTGGGGGGAAGCCGTTTACCCACAGGACCTATCAGAGAAGGTGGCATTTCGTAAGGCTGTAGACTTTAGAGAAAGAATTGACTGTAGATGTCATGAGTTGTAAGCAAAGACAAAGAAATGGAAGAGAATAGGACTGGCAGATGGAAAGGATGCTAGCTCTGGAGCCAGAGGATCCCTGATGTTTACTATCTGTATGACCTTGGGCAAGTCACTTTGATTTCCTCCTCTCTATATAACCTTTGGTTCAAAGGGTCAGTGGTATGGGGCTCTTAGCTGGACTAGATGGCCTCTGAGGTCCCTTCCAGTTTTCTCTCTAGGATCCTCTGGGTGATGTTGGGCAAGTCACAACCTCTCTTGGCCTCTATTTCTTCATCTATAAAATGGCATTTCTAGTTGTAGTCTATGGCATTGTGATCCTATATTCCTCTGTTCAGTGGCTCAAGAGTAGTCCAGTTTGTTTGGAGTGTGTCAAAGGGAATAATAGGATGTAGGGCTTGAAGGGTAGAGGTATTTCATATTGTAGAAGGCCCTGAATGCTAGCCAGAGGATCTTGAGATTTTCTTAGTAAGCAATGGGGAGCCAAGGAAGGCTTTACAGACCAGGAGAAGTGTGACCAAATCTAAATGATGAAGCAGGTCCTCTTATCCCTTCTTCATCACTGGAAAATCCTTCACTGTCCATGTTGGAGTACAGCTGTGTTGTTGCATCCTCATAGAAACTCAATAGAGCTTTCTTACCTAGATTTATGGCATTCTGACTATGGGTTTGGGGGTCAGGATCTAGCATCTGATTATCACTATCTTCTACTCTTGCTTTTGTTTTGCTTTTTGGAGGGCAATTGGGATTAAGTAACTTGCCCAAGGTCACACAGCTAGGTTTTTGTTTGTGTGTGCATTAAGTGTCTGAGGCCAGATCCGAACTCAGGTCCTTCTGACTCCAGGGCTGATGCTCTACTCACTGTGCCACCTAGCCGCCCCTACTCTTGCTTTTAAAATTTTTTTTTTCTTTTTGGAAAGCGTTTGGGGTTAAGTGACTTGCCCAAGGTCACACGGCTAGATTTTTATGGTAAGTGTCTGAGGCTGGATTTGAACTCAGGACCTCCCGACTCTAGAGCTGGTGCTCTATTCACTTCACCACCTAGCCACCCCTCTACTCTTGCTTTTGTCTCATGTGAACGACAGATTTCTTAAAAGGCAGAGAAAAAACCATATTGGTTGGCACTCTGAAAAAAATACCCTCCCTCTAGACCTGTGATTTCGTCATTACAATGATTGAAGGTCCTTACAAGGACTCTCCTGTGTGGAAATTTCCTTCATCAGTGCAGATCAACAACTTCTCTTAAAGCCTTTGGTTGATGATTGAGACATGTCCTAACCTAATTAAAGTATCTGGGGGTAGCATTTTCTCCCTTATGTTAAATTCGATGAGGTGAGAGGTTAAGTAACTTGCACGTGGTTATACAACTAATATAGGCTGGAAGCAGGACTTGAACCCAGGTCTTCCTTACTCCAAGATTGACTCTCTAACCACTACCCTATGTTGCCTTTCAGGGTTTTACCTATAGGAAGAATATGTGATTTATGATATTGTGAAAATGATGATTTTAGGGGAAAGAAATTTATGTTTCCCTTGACTTTTAAGTGCCATTCACAGAGTGGTATAGAAGGAAGAGGGCTGGATCTGGATTCAGAGTCCCTGAGTTCAAACCCTAACTTTGCTGCCTAAGAGACCTTGGGTAAGTTACTTGCCTCCTGTGGCTTAGGCTCCTCAACTGTAAGACAAAGGGGTTGGACTAGATGAGCTATAAGGTTCCTTCTGCCTCTAAATCTATAAACCCACAAATCTTGGTTCTAATAATTATTTAAAATAATTATTATAACATAAAATTATTAAAAATATAAAATTACAACTTATAATTATCTAAAATTGAACTGAAATATGATGCAAGACTACTCCTATGGAGCCTAGAGTTGTTTTTTTTTTTGTGCGTAGTAAATATTTTATCTGACTCAGAATTTCCAACATGATAACTCATACCTCCTTTTTATCATGAGAATTAGAACTACCCAGCGAGGTACTGGATGGAGCGAAATCATCCTTTATCTCTCCACTGATGAGTTATTATCTTTGATTTTCCTACCCAATCTCCTGTCACACACATATTTTATAATGCAAAGAAAACCAGCCAACTCACCCCCCCCCCCTGAAAGAAAAGGGAGGGGGGGAAAGGATTGAGAGGAAGAGTAAACTCTAACCTAGTGTTTGGTTAGTGTTTTCAGATCCTTGTAACTCTGGGATTTTGGACATCATTTCTGGCACATTGCTTGGGTTGCTGAACAGCCTCTCTTTGTTATTTGGACCTGGCTCTACATACTTTGAGTTTCTGTACCTCTATACATTTTGTACATTGACACATTTAAATTGACCTTTTAATATGAAAAACATTTGGGCCAAACTTGGGGTTGATTTAGACTTAAGGTAGCTAGAGCTAATGGGATACTGTGTGTGTGTGTGTGTATGTGTGTGTGCGTGTGTGTGTACGCACATGTACGCATATATGTATGTTGGGGGGGGTTAGGTTCTGGGTCTGGGGTAACCTCTGCCTATTAGCCACTGGCTAAGGAGGACCAGTCATGTAGTGAGGGGGAGACACAACAGATGGACATGCCCAAGTGTTGTACTGGCATCCACCAAATAATCAAGTAACCAGTGGAAGGCTGCCAGTTTCCCAGATCTTCTATAGAGGGTTTAGGGAAAGCCATGAACCAAGAGGCCCTAGTATAAGAGAGTGTGGATGGGCTTTGAGCCTCTTTGGTGCAAGGGGTATCCATGCTGATGAGCTTCGGAAGCCATTGAAGCATGAAGGTAAGTGGGTACTCTAACGCCATTCTGGGAAGTGGGCAGAATGCATCTTCTTAGGTCCATTTTACATATGGAGAAACTGAAGCTCAGGGAGTCAGGTCCATAGGGTGAGTCTAACTGGAATCTTTGGATATAGAAAAATCCAGGTCTGTTTCTGACCTGGCTAGATGACATCTCTTAGTTTGTTACTAGTTCATGCTTTGATTGTAGATATTCCTGGGGTGAGCAAGTGGCTTGGAAGAAGCTCTGGGAGGCCCCTTTCCCCCATTTGAGCCCCCATTTGGGGAAATGCTGGCTAGACAGTAACTCGCTTCTTCCGTTAGATTTTCCAGTGAGATGGTCTGCTGGCATTGAGAACTGCAAAGAAGCAGCCACAAGTGCGCTTATTGAAACTTTAACATTTCCTTTCATGACTGCAGCAGATGTTTGTATACATAAAGAGTATGCTGACTTTGACCCATTGATGGAAAAAGGGCCTTTTTGACGGTAAAGCTTGTGCTCTGTAAATAATTTTGAGGTCCAACAACAGCAGTGCCTTCTTGTTTACTCTTACCCCTTTACACACTTTGCATTGTGAGCCACTGCCGCCAGCAGAGCCAGAGCGGACAGGGCATCCCCTAACAGCCCCTAGCTGCCAGGCGGGAGCTGACAAATGGAAGCAACTGGGCCTCTTCATTCATTAGACCAGGCGATCATCTGGCAAATGTGAGGATGTGCTTTTGGCCAATGAAAGCACACACTTCGCCTCTTAATGTACAGCATTCATCCTAAAGCCAACTCAACGATTACCGGAAGGCTAGGCCCAAATTCCATACCCAGTGCCACTGTCCACAGTTTGGTGGAGGCTTGAGGGGAAAAAAGAGGCTTAAGATGTTGAAAATGAGGTAGTTCTGGGAAATGGGGGGTAGGACAGGGAGGGGGACATGGGCTGCTGTCTTGTCTGTCTTTAGGAGAATCCCAAACCACATTGCTACCTTTTGGCTAAATTGAAACCTTTCAATGGGTCATCTTTACACCAAGACAGGAGACTCCCATCTCATTCAGCTGGACTTAAGGGGCCCGAGGAAGATTTCCACCCTCTGAATCCCTCTTGTCATTGATGCCTAAAGTTCTACCATTAGCAATTTATTCCTTCAGGTTAACATTCCTCTGAGACCTTATGGTTTTTAAAATGGATATTTAAAATGAGTTTTATTTATTATTATTCACACTGAGTTTCCTCAATGTTCATGTGAATGAGCTAGAAACTTTCTCATGGCTGGAAGGAAGCTCAGAGACCATTTAGGCTAAGCTGTAGCAGAAGGAGTCTTCTTTACAAACCGCGCCCCGCCCCCCCTCCCCCCCCCCATGCCCAGTGGTCTTCCAGCCTGTACTGGAAGAACCCATGCCCACCTAAAGCAGACTGTCCTACTATGGAACAGCTCCAACAGGAACTTTGTCCTGACATTGAACCTAAAGAACCCAAATAGACTTCTTTGTAACTTTTACACATCAGTCTTAGTTCTTCCCTCAGGGGAGGATCAACCAGGTTGATCAGTCTTCCATAAGACAGTCTTCAGATACTTGAAGACAGCTATTATACCTCTAACACCACTCCAGTCTTCTCTTCAATAGGTTCAACATCATCAGCTCTTTCGACTGATCTCCATATGGCCTGAGGCCTTTCATCTTCTCGGTTGTCATTTTCTGGATGTTCTCCAAATTATCACTATAATCCTGTTTTTCCTAAAATAAAGTACCCAAAACTGAATCTAGAACTCCAGGTATGACCTGATCTTGACAGAGTGCAGTGGGACTCTTACCTTCTGATTCCTGGAGCTGCACCTCTCTTAATTTAGTCTAAGATCCATTAGTTTCCATATTACTCTGCTGATTCATATTGAGATTACAATCTACTAAGACCCTCAGATCTTTTTTGTATGATCTGCTGTCCAGTCATGCCCTCACCATCTTGTGCTTACACATCTCAGAACTGACAGGGACCTCAACAACAATCCTTCCTCTACCTGCACAGATATCTCTTCTACAAGCTCATGCAGTGGTCCTTTAGCTTTTTTTTTTTTTTTGCTTTTTGGGGGGCAATTGGGGTTAAGTAACTTGCCCAAGGTCACACGGCTAGGTTTTTTTGTTTGTTTGTGTGTTAAGTGTCTGAGGCCGGATCCGAACTCAGGTCCTTTTGACTCCAGGGCCGAAGCTCTACTCACTGCACCACCTTGCTGCTCCCTTCAGCTTTTTTAAAAAGACCTTTGATGAGGGCTGTTACCTCCTGATGCTGCCCATTCCACTTTGAGATAGTTCTAATTATTGGAAAAATTTTCCCGATACTAAATCTAAATCCTTCCCCCTTTGTACCTTCCTAGTTCTACTCTCTGGGGCCAACTGAAACAGAGTCCCTTTTCCCCATGACAGTCCCTCAAATACTTAAACATATCACTTGTGCCCCATCCCTCACCTCCAAGTCTTCTTATCTCCAGGCTACTGTCTTCTTTCTTCAACTGATTCTCACATGGCCTGTTTTTAGTTCTTTCCCCATCCTGGTCATCATCTTCTTGGTGCTCTCTAGCTTCTCAATGCCCCTCATGCTCTATGGTGCCCAGAACATGAACACAATACTTCATTTGGGCTCAGAGTACAGCATAGTACACTGGAACTCTCAGCCCCGACTCCTAGACACTCCTAGACACCTCTCATAACGCAGATATAATTAGCTTCTTTTCTGCTGGGTCAACTCCAAGATCTTCTTTTCAAGACTGTTGCCTAGCCAGACCTCTCTTCATCTCATGCATGCACAGTTGATTCTCTAGAATACAGGAGGCTCCCCTGAAAGGCCTGGGACAGGGTGTTGGAATATGAATCAAAGACAAATTTGACTGACTTTATTTTGCCTGGAGCTGGTCCTGGCTAAGCCATCATCTTTCAATTTCAGTAAAGCCCAGAAACCATCACATTTCCTATTTCTTGCTCTGTTGAAGCACTGCTCCTACTAAGCTGGATCTTGCCCACCTTGAGATCAGGGTGCCTGGACCTTATGTTTGCTTGGGGTATGTGTGGGATGGGTGCTGGGGGTGAGGGGTGGGGAGAGGAAGAGGTGACAGGAACAGACAACTCTGCCTCCTATTTCCATACCTTGAATTCCCTCCTCCCTCACCCCTTTCCTCTTAGAATCTCTAACTTCTTTCCATAACTGGAATCCCTCCAGTTACACTTGCCAGTCAGTATTACTTTGTCCACCTAATATTTTTTTTGAATATTTTTGTGTCTATTTAATATTTTGTGTTGCTTGTTACAATACTATCTTCCCCAATGGAAACAATGTATGTTCCTCTAAGACAGGGATTGTTTCACTTTTGGTTTTTTATTCCCAGCACCTTACTGCAATGCCTGTCATGCCACAGCTGCCTAATAATGCTCATGAAATGAATGAAATAGCAAATCTCCTTGACACAAGCCTCCCTCTTTGCTAAATAGAATTTTTGTTTTTCTGTCTTCTCCTTTCCTCTTCAACTCCCAAGTTTTTGAAGGAAAGCAAGATTCACACAGGCTGAAACAATCGACATGTTTCTTGTTTTTAGGAACCTTCAGACTTTTCTTGGGTCCCTTTTAAAATGTGGCTGATGCTAAAGAAAGACTCTATTTCTATGTCAGTGGCTGCTTTCCTGAATATGAGGAGTGAGAAAGTGGCCTGTTGGGCCAGATTCACACATAAGCAATATGAATATAGGAGAGCCTTGTAAAATCGCCTTAAATAGCCCTATTTTGATGATGAGTGATTAACCTGTCCCCACCTATAGCTAGCTACCTGGCTGAAAACAGCTCTTCAGTATTCAGGTCCTAAAATAGTTTTGATTTATACACCTTGCTTCAATAACCCCTTATTAAGGGGTTAGGGTGTGGTGACCAACACTCCCCCCAACACATATATACGTGTGGGTTCCTTATACTCCTTTTTTGGCCATAGACAGAATTAATATTCTTTCTATAAATGCTGCTGCTGTGTAGCTGTTAGTTCTGATTGGTAGAAGGAAGATCACCTCAGTAATGGGTGGGAGAGGAAACAAAACAATAGGAACACAGAAGGACTAGGTCCCGGATAGGTGTGGGGGGAGGGATGTGTGAGGGGAAGGATCAGACAGAGCCAGGAAGAGGAAAGGGGGGCACTGAAGAGGAATTAAGATTACTAAAGGCATGGGCTGGAGGAAGTAAAAAGAAACTGGGGGGAAAAGGATTAACTCAGTCAAGAGGAGGAAAAGGAGGCAGAACTTGTGAAGATCTTGACCTAGGCCAAGGGGTCCAGGGAGAGAGGCAAGCTCAAGAAAGTTGGGGGCATGAGAACTAGGAAGGATGAAACAATCAGTGGAGCTTGGGAAGGAACTTTGGGGTAGAGCTGGACTCCATCCAGAAAAGAATTTGTTTTCCTTAAGGACCAAGGGGCTGAGGGAGCCTGGCTCATCTTTGGGGGTGAAATCAGCATGGATTAAAAAGAGAAGCCAGATTTATGTGGGGACTGGATTAGCTTCCCAACTTTTTTTTTTAGTTCCCCATACTTTGTGGGCTTTCCCTAAACCTTTCCATGCCCTTTATTCCAAATGAAAACAAATAAATTATAGAGTTTACCATGTATATACATTGAAAAATAAAGAGATTGGGGTGGCTAGGTGGCTCAGTGAGTAGAGCGCCGGCCCTGGAGTCAGAAGGATCTGAGTTCGGATTCGACCTCAGACACTTAACACACACAAACAAAAAAACCTAGGTGACCTTGGGCAAGTTACTTAGCCCCAATTGCCCTCCCCCCAAAAAAGCAAAAAATAAAGAATAAAAATTTAAAAATAAAGAGATTAATTAATTTTTCTTCTTCAAGGGTATACCAGAAATTGTGTAACTTTATTGGTTGGAAAATCATTTGGGAATTTCTGGAGTATTTCAATAGGATAATCCAGTTATTGACCAAATATTCCCCATTCCACCTTGACAACCATCTCATTGCTCCTGGGGGTACAAATACCCCAAGTTGGGGACCCCTGGACCAGATGATCTCCAAAGGTCCTTCTTGCTCTAAATTGTACAATACTACGGGTGAAAACCTGGCCTCTGTGACTATACTATCTATCTGGAATTTGAGTGCTTGTGTATTGCTTTTCCTTTCCCTGGCTCATATTGTAGCAAAATGATCTCTAAATACAATAGGAGTACAGTGATTTGAGTGATATTCCCCCCCCCCCCAAGAGTGATAACTCCTCTAGGAGTGAGAGGTGAAGGTCCCAAGGTTGAAGTCTAAGGAGGAGCTGCTTCGAATGCAAGGAGCTTGTGATTCGGGGGGAACTTGGCAGTGTCATCACAATGGGGCTTTTCTGCATTGTGAGAATCTATTGTTTCCAGTGATTATGAGGAACACACTTTGCCACGTTTGCTGGACTGCTGGATTCCAATCCCACAACATACTTTGTTACTTTATTTCTTATGTTGTTTGAAGGTCCCATACTAGCAAACCACTTGAGAAATGCAGCTAGTGATGTTTTAACCACATTGTGATTGCAGCTGTTGCATATATATTTTCAAAATCATCTACCAGCTCAGCACCCCACCCCACCCCCTGCCTCAAAGGCACACACAAAGCCCAGTTTATGACACAGGTAGTAAAAGAAATGAAATCAATATTATTTACAACTAGCTGGTCATTAAAAAGAGTCACCCAAGTTGGACAGGCATCAGCCCCTTCAAATCCCCAGCTCAGGACTCTACCCGTTGTCTCCAGGGTGTCCCTGGCAGGGGCAAGGACGTACATACAGCCATTTATGTATTTTTCCACACTCACAGGCACTGCCCCAATACCATGCCAGAGCTGAAATTCCACAACATAAAAAAAAATGCACAAGAGTTCCATGGTCTCTGAGTTTGAGAAACCATAGCTCTGTTTGTTAATTCTTCTTCTTCTTCTTCTTAGTTTGTGGTTGGTAAAAAGCTCAGCACTCTTTCCTCTTCAAAGCAAATGCATAGCTATGAAATCATTTTATCCTATGAGGTAGGTGTGACAGGTAACATTATCCCATTTTGGAGATGGGGAAATAAATAAAAATCAAAGTGCCTCCTTAGTATGACTAGCCTAAATTGAATCAGTCAGTGTGTTTATACTGGTGCAGGGTCCTGCTGCCCTTGAAACTGTGTTTCTAAAACAGAAACGGGGACTCTTCATGGAGACAATGGAAGGACACCCTAATGAGCTTGTAGAAAGCAGCCATTGGATGCAGGGGCCTTTTGGGTCCTTTCCTGCTTATATTTATGATGGTCTAACCTGAGACTGGGGAAAATAGTGAACACAACTTCTCTCTGAAGCTGAGTCCATTATATCTTTCTGTTTTCACAGCGTCCATCTTCTCCCTTGGCCCCTTCCACTCAGGAGGTTATCCCTGCTAGTCTACCTTGTCCAAACTGACCTTAGGTGATAATCCTCTCTGAAAAAGAAGAATAAAGGGAAGGGGAAAGGCACAGGGGGCAAGAGATAGAGAGAGGCAGAGAGAGAGGGGAGAGGAGGAAGAGAGAGACACAGAGACAGAAGAGGAAGAGAGAAAATCAGAGAGATAGAGGAGAAAGAGAGGACAAACAGAGAGATAGACAAAGACAGAGCAAGAGGCAGTGAATAATGGGAAGATCTCAGACCTGGGAGTGAAGGGACCTTGGGTCAAGGCCTGGCTTTGCCACTTGCTAGCTGTAGAACGTGAGGAAAGTAAGTTCTCATCAGAGTCTCAGTTTCTCCATCTGACAAAGGAAGAAGTTGGACTGTATGGTACCTTTCCAAGCCTGTGGTTTTGTGATGTTGCTACTATTCTTCTGTCCAGAGCATGGAAATACTGCTGTGTACTCCATGCTAGAACAATCTTAAAGATGAGCCCTTAGAGGATACAAGAGTTGCACTCCCTTAAAGGATAGAATGGGTAGGATTTGGACAGCCAGCGAAGCGAGGGGAGGGCATTCTAGGGAGGGGACCAATGCAAGCCAAGGCATGAAGGGACAGAGGAACATAGGAAGTTACTGGAGAAGTGAGAAGACTCACAGGAATAGTATGGTGCTAGGGTACTGAGGAGAACTGGGAGGTAAGATTGGCTAAGCTATTATAGAATCACATCATTTGAAAGTTGGGAACTCAGAGATTATTTAGTACAACACACACTTCTCACCCACCCCAAACATTATCACTTTAGTAAAGCAGACAAATAGTCATTCTGTCACTTCCTAAATTAACTCAAAGTCCATATGTTTGTATGGGTAGGGTCCTGCTGACCTTGGAGCCATGTTTCTCAAACAAGCATCAGGACTCCATAAGGAGGAGGGCAAATGGAGCAGCACACTGATGGGCTTGTAGAAAGCAGAGGAGCCTTCTTTTTTCGGATGGGGCTAGATCGTGGAGGGCCCCCAGAGCCAAGCAGAGTTTAGCCTACCTGAAGGAGATAATAGGAGGTTTCTGAACAGTGACAGGATCAAAATGGTGTTTTAAGGCAGATCAGTCTGGCAGTGGGGTTCAGGATGGATTAGGGGGAGGGGGAGAGCCTGGAGGCAGAAGGGTTAGCTAGGAGGCTGTTGCAATAATCCACGTGTGCAGTGATGAGGGTGGGCCTCAGTGGAGATTAAGGGGAAGAGAGAAGTGCTTCAAAGAACAAATCCACAGGACTTGGTGATTGAGGGATGAGAGAGGAGGGAGAGGGAGGAGTCCAATATAATTCCAAAGGTTTGAGCCTTTGTGATGAGTGGGGTGCCACTTACAGGCAGGAAAATCGGACAGTTGGAACTAGATTTGGGGTTGGGTGGATGATGATTTTGGCTCTGGGCATACTGAGTTTGAGGCAAAAATGTCCAGCTGGAGATCTGGGACTAGAGCTGAGGGGGAAAGTCAAGATTTAGCTTGAAGATTTGGAATCATTTAGAGTAGTGGTAGTCGAAGCCATGGGAATGGATGAACTCTATGAAGGAAAGAATGGTGAGAAAGAATAGTAGATGGCCATGAACAGAATCTTGGTGATGTGTGCAGTTAGGATCTGAGAGGCAGAAGAAACCAGGGAAGAAACCAGGAGTGACCAGAAAGATAGGAAAAGAGCCAGAGGAAAATTGAGTTGCAAGAGGAGGTGAGGTGGCTAGCAGTTTTAAATGCAGTATCAAGATCAAGGAGAACAAAGACAAAGAAAGGATGTCAAGAGTAGCCGTTCATGCCTATCCTCAAATAAGGATGAGTTCTAAGACCAGCCTGGGAGCCAGGCTGCCAGCCATTAAATCTCCATTAGATCTTCCAGCCATTAAATCTCCATTGGATCCAAGACTAGAAGGGTCTACAGAGATCATCTAGTACAGAGGAGTCAAACACAAGCCACATGCCACTGGCTATTCCCTTGAGTGTGGCCCAACCAGATTAAAATGGTATTAGGAAATATTTGACAAAATAAATAAAAAGGGGTGGCTAGGTCGCTCAGTGAGTAGAGCACTGGCCCTGGACTCAGGAGGACCTGGGTTTGGATTAGGTCTCAGATGCTTGACATACACACAGACACACAGACACAGACACACAGACACAGACACACACACGCTAGACGTATGACCTTGGGCAAGTCACTTAACTCCAATTGTCCTTCCCTCCCCCCTCCAAAAAGCAAAAAACAAAAACAAAAAAACAAAATAAATAAAAATATAAAAAACCATAGGTAACATTACATTTCAAAACTAAGTCAATATCCATCCTGTGGGCATCCTTATATACAGATTAGTGCCCTCCATTTCTGCTTAGGTTTGCTGCCACTGATTTAGTAGAACCCTTTAATTTTACAAGTGAGAACATTGAGACTCAGAGATGAGAAGTGCCTTTTCAAGGTCACACAGGCTGTAAGTGGTAAGGCTAGGTTTTGAATCCAGGCCTCCTTTCCACTTATCCACTCCTTGCTCCAATGCACTATGGTGGCCTATCTTGGTAGAATAAATGTCCTTATCTTTTCTCCATCTCCCATTCTTGCTTTCCTACCCCAAATTTTCACAAATTAAATGTAAAAACACCACCAAAATGACATTTGCCACATACTTGTCTACATGGATTCTTTTTTTTTTTTTGCTTCTTGGAGGGCGGTTGGGTTTAAGTGACTTGCCCAAGGTCACACGGCTAGTTTGTGTATGTGTGTGTTAAGTGTCTGGGGACTTCAGGGCCAGTGCTCTATTCACTGTGCTACCTAGCCACCCCAACTACATGGATTCTTAACAAACAAACAACATTTTAAAGACTGTCAATCCATTTATTCTTTTTTTTTTTTTTTTGCTTTTTGGAGGGTAATTGGGGTTAAGTAACTTGCCCAAGGTCACACAGCTAAGTTTTTGTTTGTGTGTGTTAAGTGTCTGAGGCTGGGATCCGAACTCAGGTCCTTCTGACTCCAGGGCTGGCGCTCTACCCACTGAGCCACCTAGCCGCCCCAAATCCATTTATTCTTTCTGGCGTACTAGGGGTATATAACCATCAGTATAAATGCCAAGCAGCAGCTAGTGAGAAGGGTTCTTCCAGAGTCAAGAATCAAGTTGGAATCAAGGACATAGGAAGAATAGTCAGATTTAGAGAGGATATAGGATGCCTCTCCCTCTCAATCAAGAGGGGATGATGAGATAGGATGGAGGGGGTAGAGTCAGAGGTATTTTGAGGTGGGGATGAGAGTAAATGTAGATGCTCATATGTCATGACCTTGGTCTTTTCAATTGGGTAGAATAGAGTGAGTGTAGGTAGAATTGGGGACCTCAGGAGGACTCTCAGTCTGAACAGTATGATATAGAAGTTAAAAAAAATTTAATGTAATCTTAAGGTACCTTGAGAAACACAACTCCTGGGACTAAGGAAGTGGCATTCCCATTGCACTCTGCCCTGGTCAGAGCACATCTGGACTATTGTGTTCTATTCTCGGTGCCATATTTTTGGAAGGATATAGAACAAAGGCCTTTGTAGATTGTTTGGTAAGCAGAGAATAATGGAATTTAGAATAGAAAATGGAAAGCATCTAGCTGAACTCCCTCATATTATAGAGGAAGACACTGAAACCTTAGAGAGGCAGGACTGAACCAGGGTCACACCAACAGGCCAGTAACAAAGGCAGGATTTGAAACTAGGTCTTCTGAGTTCAGATCCCATTTTTCCCCATTATACATTCCATAAAAATTGTGGGTAAACAAACAATTTGCAAATAACATAGCATTTTCAAGCTAATAGGGGAATTCACTACTTTAAGGAGTCTTATGGCAAACCTCTTCATAAAGGAACACTGGAGTAGCAGTAGAATGAACACTGGAGTGAGTGTCTTGGCTCTAGCAGTAAGCAGATTTGTGACTCTTGTCAATTTCCTTCCCCTCCATGGGCCTCAGTTTTGTCCTGTGAAAAATGGACCAGACTATGGTCTCTTCCAACTCTCAATGTCTTTGGCCCCATACATTCTTTTCTCATGTGAATTATAGAACCCTCTGATTTAGCCATTTTCTCAGTGCAGATTTGCACATAGTGGGGTTTCCACTGAGCGGGGCCTACCTGCACATATTGTTGCCAGTTACCAATAGAGGGGCTGTTCAATTTCTGCCTTAAGTCTTTCAGAAGTTTGGGGTTTATCTCTTTTGAGCATCTGCAGCTTCCACGCTTGAATCTCTTTTGGCTGATTCCAGCCCTCCACTCTGGGGAAAGCAGTGGGCAGGTAGCCATTATTCGACAGGAAGAAGAGGCTTTGTTGTATCATAAAGTCATTGGATTCAGTTATTTATTTCCATGGTGCTCAACATTTGTTTCACAGATATGTTCTGTACAATTAAAAAAAGGAGGAGAGAGGGAAGACTAAATGTTTCTGAAGAAGAGGTTGACTGCATTTGTCTTTCCATGATGAACTGTTAGCTAGAAGCCAGAGTCAGCAGATCTGCCCTTCCTTTGCCATTTTGTTCCTTCAAATCCATGCTGCTTTGATTTTCGGGGTAGTTTTTGAATAACTTGTTTGGACCCTGGGATTTTGAATTGGAAAACCTAGGTCTGAGTCTGGGATCCTCAGCTGACTTTCTATGTGACTTTGGATAAGTCCCTTCCTTGGTCTGGGCCTCAATGTTCTCCTCCTCCAAATGAGGGGGGTTTTAGTGGCTGGTCTCTAAGGTCCCTCTCAGGTCAGACATTCTGTATTTCTGGGTTAGCACAAAGCTTCCCAGTGACATTTACTTAAATTTCCACTGTAATAAGGCATTTTTTTTAAAAATCAAGGAAGTATTTTTCAAGGAACTTTGAGTACGTGGCACTACAATGTCTACAGTGCTGAGGGAAGTTCGAAAGACTCAGTCCTTGCTTGTTTCTTGTGCACTAAGTACCAGGTGGAGAACACTCATAGGAGGAGTAAAATGTTCAAACAAAACAGAAGTTACAGAAGCTCATAGAATGTCAGAGCCGGGAGAGACCTTAGTGATCATCTTAGCATACAGCTGTTGAAACAGAGGCCCAGAGAGGGCAAAGGACTTACCCAAGTCATACAGGGAGAGAATGGTAGAGCTGAGATTAGAACCCACTTATGTCCAAGTCCACAACTTTACTGGACCAGTAGAGTTAGGAGGGGACATAGAGGACCCAACCTGGGATCGAACCAGGATATTAGAACTCATCATGAAATACTGAGGCTTTGGGACACAAGTTGTGTCAAGTAAATGGTCTGGGCATTTGATCTAGTAGTGACCTCCAAGTCTAAATCTCTACTCCTGCAACTGGTTTCAGCATGCTGAAGAATTAAGAGTCTGACCTGCTCTAGCTTTTGGCCTTACTTGTAGATCTCAATTTGGATCCCACATAGGATTGTTTTCCCAGCAAAGGATTCCTTTGTGGCCACGCCCTGATCACTTATCTCTGCATTTATAGTTCAGGTGTAGTGTGACTTTAGAGTGAGTATAGAAGCAATGCCATTCATTATGATATGATTCAGAACATCAGGACCATAATTTGACACGTGGAGTAGTGGGTTATACATCCTTTCTCCTGAAGAATCAGGATCTCTGTAGCCTCCTTGTCAAGTTGTTATCAACTTTGCTTTCTTAAGACAAGTGGTCTTATGAACCATAGCCTATACATATGAACCAGTATATGAAAATCCAGCAAATGCTAAAATCCATGTACCTATTTTGTTTCAAGATAGTGGACGGAATCTTTCTCTATGAAAATATTTAATTCTGTAATCTCTAAGTACATGTCAAAATTCACTGAAAGCCATTAGGAATCATAGTAAATCTGCCCATGTGAAAACTTTTATTGGCTGCCATTTTGTTTCAAGATAGTGGACTATTCTATGAATCCAAATTAAAGAGTAAATAGCAAGTTCAACTTATGCTGACTGATTTTAGTTGCACAGATAAGTCAACTCTCTCTAAAGTTATCATGGAAGGAATACACAGAAAAGAAGGGAGAGCTTTCAGTTCATCATCTCCTGGCCCAAGTTTTCTCTAGCCAGAACATGTCAGTTTTTACCAATTGGGAAGACATTTGTCTTGTAGCCTTTGTGCTCCTATTGTGTCAGGGCCCTGCTTGAATCTGGCTTCTTGCCCAGTTCTAAGCCTTGTCCTACCTTCTGCCTGGTGTTTAGTTCTCAACAGCTGCCCCAAGGATCCCAAGCACTTGGTCCCAGCTGCCCGATTGGGGAATGATAGGCCCCTCTCAGTGAGCCCCTGACAAAGGCAACATTTGTTCCCCAAGCCCATGTTATCACTGTGTCAGCAATAGTGAGATGATCCAAAGGGATTTTTTTTCTAGTCATTCCATGACTGGTGACTAGACCACCTGCCCACAAATACTTACTTATATGATGCTTTTGTTTCTATTCTATTCTCACCATGCCCTAGGGAAATATTGAGGAACAGGTACTATGGCTCTCATTTTGCAGATGGGGAAATGAAGGGACTCAGAGGCTAAGGGATTGGCCTGAGGTCACATAAGTATAATGGAAGAGTCAGAATCAGACCCTTCCCCTCTTTTCTTGGACCATAAAGCTTCCCCAAAGCATTACAATATTTACTTGTTTCCACCTGATTCCTAATAGGCATAATACCCAGGCACTGACCAATCAGTGGCCATAACACCTCTGTAGGGCTACAGGGTGTAGGACAGCAGGGCTCCAGGACAGACTCAATATGCTAACCCCAAAGAAATCTAGCAACCTAATATCCCATTAGGATTTTTTTCTTTGGCTGCCCTATTCCCCTGGAATGTGAGTCTCCAGTCTACTCAAACATTTTGACCCTTTTTAAAAGGACTTCTGCCTAGCCAGGTCTATCTTCTACCTTATACTTGTGAAGTAGCTGTTTTGACCCTATATATGGCACAATGAAATTTTATCAGGTCATCCTTTAAGACTGTAAGTTACAGAGGACCTACCCAACTCTGTTGACACAGGGAGTTTCTACTCTAGAGTTCCTGAAGCCTAGGAAATCACAGGTTCAAAATTTAAAAGAAAATATAACAAAAAATCTCAGAAAATACAACAAAAAATTCATATTAAAGGATTTATAGATTGTTTATCTTTTATTTTTTGCTTTTTTGGAGGGCAATTGGGGTTAAGTAACTTGCCCAAGGTCACACGGCTAGGTATAGATTGTTTATTGATTGAAATTCTTAAAGTCTTTCAAAGCTGTTTTTCTTTACAATGTTGTTGTCTTTGTAAACATTGTTTTCCTGGTTGTGCTTTTCCCTTTAAATTTTTGTACATTTTATATGTCTGTGTATTCATGCATTTATTTTTTTAGATATTTATTATTTGTCCCTTCACTCCCTCAATGAACAATTAAAAAAATGCTCAACGAATATGCTTAGGGCAACAAAAGCAAATACTCTTATTGTCCACGTCCAAAAACATATGTCTCATTCTGTATGTTAAGTTCATTACCTCTTTGGCCGGAGTTTAGTGGCATGCTTCATTTTCAGTCCTCTGAACTTAGGGTTTATCATTGCATTGCTCAGTCTTTCAAAATTGTTTTTCTTTACAATATTGTTGTCCTTGCATAAATTGTTCTCTTGGTTCTTCTCACTTCACTTTGCATCAGTTCATATTTTCCAAGATTCTCAGCAATCATCTCTTTTATAATTTCTTCTGGAACGATAATATTTTCATTACTTTCATATACCACATTTTTTCAGCCATTCCACAATTGTCTAAGATGTCATCTATGACAACCCCTTTGAGTCTAGTTCTTTTCTCTTTCCCCCTTTTACTCCTTACTACATGATTAGTAAGATTCTTTTGCTTGTAGCTACTCCTTCTCTAGGATTATCCTTCTTCTTAACTTCCTCATCCCTACTTTTTTTCCCTGTAGACTTTGCTGTACTTGTACACTAAGGTGGTGTGTGTGTGTGTGTGGGGGTGTATGTTGGGCCCTCCTTTGTCCATTTCAGAGAAGAATGAGGTTCAGTTGACAACCATACCCCCCCCACCCTTTTCTCCATGTTTTTATGTTCTCACATACCCAATTTATGAGAAATACAAACTTCCATCGCCCTTCTTCCTCCTTTCTACTCTTGTGTCTTCCTCCTTTTCCTCTCCATTCTTTTTCCCCTCCTCAAATCCTCAGGACAGAACCAATTCTCCCTAGGTCCTCTATTTTTCATATTTAACTCCCTTAATACCCTTTGAAGGCATTAAGGTTCTGAAGGGACACTTGTTTCTTCTCTTCCCAACAGAATGTTAGCAGTACATTATCATACAGCTTCTAATTGCTCAAAGAAACTCACCTTTCTAGGTTGCTCTTGGCTCTTGTATTTGTATTTTAGAGCTCTGTAATGGCAATGTGATTTTGAATTTGAATATCCCTTTGTGTTGGCAAAAGTAGCAGGTACTTAGCACTTAGTAACTGATCAAGACTCCTGTCTCCTGTTACTGATGTAACAGGAAGGGGTTGGCTGAAGGAAGTAGGTAATACTGTGTATAGAAGAAAAGCCCCAGAGAGGTACAGTCAGAATTTCCTTGAGACCAGATCTGGTGGCAGAACAGCTACAGAAGAATGGAAAACTGAGTCCTGCAAACTTGTGGTGGTGGAGCTTCTTCTGAACAGGAGCCCAAAGCCAGGAGGCCAGGAGCCTGGAATCTGGAGCCAAGAGCCCCAGTGACCCGGAGCCCAGGAGCCAGGAGCCCAGGTGACTGAAGCATGACTGGGATGCTGAGACTTTGTTTGTTTGTGGTTTGGTTGAGCCTTGAATTCCCTGGAGTGGAAATGGTGAGAGATCTGACATGGACCAGACCCCCGTGAACTTCAGGGTAGAGCAGGACCTGCCCAGAGAGCTGGTCAAAGAACTGGGATCTGTCTGCCATTGAACCCAGGTGATAGTCTGGGGAATCCAGGTAGAATCTGGACCATGGAAGGGGATCCAGGGAATCTGAGAACAGGCCCCAAGTCAAGATGAAGAAAAGACCTCTCCTTGTGTACTGAATAATTATAGAATTATAGTTTATTAGTGACCTAAGGAGTGGAGGGGTTTGTGAATAAGTGACTGATTTGTACTTTGAGTACTTTGAGATATTGTTACTGATAAGAGACTGATTGAGTTAATCAAGACTTTGCCCCGTGTGTGGAAGACTTTGACCATGCACTCTGAAACTACTGATAACTGACTGATTGAGTTAACTTGAGAGTGACTATTTTTCTTTGAGACTATGTTGTGAATATTATATTGTGACTATTAAATGATTGTTACTGATAAGTGACTGAGTTAACAGTTACCTCATGAGTAGAAGACTTGGACTATTGTACTTTGAGATTATATTGTGATTTTCTGTGATAAGTTGTAATATTGTGAATGTTGTACCTTGATTTCCTGTGGATGTTTTGCTTTGATTTGTTATGGAATAGAGTGATCACTATACTGAGTAATCAGAACCTTAAAAGCTGTTCACAGTAGCATTTTTCTGGAAAGCTTCTGTGCATGGCATTACAAGCTCCCACTCATTTCTGTTCTTGTTTTTAATCAGAAAGTCATCTAGTCTATTAAAGGTTCATTCCCCCACCCCACCCCACACCCATTTCAGCTTTGCAGGTTAAGTTATTCTTGGTTGTTAACCTATCCCATTTGCCTTTTGGATTATTATATTACAAGATCTCTGGCTTTTAGTAGGAATTCCTAGCTTTGCTATGATCCTCACTATAGGTTTTTTGGGGGTATTAGAACTGCTTATTTATGTATGCTTGCAGAATTTTTTTCTGGACTCTGGTTATGACATTCTTGGGACTTTTTCATTTTGAAATTTTTTCCAGAAGGTCATAGGTGAATTCTTTCTATCTCTTCTTTGCCCTCAGGTTCCAATAGATGTAGGCAGTTTTCATTTATGATTTCTTGAAATATTGTTTCCAGACCTTTTTAATTATAGATTTCAAGGAGTTTAGTGATTCTTAAATTATCTCTCCTTGACCTGTTTTCTAAGTCAATTGTTTTTGATATTAGATTGTTATATTTTTTCAATGTTTTTATTTTGTTCTAATATTTCTTGCTGTCTTATGGAATCATTTCCTTCTCTTTGGTTTATTCTGTTTTTCAAGAAGTCTATTTCTTGGGTAAGGTTTACCACTTTCTCTTCTAAGCTACTTATTTCTCTTTTTAGTTTTTTTTTCCTCCAGGGCTTATATTTGATATTTTATCTCTTGCTTCATGCTATTCTTTTTTTTTTTTTTGGAGGGCAATTGGGGTTAAGTAACTTGCCCAAGGTCACAAGGCTAGGTTTTTGTTTGTGTGTGCGTTAAGTATCTGAGGCCGGATCTGAACTCAGGTCCTTCTGACTCCAGGGCCAATGCTCTATTCACTGCGCCACCTAGCCACCCCAACATGTTCTGTTTCTTAACAGACTTGATACAAGGCTCAAAAGAAACTTGAACTGAAACAAGGTGTTATTTCAATAGCTGAAAAAAGGTTTGAAGTACTTCTGTACTTGCCATTACATATCTCAGGATAGAGTATTGGGATTTCAGATTCCCTGGATCTGAGCTATCCCGGACTGAGCTCTGGGACATGACTCTGGTTGCTGATGATTCTGGGTCTTTATCAGGAGAGCCCTCTACCCTTGCTGCCTCAGAACATGGAACCTTGCATGCTACATGTGTTCAATGTCTAGCTGAGTTGCTGCTCAACTTGCTGGAGTGGCCCCTTTTCCTATTGTCCATGACTGATTTTTTGTGTAGTTTTTGGGGTAGAAGAACTGACTTATGGTATTTTCTCATTGGATTTCTTTTTTTTCCTTTTGGAGGGCAATTGGAGTTAAGTAACTTGCCCAGGGTCACACGGCTAGGTTTTTGTTTGTGTGTGTTAAGTGTCTGAGGCCGGATCCGAACTTGGGTCCTTCTGACTCCAGGGCCAATGCTCACTGTGCCACCTAGCCAGCCCTTCTCATTGGATTTCTTGATCACTATTTGGTCTGATGTGAACTTCATATGTTTTGCTGGAGTAAGTGTCAGAGAGCAGGGCAGCCTGCTTTGAGTTCATGCAGGCATCTTGGCTGGAAATCTCTCCCAACCAGGTATTTGTGCTAGAACGCTCCCTGGCATCTTTAAAATTGAGTGGACAAAGAGTAGACATAGAGATGCCTGATATTTTAAATTTTTTTCTTTTTTAAAATCTGAATTTAATCAACAAAATGCATGATTCCTCTTTTTTTTTGGAGGGCAATCAGGGTTAAGTAACTTGCCCAAGGTCACACAGCTAGGTTTTTGTTTGTGAGTTAAGTGTCTGAGGCCGGATCCAAACTCAGGTCCTTCTGACTCCAGGGCCGACACTCTACTCACCGTGCCACCTAGCTGCCCCTAGAATGCCTCATTCCTAACAGGCCCCAAAGCTTCCTAGATGCTGACTACCTTTTCTCTTCCCTTTCTGGGGCCAAGATAGTTAATTAAATGAACTTTGAACACACTGTCCAAAGATGTCCTCTTTTCCAACCACCTGTTGGCTTTATTGACTTATTCAGCGTTACATGGGGAAGCATGGGTGATATATCCAGGCAGTTTTTCCCCCTTAGAAATTTTTCCCCACTCACCACGTTGGAATCTAGAACCCATAAATGGACAGTACTGAGACTTGGTTGGTTAATGGAAGCTCTGCGCAAAGGGTACTGGGAGAGAGGGCTACCTGAGTTGTCCCAAGATGAAGTGGTCCCATTGCCCTCTTACAAGGCCTAGTTACCATAGATGGAAAGGCTGGGCATAACCAAGGTTGAAATCTCTTTCTCTCTCCTCTTCCTTGAACCCTAATATCTGTTGCAAGTCAGTGATTTTGACAGCAGCTGTACCACCACAGGAAAAGGGTGGGCCCCCCTCTAACTCCAGTGTGGCTGGAGTGAAGCCCCCTGGGACTACTTTTTTTTTTTTAAAGCAATTGGGGTTAAGTAACTTGCTCAAGGTTACACAGCTAGTCATTATTTGTGTGTGGGTGCTCATTTCTGATTTCGGATTCGATCTCGGGTCATCCCGACTCCTAGGCCGGCACTCTTACTCACTGCGCCACCTAGCCGTCCTTGGGACTAATTTTAAGCCTTAATTCTTTTTCATACATGACTCCTAGCAATTGTGACTATTCTTTTTAAATAACAGTAAGGTACATTAAGCTATTTTTGAAGTAGGGAGAGATTTACTAAGGCCAAATCCCCAGTAAGCTAAACAAAATAAAGTTCTTTTGAAAAGAATTAATGAGACCATGCCTTCCTTATCTCTCAAAGCCTTCCCTCTTCCCAACACACCTAGAGAAATGACAACATGACACCTTTATCAAGCAGTGGACCTCTGGCTATACATTGTGAATGCTCCCTGATCATCTAAATCCCTCACGCTGGCTACCCCACTGAAAATGGTCATGGAAGAACATGATCAGGGACCCAAAGGTGTGTGTGTGTGTGTGTGTGTGTGTGTGTGTGTGTGTGTGTGTGTTGGTAGGATATAGATAAGGCTGTAGAGAAGTCTCCAGATTGAGAGGCTTTAGAGGCTCAGGACTGACTGATGGCATGTTGTAAGGGATATTCATAGAATGGCTATAAGTTCTGGGAAAGGGAGCAGCCTGGGCATCCTGGCTGACCTGGCTGATATTCACAAAATAAGGGTAAAAAATATACGCCCCCACTTCTTTGTTAACCTTTCATTCCAAACAAGCAGAATGCAGTCACATATCACATAGTCTATGGGGTCTTGGAGTTGGGAAGACCTCAGTTTTAATCAGTCCTCAGATACTCACTAGTTGTGTGACCCTTGACAAGTCATTTTACCTTTTTGTGTTGCAGTGTTTTCATCTGTACAATGAGGATCATAGCAGCACCTGCCTTCCAGGGTTTTTATGAGGATCAACATGTAAAGAGTTTTATAAACCTTAAAGTCTTATAAAAATGCCAGTTATAATTATTGCCACCACCATCATCATCATCATTGCTGCCACATTAGACAATAGCCTGAGCATGTCTGGACCACTAAACACTTTTTTGGATGGACTTCTACCTACCCATGCATCCCCTTGTTTTCTACTTGCAGTATTGCTATTTGAGCCCATGCAGATTTCCATTGGACACTAGGACATTTTCTCAGGAAGCTATCTACCATTGTGTTACAAAGGACTTGCCCACCTGCATTGACAGAGGCCATCTGTGTACCCTGGGATCCCCACAGGTCTAGGTTAAACAACAACCACTACCACCACCAAACAATACAGTTACAACAACAAGAAAACAAAACCGAAAATTCACCTCAAAGGATTTGGCCCCTAATTCTAGACTACCTTGAAGGGGTCAGCCAAGATGCTCTCTGAAATTTCTGAAACTGAGTAGCCATGATATAGACATTAAGATGCCTAATTTTTAGCAGGCCCACTTCCCAGGCACTGAGCAATCAACCCCTACTGCACCTCTGAAGGAGGCTGAGATAGGCTGAGTGTGCTATTTTTCCAAAGAGCTCCAGTTTTCTAGCTACCTGCTGACTAGTCATTAGTATATGCAGGAGTGGGAAACCTTCAGCCTCTAGGTCACATGTGACCTCCTAAGTCCTCAAGTACAGCTCTTTGACTGAATCCAAACTTCACTGAAGGAAGTATCCAATTTGCTTTTCCTTGATAGGTCCCCCTAACTCCTTTCCTTTTGAATACCCATTTCCTGGTTACCTAGGATTCTAAAGCCCAGAAATGGGCCTGTCTGAGACTTGGCCAGCCAGTGGGAACTCTGTGAGAAGGATGCTATGGAGAGGGCAAGCTAAATTGTTTTAAGAGAGGGTAATAAACCCCTTGTAACCACAGCTAGGCTAGGGTGGGGATGAATGAGGGCTTTGCCTCCCTCTGTCCTCTTTCTTGCCCTTGAAAACTCCAATCTCTCTCTCTCTCTCTCTTTTTTTTTTTTTTTTGCTTTTTGGAGGGCAATTGGGGTTAAGTGACTTGCCCAAGGTTACATGGCTAGTATTTGTGTTAAGTATCTGAGGTCAGATTTGAACTCAGGTCCTCCTGACTCCAGGGCTGGTGCTCCATTCACTGCACCACCTAGCCACCCCTACTCCAATCTCTTTTAAGTCACCTTCATGAAAATATGTCAGAGATTAGGAGATAGTTGCACCATCAAAATAAAAACCAGGTAACCTTTCTCTTCTGTTATGTACTGAGGGTTAAAAGAAGGAAGACCCCATGTATTAACTCTAAAAAAGATAATTCATTTCCATTCAGCAAATATTTCATTCTTGAGTAGGTGCCAAATTCTGTGCTAGGTTCTGAGTATACAGAGACAAAAGGGAAATAGTTCTTGCTTACAAAGAGCCTCCATTCTACTGAGAGGATATAGTAAGGACAAAGATGAATAAATACTACAAAGTCATTTGAAGGAGAGGGACTAAAGACAGCACCAAAGTTTTCCATGAGTTTTATTGTGGCTTAATGTTGTTTTCCTTTACACAGCTGGTTGTGTGTGTAATTTTTGTTTGTTTGCCTTTTTCACCTTCTCTCTGTCTTCTTCAATATTTTGGTAGATATGTGATTTCCTCTGTGTGAATCCATGCCTTAATTGAAGGCTTTCACGAGTAGTGGGAACAATAACAAAATCTGCCAGCTAGTACCTAATTTCCTGGTAATAAACCTTTACAGATCACCACCCACTCTGGCTGGTCCATCTAAATTCATCATCTTTCCCTCAGGATTTCTCTTCTTCACTTCCCTTATCCTTGTCGATTTCTCTTCCAGCAAGAAATCCTTGAAACCTCAGTTATCCCTTGACTTCTCCTTCTCCCTTGTCCTCAACATCCAGTCACAATTACCAGTTCCTACCCATTCTACTCAGCCAGCACTGTTTGCCTTCTTTCCCTCCTTTCCTTCTGGGCTGGATGCAACTCATACTGCAATAGTTTCCAAACGGGTCTCCCCATCTCTATATTCTTCCAACTCTACTCTGTCTTCACTCTGCAGCCAGATTAATTTTACTAGAGCACAGCTCTGATTCAGCCCCACTTCTGTTCAAAAACCTTTAATGGTTCTCTATTACCTCCTGAAAAAAAGGCCAGATTTCTTTAGCTTGACATTCAAAGTATCCCATAGTCTGGCTATGACCTAACCTTTACTTTAGACAACCTGTACTACCCATCTTTCCCTGAACATATCCAAGTCTCTGCCATTTGAAATCCAGTTCTAATGCCATCTTTTCTATGAAGTCTTTTCTAATCACTACACCTAGAAATGATCCTTCTCTCCTTTTTCTGAGCTCTCACAATGCTTTGTACTTTGTACACTTTCATACTCTAATTTGTTTACAATTAGTTCTAATTAGCCTTATCACTTGTCTCCATCCTCTGCTAGACTGTAAGGTCCTTGGTGGCAGGGATTAGTCTGATTAATTTGTGTCTTTATCACCTTGTCCCCCTCCCCCCCCCCATAAAAGCTCCTGGCAGCATCTAGTACAAGGCCTTGGGCATAGTAGGTACTAGATAAATGTTTAATTGAATTGAATTTGAACTGTCTTCTTAGTAGTGGGGATGGGTGTGTGTTAAGCCATCATACTCTGTCCACACTTTATCCCCTTTCTGTATACGAATATATATTTGTGATGTGGCCAGCTGGGATTTGGGGGACAAGTCATATTTGGGTAGGTGAGTTATTATCATAGAATGTTAGAGTTGGAAGAGTCCTTACAGGTCATCTAGTCTAAACACTCATTTTGCAGATGAAGAAACTAAGGCCTAGAGAGGGAAAGTGACTTACCCAAGGTCACATGGATAGTAAATAGCAGAACTGAGGTTCGAACTCATGACCCTGACACAAAATCCAGTATTCTTATCTTCCCTTTCCTTGGAAGCACTTAGATCCTAATCTGAGCCTTTTGGATTTGTAAAACCTAATGCATTCTCTAATTTTCAAAAATCTATTTTCTTTAATTCCTTGGGGTTCTTTGCAACAGCAAAATGGTGCATGGTCTTGAGTATTATTTTCAAATGATACTTTGGGAGGGCCAGCAGAGGGAGCACCAAACATTCTCCTCAAATTTGGTAGGTCCTAGAAAGACTTAAAAAAAAAAACAAACCCAAACAACCAATAGCCCATCTTTCAAAATGTCTAAACAATTGGGTAATGACTTTCTAGGAAATGGACATCATTTGTGAATGGGAAGAGTACTATTTGGGGAAAAGATATTAGGTTCATAAATAGGTCCAGTGAGTTTCAACTCCAGAATGCACCCAGGCTTTCCTCTCATCCCTATGATAGTTTCTTCTTCATGGTCTTCCTGAGTCATCATCACATCATAGAATGTTAGAACTGGAAGGGAATTTAGAAGTTATCTATTCTAGTCCTCTCGTCCGACAAAAGAGGAAAACGGGACCATTATCAGAATTGATTTGTCCAGGGTTAGAGAGGCAGTACTTGGCAGAGGAAGAATTCAAACCCAGATCCTCTGGCAGAGGGAGAATTCAAACCCAGATCCTCTGAACCTAAAACTAAAACCAACCATTACACTTTCAGAAGCTCAGATTCCTCTACCATATTCACTTTCTTAAACTCAGACTATCGACAACAAACATTTATTAAGTGTCTACTGTATGCCAGGCATAGAGGATACAAAAAGCAAAGTGAAACAATCCCTTTGCTCAAGGAGTTTAGGGTTGCTTTTCTTGTCCTCCCATTTGTGGAGGCTACTTAAACTAGTAACATCCAGCCCTGCCCTGGGGAACCCAACCTATGCTAAAGATTCCCTTAGCTACAACTTTTTTGTAACTGCTTCTTTCGTCTCTCTTTCTACACAGGTGAATGATATTTGACGATTTTGCATGGACAGAAGGCCTCTTATATAATTTGTGCTTATTAAATACTTGTTGACTGATTAACTAGTACTGTGAACCAGGGATGACATAATACCATTGGTTTAGTTAGTGGAGTTCTAGTCCTGGCTCTGATGCTAATTAGACCTCTGTCTGGGCCTTGGAGTTGGAAGAGATGACTTCTAGGAGGTTCTTTCTACCTTCCCTATAGACCACATAATATGAAGCAGGAAGGTAAGCTGACCAGGCAACATAAGGGTAATGGTATACCAGGAATGTACTAGATTTGAGGGGAGATTGACTTTTAGTAGGGTGAGTGAAATGGAACCCAGAGATGTTCTTTGTAATCTGTGCCCAGATTAATCCCCAAGGAAATGTGCCTGCCTTCTTTTTTTTTTCTTTTTGCTTTTTGGAGGGCAGTTGGGGTTAAGTAACTTGCCCAAGGTCACACGGCTAGGTTTTTGTTTGTGTGTGTGCATTAAGTGTCTGAGGCCGGATCCAAACTCCAGGGCCGATGCTCTACTCACTGCGCCACCTAGCCGCCCCATGTGCCTGCATTCTTGATGGGATGAATTGTTCAGATATTGGGGAGCAGTGGTCTTATTTGAAATGGTGCCATTGCATACTGATAAACAATAGCTTTAGTGTAGACATCTCTACTTTCACTGACTGGCTACTAACTTAATTCAAATGAACAAAGGGAAGATCATTTCTTTTGTCAGGGTGGAAAGCAGGACAAAAAAATACTCTACCACTATTCACAACATGGATAGAAATGTAAACTGCTTCCTCAATCCTTCCCCAACACTTTTTTTCCACCTCCCAAACTGAACATTTATTCATTGATTCATTTATATTTTCATCCATTCAGCAATTATTTATTAAATATGTCTACAGTGTTGAGGGCACTATGATGGGTACAAAGGTGAATAAGACAGGGTCTCTGTCCTCATGGAGCTACATCAAGGGGATGAGATAAAGTACACAAGCTGTCATATAGAACAGAGAATGGTAAGATAAGTACAGAGGACTGAAGGTGATATATGCCAGAGAAGCAATAAGCTTAAAATGCAGAATGAGACATACAACTCTGGACATAGTCAATGTGGGAATGTACTTTTTTGGATTATGCTTATTTCTTTTTTTTTGTTTTGTTTTTTTTTTTTGGAGGGCAATTGGGGTTAAGTAACTTGCCCAAGGTCACACAGCTAGGTTTTTGTTTGTGTGGGTTAAGTGTCTGAGGCCGGATCCGAACTCAGGTCCTTCTGACTCCAGGGCCGGACGCTCTACTCACTGCGCCACCTCGCCGCCCCAGATTATGCTTATTTCTTATGAGGGTTTTATTTTTATTTTAATTGTTCAATGGAGGGGGAGAGAAGTAGAAGGGGAGAGAGAATGAATGCTCACAAAAATAGATGAATAAATGAATGAATGGATGAATGGATGGATGAATAAAATAAAGTAACAGGAGTAATATAAAGAAGGAGGCAATAAAAGACATGAATCCTTCTTATGCCCCTTCCCCACCCCATCACTACTCTGGCTCCACCAGGTCTTCATGCCTCATTGAAAGTAAATATAGGGGCGGCTAGGTGGTGCAGTGAATAGAGCACCAGCCCTGGAGTCAGGAGGACCTGAGTTCACTTAACATCAAAAAAAAAAACTAGCCCCGTGACCTTGGGCAAGTCACTTAACCCCAACTGCCCTCCAAAAAGCAAAACAAAACAAAACAAAACAAAAAAAAAAACGAAAGAAAGTAAATATAGAATACAAGCTATGATCATAGATGTAGAACTTGGAGGAAAAGCTAAAGGTTACTGTCACAGAAGGCTAAATCATGGAACTAGAAGGAGCTTGGAGGTTGAGTCCAATTTTATAGAAGATACTGAGGCAGGGGCATGCTAAAGCCAGTTCTGAACTTGCTCAGAAATTCAGTTGTTACATTTTCAGTATATTTATACCTCAGAAATTAGCAATGACTACAAATTAGGACTTGATTTATTGTTTTGTTCATTGTCTAGACTTGAGAAAGTGGTAGAGAAAATGTTAATGCAAATTAACCTTAAAAGTGTTCTGTAAGTACATTTTTAGAAAGCTAATGGTTAAACATTCATTTCCCAGAAAACCCCTGCAGTGCAGCCCATATAGCAATAGCTTGTTGAAGCTCATACAACTAGTAAATGGGAGAGGTAGGATTTGGGCCCACAGCCTCACACTCCAAATCTAGTCCTTCCCCCCCACTTTTCTACCTGTCTACTTTCCCCTTTATTCTCTTAAAAAAAAACCAGACAAACAATTATTGGAACATTTTGTTTGATACAAAAGACACTTCTGAACAACAGACAAAGTTACTGCTTATTAACAAAAAAGAGGACCGTGTCTTTTAACTTTTTATTTGAAAAACTTTAACTTATTTTTATGCTTTGTTTTAGCACAATAGTTACTTTCCAGCAAACTCTCTTAATAAATATATGCACAAAAATTAAATTATGAATTGTTAACAGGAAAGAGAACTGTGTCTGTGTCCTTTAACTTTGACAGTATTGTACTAAAATTGACAGTTGCATCTGACCAGAGTTTTGTTGCCTCTCTGTATAGAATTTATTTATATTGTTGTAATCATTGTGTATATTGTTCTTTGGGCTCTGCGCTTTTCCTTCTGCATCATCTCATACAAGAATTCCCATGTTTCTCTGAACTTTTCATATTCATCATTCCTTCTGGAACAGTAATATTCCATTACATTCATATACCATAATTTGTTTAGCTATTCTCCAGTCTCTGGGTACATATTTTGTTTCCAGCTTTTTGTTATTGAAAATAATACTGCTATAAACATTTTCGTGCATATGGGTCTTTTCTTGCTGTCAATAATCCCCTAGTGACATAGTCCCAGTACAGGGATCTCTGGGTCAGAGGGTAGGAACAGTTTAGTAACTCTTCTCATTTAGTTGCAAATTGTTTTCCAGGATTGTTGAGCCAATTTCGAAATTCCCCTAGCAGTGCCTTAGCATGCTTGTTTTTTCTACTGCTCCAATAATGAGTTTTTCCCATCTCTTTGCATCATTGTTAGGTGATACCTCTGGGTTGTTTTAATTTTATTTTTTTTTTCTGATTATTAGTGGTTTTGAACATTTTTTTTCAGGTGGTTATTGATAGATTGCATTTCATCTTTTGAAAACTATCTGGTCATATTTTTTAAATGCAGTCTATTGGGGAATGGTTCTAAATATTATGTATTCATGTCAAGTCTTTATACATTTTGGATATCAGACTTTTAATAGATATATATAATACAGAATTTTTTCACAATCTGTATATATATATTCTTCTAGATGCATTGGATTTTTTTTTGGGGGGGGAAAGTTTTTAATATTTTGTATAATTGAGGTTATCTATCTTGTTTTATAATTTCTAATATCCTGTGTCCTATTACAAATTTTACCTCTACAGTATCATTATATATAATATATTATAAGATATAATCTTCCTTTCTCTAATTTTTTAGTTTGTAACTTTTAATCTTTAGATTTATCCATTTTTAATTTTTTGAGGTATGAGATGATCTAAACACCTTTGTTTTTTGGCTTGATTAATTACTAGTTTTCCTGTAGTTCTTATCGAATAGAAAATCTCTTCTCTAGTAGTTTGTGTCTTGGGTTCGAAGACAGTACCACTAGGTACATTTGTTTCTAGGTTTTGATTATCTACTATTACAGTGACTTACTTTTCTCTTTCGTATCTAGTACCAGATTAGTATAGCACTCAATCAGGAAGGTAATTTGAATAATAACATCACCCTTTTTGCCATATTGGTCCAGTCTGAACATTTAATATCTTACTGATTACTTAGATCTTTTATTTCTCTAAAAAAAATTTTTGTAGATATGCTCATGTAAGTCCTATGCATGCCTTCTAAATTGCTAGATATTCAACGAATCTATTCTTATCTGGCATTTGTCTTCCTCCTAGGTTTTGTTAGTAATAGAGAAAAGGTCAGTGATACTGTGGATTTATTTTGTATACTGCTATTTTTTAATATTTAAAAAATATTTTTAAATTTTTAAAAAACATTTAATATTTTATTAAATTATTTAATATTTTATTAAAATATAAAATATTTTAATAAAAGATTTTAAAATATTTTTAAGCTATTAATTAATTTTCTGGACTGATGTTTTCATTGATTCTCTCAAGTTTTCTAAGCTAACCATTGTATCATCTGAAAATAGAGCTAATTTTGTCTCCTATTTGCCTAGGCTTCTTGCCTCAATTTATTTTTCTTGTTTTATGGTTATATTTAGTATTGCTAGCTTTTTGCCAGATAATAGTGATCTTACTGGGAAAGCTTCCAGTCTTTGTTATAAATAATGGTTTGAGATAGATATTTTTGATCTCATTAAGGAAAAGTCGTTTTATTTATTTATTATCATTTAAAAAATGAAATGAGTGCTTCATTTTACCTAAACCATTTCTGCATTTTAACATAATCATAACATTTTATTATTTTCGTTATGAATGTGATTTGTTAGATTTATATTTTGGATTATAATGCTGAAAAAATTATAGAAATGAAAAATACAAGGAGATATGGAAAGAACTGTTCATGCAGTGACTCATTCAAATACTCAAATGGATTTGTGATCTCACATCTGAAGAGAGATGAGATCATAAATTCTTCCAAGCATGCAGATCTCAACTTATCCATGCCTGCCTATTCTCTTGTCTGTGTTCTCTCCTAAATTGGCCACAGGCAGGATATACCCAATATGCTAAGGACTTTCCTTTCTTGTCCCTGACATACCACTGGAGAACTTGGGGTTTACCTGTTACAGCTCACCCTTGTCATGCCATGTGAGAAGGAAGAAATACCAGGCTGAAAGTGGCAACATAATCATAGTTTTACAAATATTATCTTACTTTATCTATCTGGGAGGTAGATGCTATTAATATTTCTTTTTTTTTTTTTTTGAGGGCAATTGGGGTTAAGTGACTTGCCCAAAGTCACATGGCTAACTGTATCAACTGTCTGAAGCCAGATTTGAACTCAGGTCCTCCTGACTCCAGGGTTGGTGCTCTATTCACTGCTCCACCTAGCCGCCCGCTATTAATATTTCTATTCCATAGAAACTGAGAGGATTGCCCAGGATCACAAAGCTAAGCAAGGCTCTGTGTTGGGATTTGAACTCAAGATTTCCTGACTTGAGGTCCAGCCCTCTATCCACTGTGCCACCTAGAGGCCTATGAGACAACCCTGAATGGAGATACTGGATTAAAGTATTTTGCTTGCCTATTGTTAGTTCTTTTGTTTATGACTTGTTAAAGGCTCAAGGATTTGGGTAAGATTTTGCCCCCTCATTTTTATCTTTATCGGATTGCTTTTGTTGATTGTTATAATAAATGTATAATATAATCTGTGGTCAGGATCATCCAAAGAGAACAAGAAAGGGTCAGTTTCTTTTTTTTTTTTTTTGCTTATTGGCCACACTTGGAGTTGCTCTAAGAAAATTTAATATACTTAGAGATCCTGAGTAGGTTTTCTCTGAGCCTAGGCCAGCCTGAAGTCTCAACCCCCATCACACACATCAGCAAGACACCAGGGTACATATCCACATTCCACCTGGAAGTGCTTCCTAGATGCCTCCAAATAAAGACCCTGTGCTCAGTAATCTTATCAGGTTGATCAGGGACTTGCCTAAGCAACCTATCCCCTCCTTTGAAATAAACAGGTTTTTTTTGAAAGTTGAATGGAGTTCAAAGAGTATGAGGATTGAGAAAGGTCATTGGAGTTAACAGGAGATTATTGGTAAACTCTGAGAAAGTGGTTTCAGTAGAGTGATAGGGCAATAAGTTAGATTACAGGGTTCGAGAAGTGAATATATGATTAGTCAGTCAATCAATAAAATTTTATTAAGCTCTTAAATCATTGTGTTCTGGGGATACAAAGAAAGTCAAAAGACAGTCCCTGCTCTCAAGGAGCTCCTGAGAGTCAACATGCAAACAAGTCATACACAGATAAATTGGAACTAATCAACAGGGTCAAAGAACTAGTATTAAGGGGGATTGGGAAAGGCTTCCTGTAGAAGGTGGATTTTAGCTGAGACTTGAAGGAAGCCTGGGGAGGCAGAAGGTGGAGGTGAGGAGGGAGAGCATGCTTGGAGTCTAGAGATGGACTGTCTTGTCCAAGGAATGGCAAGGAGACCAGTGTCACTAGATAGTGTGTAAGATAGGGTGTAAGAAGACTAGATAGGGTGTAAAAAGACTGAAAAGGAGGGGACAGGGTATGATGGGTTTGGAACATCAGAGGATTTTATATTTAATCCTGGAAGTAATAGGGAATCACTGGAATTTACTGAGAAAGGGGAATGAATGACATTGTCAGACCTGAACTTCAGGAAGATCATTTTGACAGCAGAATGGAGAATGAACTGGAGTGGGGAGGGACTTTGGAAAGGGAGACCAACCAGGAGGAGTGAGGTGATGAGGGCCTTTGGTGACTACAAGTCAACTGAGAGGTTAGGTCTAGATAAGGAGATTTGAGAATCATCTTCATAGAGATGATTGAATCCACGGCAGCTGGTGAGGTCACTAAGTGAAATATCAAAGACGGAGAAGAGAACAGGACCCTGGATATAACCTTTTGGGACACCTCTGGTGAGCTGGCACAGCTAGATAAAGAATGAGGAAGATAAGGCAGCAAATATAGAATACTCCTGGGAGCCAGGCAGTGAAATGGAAGTGAGATCTAAGATGGTGGCTGGAGGAGATGACAGGGTTAGGTGAAAAAAATTTTAAGGATGAGGGAAATTCAAGCAATGTAGGCTTTGGGGCAGGAATGAGTGAATGGGAAGACATGAGAGAGGGAATGATAGGTGGGGAAAATTACAGGAGGAGAGGATTGGAACTAAGAAAGAAGGAGGGAAGATTAATAGAGGGTTTTTGAGATTCAGAGTAGGCAAAGGGAGGGAATTCATAGTAGATGGATTGTATTGTCAGTAAAGTGGGAGGTGTGGTCATCTGCCTAGGGCTTTTCGTAGAGCTTCAATCAGGAAAGGATAAAAAGGGGGATTTCCGGTTAAGAGGCCTGCTTGAAAAGGACTTCCGGTTAAGGGCTTGAAAGATTTTAGCGTGAGGCTGATGCAGGTTTCCTGAGGGTCATGGGGAAAGGAGAGGCCCAAGTGAAATTCCAGAACTGAAGAAAAATATATTGGACTTGTTTAGCCCACAAAAGATGGCACCAGGGGATGGGACTTGAAGCAGAACCCCTATGGGCACTAGGCCTCCAGGTGAGTTATGTGCATGGAAACAGGGCCAAGGCTAAGGTCTGCTGGGGCAGGAACCAGGGTAAGCCTGGGGAGCTGTGTAAAGCCAATGCCATTGTCACTAGGGGTCAAGGTGGGGGTGGGGTGAGGCTGGGGAGGGGAAGTGAGTCAGGGGAGGGGAGGTGAAGTCAAAGGCTGGGTGAGGTGGAAACTAGGTTAAGCCTGCTCTGGAGCATCTATGGTTGCTCCAAGAAAGCAGCTTTAAGCCAGAACCTGCTCCTCCTAGGGCTAGGGTCTGGATTAGAGTTGGGATTAGGGAATAGGGGAAGGTTCTATAATCAGTAAAATAGTCTAAAGCCCCACCTACTCTCATGGGGTTACTCTTAGGGGTCAAGGCCTGGGGACAGAGGAAGGCTAGCCCAGGGATGTTTGAGGAAAGCCCCTCTAAGGGCTAAAGGGGGTAGCAGGGAACTTGGGAAGACCACCCCAGGAGTGGGAACAGGGGAAGGCCAGTTGAGGGCATTTAAAGATGCCCCCAGGAGAGTAATCTAAAGCCAGTTCAGCTCTGTTGGGTTATTCTAGGCACTAAAGCTTGAGGTTGCTGCTAGAAGTTGAGTAGGAGACTCCTAGGGAAATGGTGGGGCGCAGGGTTGTGGGGATGTCCCAGAAGACCAGGCTGAAGTCAACATGATCAGGGTAAGCTGTTCTACCTCTGGTAGGTGATTGCAGGGGGAAACTAGGAGAAGACCAATGCACCTTCTGGGCACACTCCAGGATGTCAGCCTCAGGCCATCCACAAAGTTGATGGGGGCTCCAGGAGCTGAGGCCTAGGGCCTCCAACCTCCTGTAACTACACTAGAAAGTGAGAAGGCCAGTACAACCATCCAGGGAAGCCTTAGTCATTAGCTTAGTCATCTGTATACTGTGACAGTGAGTAGAGTGTGGTACAAAAGTTGTGCCCAGTTCCCAGCTGTAGCCATGATTGAAATCCCACCCTAGAAAAAGGCAGGACCTGGCCCAAGGTAGCCTCCCACCCAGAGATTACAGGGCAACAACTTCCAGACCATAATATTTCTAGATTATAATAAGGCAGGACCTTGGCCTAGGCACTCCAACCGAAGCTACCAGGACTCCAAGAATGAAAGAAATGAATGAAATGTTGAAACAAGAGAGAGAAAATGACATTCTAATAACCAGCCACTGTAAGTGAAAGGAAAGTTTGAAATATGACAGTACCAAAAAGTTTAGAGTTAAAAATGGAATATAATTCCACAGGAGAAAAATGGATTTTTAATAGAATGGAGCACTTTCATGCATTCATTTTGAGAAAACCAGAGTTGAAATGAATCTTTGAAACATGGACACCAGAGACAAGAGAAACCTAAAAGTCATTTGAAGGGGCTAAATGATGATCAAATGTCTATATTCTATTATGGAAAGAAGTGTTCTTTCAAACTCTCACTGCTTTCAAGAGCTAAGAAAGACAAACTGTGCTGTGTCATGTGATTTAGTAAAGAAAGGGCCAGGAAAAAGTGTTATACTAAGCAAGAAATGAGGAGGGAGGAACATACTGTTTCTCAATATTGAGGTGTGTTAAAATAAGAATATACAAACATGGAAATAGGGGTGAGGGGAGTGAGTATTTTAATGAACTCCACTCTCATTTGAACTAGGTTGAACACATACAAACACAGAATATAGTGTAGAAAAACACTAAGATCCACTGGGACATGGGGATGGGAGGAGAGAGCAGATCTGTGGAGGGAAGGGTCACAAGCAAAATAAATTTCAACTATAGAGAACAGATTTAAAAAGGGAGGATTAAAAGGAGTGAAAGAAAGGGCAAGACCCTGCAATTTTAGCTTAGATTTCATGAAGATAAGAAGGGCAAAGGAGGACCAGACCATTACAGTTACACATAAGTAGCGTTAATCCCAATTCCTATTTGTCACTGTCTTTGCTTTCCTTGTAAAAGTAGTGGGGTGGAGACAAAAGAAGAAACATCCTAATAAGGTATAATAGAAGAAAGCCACAATTGACAATCATAACAGCTTAAGCTGTCCAGTGAGGGGGAACTCTACTGCCTTCTGAAGCAGCTCAGTGCCTCTTTGGGACAGCTGTTAGGAAGTTTTTCTCACCAAGTCAAAATCTGCCTCTCCATAGCTTGTACCCATTGTATTCTGGTACCAAGCAGAATGAGTTTAATCTCTTTTCCATATGACAGTCCCTCAGATACTGGAAGACAGCCATGACACCTTTAAGTCCAGGCTGACATCTCCTGTTCCTTCAGGTGATCCGAATATGTCACAGTCTCAAAGCCCTTTGCCACCCTGGGCCCCTTCCTCTGGATACTAGCTAGATGATCAATGTCCTTCCAGTTTGGCACCCCCAATTTCACACAGCATTTCAGAGGCCTGATCAGGCTAGAGTGCTGGTCTGAGTGGGACTGACCGACCTCTCCCTCGTTCTGGACGCTGTACCTCTCATCTAGCCTCTTAACTTTTTTGGCTGACATATCACCCTGATGAATATTCAGCTTGCATTTTCCTAAACCCCTCAAATCCTTTTCAGATGTACCATGATCTAGGCACGCCTCCCCTATCTTGGACTTGTCACAGAATGTTAGAGTAGGATGGGTTCATTTGGTTCAAACCTTTTCTTTTGCAGAAGAGAAAACTGATGCCCAGAGAGGGGGAAAGAGCCATGTGTACCCATCTAATCAATAGCAGAGTCAGGGCTTTTGACCTCCAATCTCTTGCTATTTCCATTACATATTACTGCCTTAGTGCAAATGAGATACAGATCCTTTTCGAAGAAGTTTTGAAAGAGAGACTAAGGACGGTGAGGGGAGACAGATGAAGGTACAATCTTGGTGAAATGCAAAGCACCCCAGATCTGGAGTCAGAGGATGTGAGTTTGAATCCCTGTTTGCTTCCTGGTTGTCTTTGGGCAAAGCATTTCGCTTCTGAGCCTCTGTATCTCCATCTGTAAACTACGAATAATGATGTTGCACTACGCTCATTTTGTCATGAGGAAAATGCTTTATAAATCTTAAAGTCATAGATAAGCAAGAGCTATTAATATTAAGGAGCAAGGAGTACTCTCCAGTATATTCCTAGAGGGAGGTCTCCCTTTTCTTCCTGCCCATTGGTTTGTCCTTCACAAACTGTCACCAGCCTGTCCTTTAAAAAAACAACTATTATTATTTTTTCAATTAACAAGAATTTTCTCCCCCTTCTACCTCCTCCCTAACTGGAAAAAAAGGGGGAAAACCCTTGTAGCAAATATACTTAGTCAAATAGAACAAATCCCTATAATTGTCTATGTCCAAAAATGTATGTCTCATTTGGAGAATCCATAACCACTCTGACAGGAAGGAGGTAGGTAGCATGCTTCATATTTGGTTCTCTGGAATCCTCTTTGGTCATTCTATTGATCAGAGTTCTTAAGTCTTTCGAAGTGTTTGTCTTGATGTTATTGAATAAATTGTTCTGGCTCTGCTCACTTCACTCTGGGCCTCTCCAGAATCCTCTGAAAAGATACTTTTTTGGTAAATTTTTTTTTTTTGCTTTTTGGTGGGCAATTGGGGTTAAGTGACTTGCCCAAGGTCACACATCTAGTTTGTGTGTGTGTGTGTGTGTGTGTGTGTGTGTGTGTGTGTTAAGTGTCTGGGGCCAGATTTGAACTCAGGTCCTCCTGACTCCAGGGCTGGTACTCTATTTACTGAGCCACCTAGCTGCCCTTTGGTAATTTCTTATGTAGAATATTATTCTATTCCATTAATATACCATAATTTGTTCACAATCACTTATCAGTTGATGGGCACCCCCCTTAGTTTCCAGTTCTTTATCATGGCAAAAAAAGCTGCTATAAATATTTTTATACTTTCTTCTCTTTCTTTGAGATATAAGCCTTGTGGTGGGATCACTGGATCAAAGGGTATTTACAATTTAATAACTTTTTGAGCATAGTTGCAAATTGTTTTTCAGAATGACTACCAGTCCACAACTCCACCAGCATTGCATTAATGTGCTTGTTTTCCCTCAGCCCTTCTAACATTTGTCATTTTACTTTCTTGTCAACTTTGACAATCTGATGGGTGCAAGTTGGAACCTCAGAGTTGTTTTAATTTGTATTTCTCTAATTATTAGTGATTTGGAGCATTTTTTCCATATAGTTATAGATAGCCTATTCATTCCTTGAGAACTGCCTATTCATATCCTTTGACCATCAATCAGGGAATTGCTTTCATTCTTAATAAAGTTGAATCAGTTCCTTATATCTCAGAAATGAGTGCGTTAGCAATAGTTAGCATTAGCAGAGAAACTTGCTGTAAAGACTTTCCCAATTAAGTGTTACTCTTCTAATCTTAGCTGTATTGACTCTTATTTATGCAAAATCTTTTTAATTTTATCTACTCAAAGTTGTCCTTTTATCTTCTGTAATCCTTTCTGTCCCTTGTTTAACCACGAACTCTTCCCCTATCCATAGATCCCAAAGGTAATTTCTTCCTTTCTCCTTTAATATGTTTATGACATGACCTTTTAAATCTTAATCATGTACCCGTTTGAAGCATATTTTAGCATATGGTATGAGCTGTTAACTTAAATCTAATTTCTGTCAGACTACTTTCCAGTTTTCTTAGCAGTTTTTGTCAATTAGTGAGTCCTTACCCTCACTGCTGGGGTCTCTGGATTTTTTGAGCACTAGGCTTGTAGTTTTATTTGTTACTATAGATTATGTACTTAATCTATTCCGTTGGTTGAACTCTTTTTTTAACCAGTATCAAATTGTTTTGATATTTACTGCTTTGTTGAATAGTTTGAGATTCAGCAATGCTAGGCATTCTTCCTTCCCACTTTTTAAAAAAATATAATTTCCCTTGAGATTTTTGACCTTTTGTTCTCCATAAGAATTTTATTATTTTTTTTTCATGCCCTATAAAAGTAATCCATTGGTAGCTTGATTGGTATGCCACTGAATAAATGAATTAATTTAGGTGGTATTATAATTTTCATTATATTAACTCAGCCTACCCATAAGCAATATTATTGTTTCAATTATTTGGGTCATTCTTTATTTCTATAAAGAGTGTTTGAAGTTATATTCCTCTGTCTTTGTGGGTGTTGGGGTAGGTAGATTCCCAAGTATTTTATACATTATGCATTTATTTTATTTTATTTTCTTATCTTATTTTATTTTATTTTATTTTGCTTTTTGGAGGGCAATTGGGGTTAAGTGACGTGCCCAAGATCACATGGCTATTTTTTGCGTTAAGTGTCTGAGGCCGGATTTGAACTCAGGTCCTCCTGACTCCAGGGCCAGTGCTCTATTCACTGAACCACCTAGTCGCCTCTCTGCAGTTATTTTATTCTTTTTTTTTTTTTTTAAAGCAATTGGGGTTAAGTAACTTGCTCAAGGTTACACGGCTAGTCATTATTTATGCATGCGTGGGTGCTCATTTTCTGAGGCCGGATCTGATCTCGGGTCATCCAAACTCTTACTCACTGCTCCACCTAGTCGCCCCTTTAGGGCAATTGGGGTTAAGTAACTTGCCCAAGGTTACACGGCTAGGTTTTTGTTTGTGCAGATTAAGTGTCTGAGGCCAGCTCTGAACTCAGGTCCTTCTGATTCCAGGGCTGGCGCTCTATTCACTGCGCCACCTAGCCGCCCCTTGCAGTTATTTTAAATGAAAATTTCTGTTTTAATCTCTAGCTGTTGAGTTTTGTTAGTATCACTGTATACGGAAATACATCGGTTTACCTTTTTCAGGATTATTGCACATTGCCACCTTTTATACTCTTTATGTTCTCAGCCAATCTGTCTTACTTTCTGTTTGCAAAGTCAAATCTCATCTTCTCCCTCAGTGCCTTTGCATGCTTTTTGGCTGCCATGTTGAATTCTCTCTCTTTTTCCCAGAAATTATTTGGCTATACCTCCCTCTCCAGTCTTGTACTTGTGAAGTTGATTTAAAAATAATAATAACCCAGCTATAGTACTTCATATTCATCATTCTTAAAATTAATTTCATTTAATTTGGCCCATTGTTGGGAACATGGATGTGAGGCATTGGAGCTTGTTACTTATGGGACTGGGGCTAAAAGTACTGTTTTCTTAGGCAACAGTCACCCTTGGATGAAGGCCTCACACACTTGGATTTTTTTTTTTGCTTTTTTTTTTTTTTTTGGAGGGCAATTGGGGTTAAGTAACTTGCCCAAGGTCACACGGCTAGGTTTTTTTTGTGTGTGTGTGCGTTAAGTGTCTGAGGCCAGATCTGAACTCAGGTCCTTCTGACTCCAGGGCTGAATCTCTACTCACTGTGCCACCTAGCTGCCCCCACACACCTGGATTTTTAAGATAGACACTTCTTCCTCCCTTTATATGGTCATGTCCCCAGGTGGAGTGGCAGAAATGGCCTTCAAGGTGAAAGTGGAGTCCAGTGTTTCTTTACTTGAATTTCTTCACAGAGTTCTACCAGCCTTTACCTTCAATGAATTCACAGTGCTCTCAGGGCCTCTCTGAACTCTGATGGCTCTGGTTAGCAGTTGAAAGAATGCCGCATCTGTAGTTAGAACCCAAGTTCAGATCCCAGATCTCCCCCCTTAATGTATGTGTGACCAAGTTACTTAAACTTTCTGGGCTTCAGTTTCCTCATCTGTAAAAGGAGAGGGTTGGACCAGATAACTTCCAAGGTCCTTCCTAGGTAGAAGTTTGTGATTAATTTTTTTAGGTCTTTAGACTCTACCAAGTACTTTTCCTCACAGTGGCCCTGGAAAGTCAGTTAATAAAGCTTTAATATGCCTGTTTTATTGATGAGGAAACTGAGGTCCAGAGAAGTCAAATGGCTCACTCATGCTGACACAGCAATTAAATATCAAACCTGGTATTTGTATCCCTGTCTCTCCACTTTGACCCCAGTGTTCTTTCCCCTGGGCCGCACTGCTTTACATTTTTCTAGGTTAGTGACCCCTTAACCTTCTTTTTTATCACAGAGCCCATTGGCCATTTGGTGAATCCTATGGATCCTTTCTCAGAGTAATTTTTTAAAAATTATTTTTAAAAAATGGTTAAATTGGGCGGCTAGGTGGCCCAGTGAGTAAGAGCGCCGGCCTCGGAATTGGAATGACCCGAGATCAGATCCGGCCTCAGAAAATGAGCACCCACGCATAAATAATGACTAGCCGTGTAACCTTGAGCAAGTTACTTAACCCCAATTGCTTTAAAAAAATAAATAAATAAAAATAAATAAAAGAATACCATTTTGGGGCGGCGAGGCGGCGCAGTGAGTAGAGCGTCCGGCCCTGGAGTCAGAAGGACCTGAGTTCGGATCCGGCCTCAGACACTTAACGCACACACAAACAAAAACCTAGCCGTGTGACCTTGGGCAAGTTACTTAACCCCAATAGCCCTCCAAAAAAAAAATGGTTAAATTTCAGTTAAAGGTTAGTGAAGATAAAGATGTGCTTTTTTTTCCGTCCAAGTTCACGGACCCCCTGAAATCTTATCTACAGACCTCTTTAAGGTTCATGGATCCCAGGTTAAGGACCCCTGTATTACGATGTTATTTTTGTTATTTTTGAAGTGCTGTCAATTTATTATCTCATCTAGTCTTCCTAACACCCAGTGTCACAGAAAGATAAATGCCTTATATCCTGGGTCATACTGCTAGTTAGTAGCTAAGTGGGGAGTAGGACCCAGGCCTTCTGCCTCCTAGGATCCTGGAATGTTTGGAGCTAGATGGGACTGCAGGAAATATTTCTCAGGGGAGACTTTGAACAAGTTAAGTCATTCAATCTCTCTGGGTTTCACTCTTGTGAAAAATCAGGGGGTCTCGACTAGATAACCTCTAAGTCTCTTCCAGCTCAAAACCCAGAATCCTATGTTTTCTGCCCCCTAACTTTTGCTACAGTGTTCTGTCATGAAACATTCTTACCTAAGAGAAAAAAATTTGTTACTCAAAAAATAAAGCCTTGACTCTCCTCCAGACATTTAAGACAGTGACAATGTTTCCTTCTTGCATAAAGGGTGGGCAGAGAAGAAAACACTAGGACTGGGATACATTTGCTGTATGAATGGTTCAGGATCTCAGATTTGTTTTTAAAAGATCCAGTGATAATGCTCAAGTTGATTGTATTCTCCCCACTTCTCTGCCCACTTTGTAGGCTCTGGAAGAAACTTCATTTCCCCCCAAAATACACCTGGTGTCTCCACCTTGGTAACTGAGGAAGTCCGGTTCTTTCCCAGCCAGGCACCTTGGAATGTTTTTCTGGCTCCTGTGTCTCCTGTATGTTGTGGGTTTTTTTGTTTTGTTTTGGGTTTTTTGGGCCTCTCAAGGTTCTTGCTCGAAAATGGTGATTGAGTACATCCAGAGCATTTTTCAATATCTGGGTGGTATTCTGACACTGCAATGACGATTTGTCTTTGGATTACAAACTCCCCGGAGTTTACACTGGAGATAGGAGGCAGCCCATGCTGAATTTTGATCAGTCAGCATAAACGATCTCCCCACTCTCAAGTTCAAGGTGGGCTCAGGAATCAACCTGTTTTGAGATAAAACAGAGCAGGCCAGATTAATTGTGGGGCTTGGGCAAGAGGACTGTAGTAAAAAAAATGTTAGTCTGTGGTGTGGTTGGGCAGCTCCTCTGAGTGGTAGCCTCTGAAAGGCCCCCGTGGAGTGAGGGGTGGGGGGGAAACATCCGCTCCCCCTTTGCCCTCTGCCCTTTGCCTTGGCCTCTGTGGGTTAGCAAGCAAGCCACAGCAGCACCAAGGCCAGACCAAAATGGTGCTCATTTGGTCCCAGGGCTTTTGAGAACAATGGGAGAGGAAACATCTGCAAATCCTGCCTTGAAGCTGAGCAGGGAGCCTGCTGCTTTGCCTCATGGGCCCATGGTGGGCTGACTCCATGCTGGACCAAATTGTTCAGGGAAACAAATGTATGTTAAAGCAATTTTCCATCCCTTCCCCACAGGAAATTCTTGGGTTTAGTCATCCTTATGAGGAGGGCTGAGTCAGCTCATTGGGTTTTGACCACAGCCACTTGCAAATGGTGAATTTCCAAGAGGACTAGTTGAGGGAGGAAGCTTAGCCAAGGCAGAGAGAACCATGGCTCTAAATCTGGAGGGTAAAGGGATGGAGGAATTGCCAGTTGGGCCCAGATACACACTCCAGTCTTGGCTGGGCCAACTACCTCAGTGTTTTTTTTTTTTTTTTTGTTTAATGTGGTGCTGACAAAATCCCAGAGATTTCAAGAAGAGGTCATGCCAGACCAATCTCATTTCCTTTTTCCACCGGGGTACCAGACTGGTAGATCAGGGGAATGCTCAAGAGAAGTTTTACCCAGATGTTCTTTTTTTTTTTTTTTTTAGCCTAAATTTTAGCAATGCATTTGATAACGTCTCTTGTGCTAATCTTCTGGACATGATGGAAAGATGTGGGCTGGATGATGGGGCAATTTGATGACTTTAGAATTGGTTGAATGGCCAGATCCAAAGACACTGGTTAATATGAACTGGAAAGGAGGTCTTCAGCAGAGCCCCCCAGGAATCTGGCCTTGGCTCTTTATTTGACATTTTTCTTTCTTCTTTTTTTTTTTTTTTTAAAAGCAATTGGGGTTAAGTAACTTGCTCAAGGTTACACGGCTAGTCATTATTTATGCATGGGTGCTCATTTTCTGAGGCTGGATCTGATTTCGGGTCATCCAAACTCCGAGGCCGTCGCTCTTACTCACTGCGCCACCTAGCCGCCCCTTTAGGGCAATTGGGGTTAAGTAGCTTGCCCAAGGTTACACGGCTAGGTTTTTGTTTGTATGGATTAAGTGTCGGAGGCCGGCTCCGAACTCAGGTCCTTCTGATTTCAGGGCTGGCGCTCTATTCACTGCGCCACCTAGCCGCCCCTTGACATTTTTCTTAATGACTTGTATAAAGGTGTAAATGGCATGCTTACTACATTTGCAGATGCCCCAAAGGAATGATGGAATGATGGCTAATATAGCAGATGACAGAGAGCTTTGGATGAGATGATTTCTAAGACTCCTTCCAACTTTATATCAATGTGTGAGACCTTGACAAGCTAGAATATCAGGCTGAATTGAATAAGATGAAATTGAATGTGAAATCTTGTACTTGGTTTCAAAAAATAAGCCTTACAAGTAGAAGATAGGGGAGGCATGACTAGATAATAGTTCATATGAAAAAGATCTGGGGTTTGTTATGGTCTACAAGCATCATATGACTCAATGTTGTGACATGGCAGAGCCAAGACAGCAAATGTGATCTCAGGCCCCATTTGGAAAGGAATGGCATCCAGGGTCAGGGAGTGAGAGTCTCATTGTACTCCTGCCTTGGTTGGATGACACATGGAACATTGTATTTGGCTCAAGTGCCGCCTTTGGGCATCTTTATGCCTCCTGTTTTATGTTGCACTTGGTATTAATAGAAGGGTGTTGAACAAAGTTATTTCTGTTGTCTTTTGAGGAATCTTGTGTGATGTTTATATATATGCATGCGTGTGTGTGTATTTATATATATATACATATATGCATGTGAATATATATGTGTGTATATATCTATCTACCTATCTGACTGAAAAGTGTAGAAAATAGTTTCCCACTGTTTTCTTTTTGTTGACCCACAAAATGCATTTGATTCATTGTCAGAATTTTATATATATATATATATATATATATATATATATATATATATATATATATATATATAAAATACATATATGATCTTTGTTTTGCTGAACAGTATTTTTTCCTTTCTAGTACTTTTTTTTTTTTTTGCCTTTTGGAGGGCAATTGGGGTTAAGTAACTTGCCCAAGGTTACACGGCTAGGTTTTTGTTTGTGTGTGTTAAGTGTCTGAGGCTAGATCCGAACTCAGGTCCTTCTGACTCCGGGGCCCGTGCTCTATTCACTGCACCACCTAGCTTCCCCCTATAGTTCTTGTTTTTATAAGAGATTGTTCCCTAGGTGGGAAGGAAGGGGGAAAGAATACATTAGGAAACGCAGGTGGCATAAAAACAGAAGATATTAATAAAGTTCATTTAAAAAAAATTTGGTTTGGTAGAGCAGAATGCTGCCTTAAAGGCTTTTAAGAAATAGTCCACAAAACAATAAACACAGTGGGATCTTTTATTCTCTACTTTTCAGGCAATCGTGTGATTATAATGATGTATCATAGGATATTGTGAACAACTGCCTATTTCCTTGTCCTATTTTATTGTCAGTGTGTTATAGCTTGTTTTCATAAAGATTTTGCCGAGGTGAGGCATATGGGTCCTTTTGACTGCCTTTTTTTCAATAGTAATAGCCTCTGCAATTTTTCTTTTTTTTCTTTTTGTTGGAGGGAAGGTAGGGCAATTGGGGTTAAGTGACTTGCCCAAGGTCACACCACTAGTTTTTGTATTAAGTGTCTGAGGTCAGATTTGAACTCAGGTCCTCTTGACTCCAGGGCTGGTGCTTGCAATTTTTCTAATAGTTTGCTGTCTTCTTTTTCAGATAGCTCGAGCAATGTGTCTCCACATCCTCAAAACTTTGCAGCTTCCATCCCAGCCCTTCTCTGTGTGTCCTTGGTCTGGTCCAGCAGTTCATTCCATCCTTAGAGCTGTCTTTAGTGTCATTTTTCACTTCCTCAAGCAGCACATTGGGGTCTGAGATGTTAAGAGTCTAAATACAGTAGTTTCACTATCATGGATGACTAAAATAGCTTGTTTTAAAAATATTGAGAGATCTTTTCCATTTTCATCTGCGGTTGTCTTACTTCCACATTTGTCTTTCAGTGCTCTTGGGATAATCTGGCTCAATTGAGTCTCACACCAAGCTTTCTGCAAACTCATTTTCCCTCCATGGCTTCTCATGATTTTATGAGGTGAGGTAGTGTGTAAGATTCCACCCTTCTCTTGTGTAAGGTTTTTAAAATTAGTTTTTATTTTAAACTGATTTTACCCTTAGCTGACATGTCTCTCTTGAGGAGATAGTGTTGTTGGCTTAAGCAGCCTCTAAACTCTTCGGGCCTCTTGTAGCTTTTTTTTTTTTTTTTGCTTTTTGGAGGGCAATTGGGGTTAAGTAACTTGCCCAAGGTCACATGACTAGGTTTTTGTTTGTTTGTGTGCATTAAGTGTCTGAGGCCGGACCCGAACTCAGGTCCTTCTGACTCCAGGGCCGATGCTCTACTCACTACGCCACCTAGCCGCCCCCTCTCTTGTAACTTTTTAATCAGTTTTGCTTCCATAAAAAATGGTGCTCATCATTCCCTTTATCGACTTCCCATTTTTGGTGTCAATAATTTATCTAAATCAGTTTAGAGCCATTTCTAGTCCAATTTTCTCATTCTACAGGTGAGGAAACTAAGCCAAAAGAAGTTAAAAGACTTGGGGGGGGTGCAAAGTGGGGTGAGGCAGAAGGAAGGAACAGGAGGTTTTGAAGATGCTAGTACAATAAGCTGAGATAGGGAAGTTGGAAAGAGAGGCATGTTTTGGGGGAAGTATGATAAGTTCATTTTTGGACATGTTGAGTTTGAGGTACTGATAGAGATGTCCAGTGGGTAGTTGAATATGTGGGAGGTAGAATTCAGGGGAGAGATTTGAGCTTCCTGTGTAGGTTTGGCTGTCTTCTACATAAAAGTGTTCATTGAACTCTGGGCAGCAGCTGAGATCAATAAAAGAGAGTGAGTAGTGGAGGAGACAGGCAAGGGAACACAACCTTGAGAGATCTTCACAATTAGGACGGGCCAAAGAAAGATGAAGATAATTACATGAAAGTTTTGCCTTGGCCCAGTATTGTCAGAGACCCTGAACTGAGTTATTATTCTAGATATGACCTGACTTGATTGATGCCTTCTACATAAGAAAAGGCCCTCAAAGCCATGGTTTGTTTGTTTGTTTTTTTTAGAGGAAGAGTGTGTGTATGTGTGTAAATGTGTGTGTGTTCCTTCCATTTTTAAAAGGCCATTGCAATATCAACAACTGACAGGTACAAATGATCAAGCCTTGTGTGTGGTCAAGGCTTGAAGGCCAAGTTCAGAGGAAGGTTTCCTGTACATAGAAACAGCTCTGCAGATTGGCCTCATGTCTCAGGCTCCCCAGCTGCTTCCCAGAAAAAAAGCAGATCAAAAATGTGCAACAAACAAGCAAGGCCCAAAGTTCCTCCCCAAAATGGAGTTCTAATGAGAGGGGAGCCAGACTTGCTTCATAACTGTGAGCATACAGATATTGTTGAAACCATGGTGAGCCAAGAAATCCACAAAGTGTTGCTTTAAAAAACATTTTATAATCCTATAAATGTTCTCTGTTCCTTATATTGGGGAAGGGTGAGTCAGTATGGAAGAACTCAAAGGGGTCCCTTTCACAGAAGTTGGGATGAAGCCCCCATCATGGGAGCTTCTTTGGATTAACTCTGGGGAATAAGGTTCTAATGGATGTTTTCAAAGAAATTATAGATCCCTTTACTCTCCTCTGTTTGGTGGAATCTCAATGTGTTCCTTCCTAAACTCAGCAAAACCAAGAGCCAGTGTTGAAAATGGAATGGTCCTGGCTTGGCAAGCCTGGGAGAATTTGTTACTGAGCAGATCCAAATAGGAAAATCACAATGGGTGTCATGTATCCTAGGTGTGGCTGCCCCTAGACATGAGTGGACAGGTGGTTAAATATCCTACATTCATGCTTTTGGCTATAGAATGTCAGCTGTCTGTCTTTTTTTCCATGTGGGAAAACTGGCCACATGCCGTCTTATAAATAATCGGATGAACTCTTCCCTTCCCTTTTATAGAGTGACTGAAAGCCCCGAGGACCTTTTGGGGTCATTTAGTCTCCTAATTGATCCCAGTTTTCAGTTGAGCTTGAGGAAGAAATTGCAGCATTGTTCTCGAGGGAGGCAGAGTAGTGTTAAAAAAAAAAAACAACCCAAATCCCTCATCCTGCTACTTAATTAGCTGTATGATCTTGGATAAGTCATTTGACTTGGGCCTAGTATAATTGTGTAAAATGAATGAGTTGGGCTAGGTGATCTCTAAGACCCCTTCCAGCTCTACATCCTATGATGCCACAAGTTCTGGAGCTCCATGTGGGGTAGGAAAGGCTGCTGGGTGTATGTCTTTGAATTCAGCAAGCATTTATTTGGTGTCTGTTCTTTTCCAAGCCTGTGCTAGGTGCTAAATATAAAGCTGAAAAATGAAACAGTCCCTCAAAGAACTGATATTGTGTTTGAAAATTTGTATAGGTCATCCTTTGAATAAATGAATGAAAGTCTCCTTAGGTCAACTGAAATTGGAGCTACTATCCTAAGTTCATAGATTTAGAAAATAGCTGAAAAAGAAAAGGTCTTAGGTACGTATACTCCACTCATTTTTCATATGACAAAGCGGAGGCCCAGAGAGGTTAAGGTCACACAACGAGTAACGGCCAGAGCTGGAATTCCAAGTCTGATTCTCTGACTTTCAATCTTTCACTTTTTGTGGCACCAGGCTGCTTTTAGGGTTTCCTACCAGAGTTATTAGGGGGTGAGGTTGGGCACTGATGCTATCTTCAGAGACATTGCAGACCCTTTAAGGAATGACAGTTCCACTCCATGTGCCACAGTTTCTCCCAGAAAAATGGGGATAGTAACCCTGACACATGGCTCTGTAGAGAATGTACTTTGTAAGCTAGAGAGGGCTTGAGAAATGGGAGGTGGTTTCTAGCTTCTGTTTGAGAAGAACACTCTGTAATAGTCATGTTCCAGGATGACATTTCATTGCAGAAATAAACGATTTGGCTACTGCCTTTGCTTGGTGGCTGGCAACTGTTTCCCTCTGCTTTCTAACAATTTCCATTTTGGTCCCGGACGTCCCTTTGGAATGATCTTGCCAGACCTTAGTCTTTGGCAATTTCGGAGCTGGAGACTTGGGATTTCCAAGCCAAAAGGTCAGAAACAAACAAGGCTCCACTGCTCCCACCCCACTTCCAACGTAGGGGCCACATGGGCAGCATGCGAGCCTCCAAAGAGGAAGGAGAGAGGCGGCATCTGGCAGAGGATACCTCCCCGGCTTTGGCTTTGATTCTTCCTGGCTTTCCCTTGCCTTCAGCCTTTGGCCCAAAGGCTCGAGACACACGAGTCAGTAACCCTCAACCAGCTGAGTTCCTACTCTTAAGCACATGGGCTATCCCAGGCAAACTGATGGGGCTTAGCTAAAGTGGAGAGCACCAAAGGGTCTTTCCAAATGTCTGATATTTTCACATCTATAAATAATACCAAGTTGAATATGAATAGAATCAGCAGAAAAGGTACTGGGCAACCTCATGCTGAAGCTGGGCTCAAATCTATTAATTGCATCACCAGCATTTGAAGGCATTTTCCAAAGTACCATGATGGCTCCAGTCTTCATGTTCTCTGTTGTTACATACCATTATAATTGGACAAAATTGGTGTTTTGGGTCAGTTTACAAATGTTCTTGTAAAGGCCTTGGACTTTTTAAAGATGCTTTTGAATAATATCAAAATGTAAGGTTCCCTTCTGTAATTATGCCTTCCGGAGGTAGTAACATGGACTGGGCTTGGGATCCTTGTGTATATAGGACTACCAACCTATTTCCTAAGTCAAAATAGCTTCTTCATTCTCTTTTTGGATGGTTTCCCCCAAACAGGGGGTTTACCCCGTTTACCAAAACTGGGTAGTAGAGTGGGCATTCCCTGAAAAAAGATGCTATAGGAATTATCCTGTACATGTTGAAATTGGTGAGTTTGCCATGGCTGCCCATCGGCCTGCTCTTTGTCATTTCAGAAGGTTGGGGGAAAAAATCAAAGAACTTGTGAGCAGTAGGTCATTTGACTAAGACCAGTTGAGAGGGGTCTATGACTTGGCTTGGCCTCAGTCCAGAAGAGCATGAAGAAGATTAAGCAGTCGTATGATGCCTAAGTTGCTGTCGGGAACTGCAGTCAGGGTATAAAATCCTGCTATGAAATCTCAGAGTCTACAAAAAATACAAGACTGTGGACTGACAGAGAGTTACTCCATCCCATAGGGATCCCAAGCCCCTACCATGTTACTACCTCAGGAAGGCATAGTTGAGAAACAAGATAGTATACCAGTCTACAAAATAGCCTCAGAGAATGGTCAGTGCCTACAAAGACACAATCCTTTGTTGCCCATGGAGAACTAGGATCAGAGAATCTTAGATTTAGGGTTAGAAAGTCCCTTAGAAAAGAACACTCTTGGGGTGGCTAGGTGGCACAATGAATAGAGCACTGGCCCTGTAGTCAGGAGGACCTGAGTTCAAATCCAATCTTAGACACTTAACACAAAACTAGCTGTGTGACCTTGGGCAAGTCACTTAACCCCAATTGCCCTACATTTCCCCTCCAAGAAAAAAAAAGCAAAAAAAGAGAAAAGAACACTCTCATTTTAAAGATGTGGAAACAGACCTAGAGAGGTGAAGTGTCATGCCTGTTACATAGGTAGAGCATAATTGGATTATATGAGGACCAGTGCTTATATTCAAACTCAGTCCTTCTGACTTTAGATCCAGTGTCCTTGTCACTGTACTATGTTGTTTCTCAATTAATTGTGCTCGTCCCCTAAAACAGAAGTGCAAGAGATAGTCTAGGCCTATCCACTGCAAATTGTTTGAGCAGGGGAAGGTGGCAAAGACTAGATTGCTTTCCTTCTAGAGGCAGACATGGGATCTAGGAGACGCTAACTCCTCTCTCATTCTTTTTGGAGATCCTTTACAAAATCGCTGTAGGGTAATTCAAATAACCTGATCCAGTGACCCCAGAGGAAGAAATTCTCTGATTAGCCTCTCTTATGTTCTGTGTACACAGCACATCCCATCCACCTTCTCTAAATGCAGTCTCCTGTTTCAATTAGCCTATTCCTGATTCTCCAGGATATCCAGTGACGTAATGAGCTAGTCCTGGACTCAGTGTCAGGACAGATCTGTGTTCAAATCCCAGACCTGATACTTACTGTATACTTTAGCTAATGACTCTCCATTTTCTCATCTCAAGATGGAGATAAAGACTCGTACTACCTACTTCACAGGACTGTTGCAAAGAAAGCACTTTGGAAGCCTGAAAATGTTTCCGCACTCCACCCCCCTCCCCAACAGTCCTGTATCTGGAGGCATGGCCAATAGCTATGGCATGTTGGAGAGAATCTTGCCAAGGGCAAGCAGATGAGGACTTAGTACTTGAGTTAAACAGACTTCAGGTGGATTACAGAGCCAAATCAGCAGTCTACAGGGCATGGGGACCAGATGCCCAGTGATGGGAGGGACAGGAGAGGATTCTGTCACCAACAGAGACAGGGATTTTCCTTTTTTGCTAGAAATAAACAGGAAAAGGAAAAGGACACTGCTATTTAAAGTGGAAGACAACTCTCCTCAAAGGCACTAGATGTATTGGGTGTCCAATCATTTTCTCTGAACTGTTACTACCATTGCACCAGCCCTTGTTATTAGATTATTGTAATGACCTAGCTTGTCCCTGTAGTCTCTGCCATCTCTAAGCTATTCTGCACACCACTGCTGGGAGAATCTTCCTTTAAGGGACCTTGGAAGGCATCTAGTGTGACTCCTTCATTTTACAGAGGGGGAAACCAAAGCCCAGAGAGGGGAAAGTACTTGCTCAAGGTCACACAGCTAATAAAGCAGTAGAGTTAAGAGTTGAGCTGAGGTTCTCTGATTCCAAGTCCAGTGCAGAGGAGTAAAACACATGGCCCACAGAACTCCTGAATACAGCTTGAATCAGAGTCAAATGGAATTGGGGAAATATTTAACAAAATAAATAAAAATATAATAAAACATAGATAATAACACATTTTAAGCTTTTTTTGTCTTTTTTTTTTTTTGAAGGGGGGAAGGCAGGGGAATTAGAGTTAAGTGACTTGCCCAAGGTCACAGGGCTAGTAAGTGTTAAGTATCTGAGGCCAGATTTGAACTCAGGTCCTCCTGACACCAGGGCTGTTGCTCTATTCACTGCACCACCTAAGCTGCCCAATACTATTACATTTTAAAGATTAATATGCAGCCCCAAGGCTCCTTGTGTACCAATTAGCATCCCCTATCTCTGTTTGAGTTTGACATCACTGGTTTTACCCAGGCTGTCTTTCAACTCTCTTGTGTCTCCTTGGCTCAGATCTTCACTGGGTTCCTGCTTTATATAGAATCAAATCTAAACTCCTTTTTCTTTGACTTTCAAAGTCCTTTCATCTGATCTCACTTCTCCCCAACCCCCAATCTACCCATTGTTATCTTCTCACTGACTGTCAGGAGATGTCAGTGCCATTAACTGATTCCAACTCCCAGACCCCACAGCACCCTCATCTGACAGTCCAGGAAGTGCAGTAGGAATTGAAAGATGTAGGGGGGGGGGAGATAGATAGATAGATAGAGAGAGAGAGAGAGAGAGAAGAGAAGAGAAGAAAGGTATCCCATGCCAAGGGAATGTGAGGGAAGATAATTATGTAGCATGTTTCTAGGACAGTGAGAAAACTAAAGCAAAGACTGTTTGTGGAATAGTGGGAGGTAACATGGGGGGGGAGGGGAAGGCAGAAATTACAGAGGAAATAAATTATATTGAAATACAGTGATTAAGTATTTAAAAAAATAACCAATTCACAGACCCTAGGTTAACAATCCCTAGACATGGATGGAAGATAAATGGGATAGATCACACACCCCCCACACACACAATCTCAGTAGTGGTAAATGGAGCAGGCTGAGAACTGAAGGTTTTCCCTATAACATTTGAAGAGTATCTTTGTTGGGTATGGGAATCCATGACCTGAAGTAAAAGAACAGGAGGAATAAATAGTTTGAAACCATTATGCTCTCATAATCTAGAAAAAACTAATTCTCTTTGTGTTGTTTCTAGGTATTCCCATCATAGTTCAACTGTTTAAGAGCCTGTGCCATCTCCTGGGGAAGAAGAACAACTTCTAGGGAGATTCTGAAGAAGGTATACTACACCTCTGTAATTCAAGTCAAATAGCAGGAAGCAACAAAGTCAAACTAAGGAGCAGGACAGTGAAAAGATGGACCATGATTCTGTCTGAGAGTACAACTACCCACTGAGATAGGAGACAGAGCTAGATACTACCCACTGAGTCACAAGGAAGATCTCTGGAGTGGGAGAAAGGCGATACATTGCAGGGGAGGAAGGGGAACTTCCTGGCTTTCTCTGAATTTAGGTTTGAGTTCTTTCTGTGTCCTTGACTGTGTAAATAGAACCTGAGCTATGTTTGATGCCTTGTAAACCTGAGTGCTTTTGAGGGGAGCTGGTGCTGCCAAAGGGAGAGTGCTAGATACTGATATCCCCAGGTTTCCCCTAGTGAGGACAAATCAACCAGAGAAATTTAGAAGTCCTCAAATGGTGCCTGGGTCCCCTGTGTCAGGAGAGATTTGTGACACAGGGATATAGTGGTATAGATTAGGTCATATGATATGAAGAGAATGTTTGTTGAGAATTAGAGGAGTGTGGGGGAATGATTGGAAGTAGAGAATTAGTAGTGCCTGTGGTGTTTGGTTTGGGGTCTCTAATCTTTGTCTCATCATTGCATATGGGGATTGTTGATGGTTGTGTCTGTCATGGCTTGGTTACTTGAGACCCCCCACACAATGTACAACAGAATTAGAGGAGCAAACTATTGGGGAAGCTTCAAAATTATGTTCAGTCTAGCATGGTCTTTTAGAGTAATACCTGCTGAGCTTGTTCCCAGCTTTCTGTCCCTAGAACCAGGATACTAAAGGGACATTGGACTGATACAAAGCTGACAGTCCTGTCTCCTACTTAAACTGTTAGCTTTCTGGGTAATAAACACCATGTCTTATGAAGGTGGTTGGCAGGAGTTACTCTTGGGGCCAGTGTTACCTGATTAGAAGCACAGAATGACACAATCTCATGTCTAGATGGGACCCCATTGGTACCTGAAAAGGAATCCTCACTATAACACCTTACTAGTGATCATTTAGCTCTGCTTGGAAACTTCCAACAGAGGAGAAGCATTGACCTCCTGAGATGGCCCATTGCATTTTTGGGAAACTGACATCAAGCCTAAATTTGCCTCTACAATTTCCACCTGTTGCTTCTAGTCATTAGGCTGTAAACTCCTTAAGAGCAGGGACTATTTTTTGCCTTTCTTTGTATACCTAGTACTTAGCAGTGCCTGGTACATAGTGAATGCTTGTTGATTGACTGCCTGACTGACTGGTATTAAGAAGAAGAAGTCTAATTCCTCTTTTGATAAAGTCCCTTCAAATACTGGAAGACAGAAATCTCTCTCTCTAAATCATCTCTTCTCTAAGCTAAATGTCTACAATCTCTTCAACTGAACCTTCTAGGGCAGGTTCAGATGTTTATTCTGGTGTCAGAAGGAGGGCAAAGCCATATCACAATAACTCCTCTACTCCCCAACCAGGGAACTTCACATGGCAGTCTATTTATCATGTAATACACCATGGTGGGGTAACACCATAGTTATCTATGTTTGTGTCTTATCCCTCTTGAACAGGGGTCAGCAAGGTATAGCCCTGCAGGCCAAAGCCTTCATGGTTTTGTATGGCCTATGAGCTAAGAATAGTTCTTACATTTTTTTTTTTTGCTTTTTGGAGGACAATTGGGGTTAAGTTAAGTAACTTGCCCAAGGTCACATGGCTAGGTTGTTTTTGTTTGTGTGTGTGTTTAGTGTCTGAGGCTGTATCTGAACTCAGGTCCTTCTGACTCCAGGGCCGACGATCTACTCGCTGTGCCACCTAGCTGCCCCAGTTCTTACATTTTGAAGTAAAGGCAGTGGACTTGTTGACTGGGCTGTAGTAACTGTAGTCTGCTGACCCCTGATCTGAAAGCTCCATGAAGACAGCAGGGACTGGGTCTTATTGCAAATTCATGCCTCTTTCCTCCTCTCACCCCCACCCAAGAATAGCATTTTGCACGCAGTGAGTGAGTCCTACATACAATTATGTTGATTTTGAATTCCTTCAGCCTTACCAACCCTGGCATCCTGTTCTTCGATGAGCAAACCCTGACATGGGAAAAGGCCCATCTTGAATCCAATCCAATATTGAAAACCACTTTGTCTCCCTAGGCGCTTCTATACCTGGCACACCATTGCTGTGCTGGTGATCCGTGGTCTCTTCATCTCTTAAGGGCAAATGCAGAAACAGAGGTCACTTTTTACAGATGATTTCAGAATGTGCTTGTTTAACTTTCACCTCTAGAGTCTTTTTTTATTGAGAGTTTTTTATATTAAACATATACCAAATCCCATGCTTACTTTTAACAGATACCACATGATGGAATGATTTTTAACTTGTAACACATGACAAACATCTGTTCTGCTTATTTGAAATTGGGCTGGGCTCCTCTTCTTATTATTATAGAAGCTGATTGTTGAGTATCAATACTTGTCTCTTTCATGAGGACCGCTCACATTTGTGAATCTTTTAAACCCCAAGTATGGAATCTATAAATCATTGGGCCCACTCTCATTTTTCATTTCCATTTTCCCCAGAGTTGAGCAGTCAAGCCTCAGTCTAGGTCACACTCTTGCACCTGGAGGGGCAATGGGGGAACCTCTTCCATGAGATGGGGCTGGAGGCTTTTGTCCTGGGGTTCTGATCAGTGAGCAAACAGACCTCAAGGTCTCCAGCCACAAACTCTCTTTTGACAGAATAAAAATCTGGATCCTTTCCTCTTTCTGTCCCTAGTACTGCCTTTCAACTGATCTGGTGCCTTGCTTGCCCTCAGATTGAAAACCAGTTCCAGCTGAGCTGGACCCTCCTGTTGGAGTCTGGGGTGAGGAAGATGCCTGGACCCTTAAGCCTTCTAGGCTGGGGCAAGGTTGGGTGCTCGCTCCTTTTCCAGATGGAATCTTCATTCCTAATCCTCCTTCTCCAGCTGTGCTTACACAACAACCACAGTAACAACAACAACAAAAACCAGAAAAAATGGAAATACAGTCCTGTTTTTTGTTGGGTTTTGTTTGTGTCTACATGACATCCAAAAATGCACCAAAGAGGTTTGTCTGATTTTGTCACTAGATTGGGGGATTAGAATTCGAAGACCTGGGTCTGAATTTTAGCTCTGTTCCTCGTCAGCCCTTCGACCCCGGGTAAGTCATATCCTCTCCTCTGAACCTTCAGCTGCTCCTCTTCCTCGATAAGATGAGGGGGTGGACTACATGTTCTCTGAGGTCTCTTCCAACTCTAAATCCTGTGATTTGAAGACTAATTTAAAAGAAAAATGGAATCAATCACATATTTTGGCATCTTTTGGACACAGCCTCAGTGAGGAGGAATTGCTGTTTGATTTGTTTTTTAAAGCTGTTGATTTCAGAACCACACAGCCAGCTTTCATGGTTCCCATGAGCATTTCATAGAAAACCTCAACTCTTTGAATTAACTGGGTCTTCCAGAACTTCAGTTCATTAGAGCTGAAGTTTCATCCATCAGATTTGTTACAAAACCAGCATTTCTGGGGAAAGGTGCATGCTAGAGATCGATTTAAATAGAGCTCTTAGAGTTCCAGGCACAGTGAGACCGACCAGTTTGATCAGTTGCCTGATGTGGAAAGGCTGTAGTGATTCAGTTAATAATGGTTCTGAATTCTGAGACTCTTTGAGGTTTACAAAGGCACATTTCATACAACTATGCTGTGAAGTGGCTAATTCTACAATTATTGTCTTCATTCTGCAATTGAGGAAACTGAGTTTCAGAGAAACATCCGGGGTTGCACAGTTAATAAGTGTCAGAGCCAAGATTTGAACCTGGGGCTCCCTTGACTCCATGTCCACTCTCTTTCCACTGTGGGCTAAGGAGGGAGAGGTGGGAGGATCATAAGGCCATAGGAACATAACTTCAGAGCTGCAAAGGATCTTAGAAATGCAGCCCCCTCAATTTACAGATGAAGGGACTAATAACCAAAGCTTATTGAGGAGAAATAACTTGCCCAAGGTCATGCAATGAAGAAGTGGTCAAGTTCCAAGGCAGGTCTTCTCATTTCCAATTCAGTTTTCTTTTTACTGCACTATGGATGCCTGACTTTGCACCATTTGATGCTTAAAACAACCCTGGGACCTAGTTAGCACAGGTGGTATTACACATAGGGAAGTTGAGGTCCACAGAGGGAAACCTCTTTCCCAAAGTCACATAGTTTGGATCATAGGCTCTTACTTTTTTTTTTTTTTTAAAGCAATTGGGGTTAAGTAACTTGCTCAAGGTTACACGGCTAGTCATTATTTATACGTGGGTGCTCATTTTCTGAGGCCGGATCTGATCTCGGGTCATCCCAACTCCGAGGCCGGCGCTCTTACTCACTGCGCCACCTAGCCGCCCCTTTAGGGCAATTGGGGTTAAGTAACTTGCCCAAGGTCACACAGCTAGGTTTTTGTTTGTGTGGGTTAAGTGTCTGAGGCCGGATCCGAACTCAGGTCCTTCTGACTCCAGGGCTGGCACTCTATTCACTGTGCCACCTAGCCGCCTCGGCTCTTACTTTTAGAACTGGAAAGGAGCTCTGTGGCCGTCTAATCCAACTCCTTCATTTTACAGATGAGGAAACTGAGGTCCGAGGAGGGTAAGTCACTTTTCCAAGGTCGTAAGTAATAGACCTCAGAGGCAGGATTAGTGAGTAACAGAGCTGGCATTGGCACCAGGGTCCTCTCATTCCAGCTCCAGGGTTCTTTTTCAGGATACCACAGCTGCCTCTCATCACACCACGTAGGCAGCTGCTTATAGCCAAGGTCGACCCTGGGTAGTGCTAACTAAATGCTAAGTAATTATAATTATAACCATCCCTTGGACTGAACACTCCCCTCTCCCATTTATGACCCTGCCTCTTCACAAATGACTCTGAGTGATGGCACTTGGATAGTGCCCGAGACCAGAAATCCATTTCCCCAAGAATTACTGTGTTATTGTGGGGGAGGTAATGTTCTCCTTAGGCCTTGGGCAGAATAACTGAGGAGAATGTTTAAGCCCTGGCCTTCATCTGGCTACATCTGGTCTTGTGTTAGCCGTCTCAGCCTTGACCCTGACATGGCTCTGTGTATATGGGTTGTGCAAGTAGTAACAGAAAGAGTAGGAAAGGTGACAGTGAGCTCAGAAAAGATAATGCCAAAGGCCAACAGGAATAGAAGGGTTACAAGGCTAAGCCAACTGCTGTTGGTGGGGTCATTCAATCCTGACCAGCCCTGGCATGTAACTGATTTGCAGGCCTGCTGCAAATGCCACAGCAAAGAAGCGAACACGAGAAGGCATGCATTGTAAAAATCCCCATTGAACTGTCTCCTCACCGTCCCAACTGAGGCATTCCTCAGCTCCAATCAGTAATGTCCCTGGAGTGAATTAGTTTTGGTGGGGGGGGGGATGAGGGGTGGACTCCAATCTGGGGTCTGGGGGCGGAGATTGAGGGTAGACTCCAACCTGGGGTCTGTTGGTGGGGATTGAGGGGTGAACTCCAATGGGTCTGTTGGGGGAACTGAAGCATTGAAGATTTGTTACCCAATAAAAAATCTCCCTTAATGCCCAAGACTGAAATAACTCAGCTGGGTTCTGGGCTCAGCTGGGACCATTCATTAACTAACACTTCTCATCTGTGACAGTTACAGACAGGTTTTGTCATGCCCCCTGAAATGGGCTTCAACAATGCAGCTGGCAGACAGCTGTAGCCTAGCAGTGTTTATGTTACCCAGACTAATGTACTCGGCGCAGGAGACACAGAACATATCTGGTTTAGCCTTTGGAAAATGGGATTTGAAAAGTTCCATAGCTTACCCTCTACCCTGCCCCTCCTTAACCCAGAGAAAGGCTGAAGGTGGAATGGAATGGCTAAGGTTTTTTTTTGGTGCTGGTCTTATGTGACACCCCCAGGTGCTTGGGAGCCACATTTGGGCCTCAGGATTAAGGCAGCAGACATGGAATGCATCACAGGATTTAGGGCTAGAAGGGGCCTTAGAGATTAGCCAGTCCACCCTCCTCCACCCACCCCCCCCAGCTTCCCGCCACACTCCCCATTTTACTGAGGTTACTGAAGGCCAGGGAGAGGAATGGCCTTGCCTAAGACAGGAAGCAGCAAAGCTGAGTTCAAACCCTCGTCTCAGGACTTGAAATCTAGTGCTTTCAACTCTCCACAGCAGTGCCACTCCCTCCGCTACTTCCCAGTGACCAGGACAAAGCCCCGACAAGTATTTCCCTTTGAGATGAGAGGTGTTCATTCACTGTGGTGCAATTTCCAAAGAACAGACCAACCAAAGTGCCCTCATGGTGGCATATCCAAATTTCTTCTTCCACCTCCAAGCTGTTTGTCTTTCTCCCCAATCTTCCCCCTAGAAGAGTAAAAAGAGTACTCTGTGGGCATTTTCTGGATTGTCTCTGGGCAGAGAAGGAAGTAGAGCTCTGATCTACCTTGCTGATTCCCTGTCTTGGGATTCAGAACGCTGTAATACCCAGCCTTGCTGCCGCAGACTCCATTCTTAGACTGGTTTTATTTACTTAGCCACCAAATACTGATTAAGTCCCCAAGTCCTGTTTATTCATTCTTCATGATGTTGCTTGTGTCCTTTCTTTCCCATCAATGTTCTCGGGATCTGTAAAATGAGGAGGTAGGACAAGTTGGCTTCTGAGACCCTGTCCAGCTCTAGATCTAGGAGCCCAGGCACATGATCCTGTGTATTTCTTTTTTGTTTGTTTGTTTTGCTTTTTGGAGGGCAATTGGGGTCAAGTGACTTGCCCAAGGTCATGCGGCTAGTTTTTGTGTTAAGTGTCTGGGGCCGAATTTGAACTCAGGTCCTCCTGACTCCAGGGCGGAATCGTGTGTATTTCTTTTTTCTTTCTTTCTTTTTTTTTTTAAAGCAGTTGGGGTTAAGTAACTTGCTCAAGGTTACATGGCCAGTCTTTATTTGTGTGTGGGTGCTCATTTTCTGAGGCCGGATTTGATCCCGGGTCCTCCCAACTCCAAGGCCGGTGCTCTTACTCACTGCGCCACCTAGCTGCCCCTCTGTGTATTTCTTAACTGAAGGGGAAGAAAAGTCAAAGTGAATCTGGGGGCCTGGGAGGATAAATCAACAAGCACCCGGTCACTGAACATTTAAGTACTTACTATGTCCCAGGGAAGGGCTGGTGGTAGAAGGAAGGGAATAAATGTTTATAAATCAACCTACTATGTCTAGGCCCTGGGTGAAGCATGGGTTTTTTTTCTTCCAAATATTACAGGCACCGTGCTAGGTGCTGAGGATACATAAACAAGAAGGAAAGAGCTTCATTCTCTTAGGGAGACAGCATGTATCTATATAAGGAAGCTTGGTGAAATGAATGAAAAAGCATTTATTAAGTGCATGTTGTTGTTCAGCCATGTCTGACCCTCTATGATCTTAACTTGGGGTTTTCTTGGCAAAGATCCTGGAGGGGTTTGCCATTTCCTTCTCCAGCTCATTTTACAGACAAGGAAACTCAGGCAAATAGGGTCAAGTGACTTACCCAGGGTCACACAGCTTGGAAGTGTCTCAGACCAGATTTGAACTCAGGAAAATGAGTCTTCCTGACTCCAGGCCTGATGCTCTATCTACTGTGCCTCCTAGCTGCCCTTTATTGAGTGTTTACTATTTGCAAAAAACTGTGCTAAACATTAGAGACACAAAGAGAAAAGTAAGCTGGCCTCTTCTCTCAAGGAGCTCACCTTCATAGGTGCAAGTGTCTAGCTGGCATTTGACAGTTCTGGAGGAACTTAAGGCCAGCTGTATGGATTCAGAGTCATCTGCCAAGAGAAGTTAATTAAACTTATGGGAACTAATGAGATCAAGCCCTAAGAGCAACAAAAGAGGCCCTTAGGACCTACTCTTGAGCTACAATCTGCCATCTACCCAATAGAGGAAACCTCTCAAAAGGAAACTGCCATGGAAGCTAAGGGAAAAAGTGCCAGGAGAAGGGAATGGGCAACAGTAGCAAAATCTTCGGGAGAAGTCAAGAGGCAAAGACTGAGACAAGGCCATCAGATTTAGTATTCAGATCACTGGTGACCTGGGAGACAGTGGAAAGAGACTGAGAAGTGAAAGGCAGTGAAGCCAGGAAAGAGAGAGAGGGGAGATTAATTTGAGGAGATTGCCAGGGTCAGCTGAAGATTTTTCAAGGTTGGGAGAGGGATGAAGGAAAGGCCTGAGTATGTTTGTAGGCTTTGTGAAAGGGGGAAATTCTGAGATGAGGCAGGCTCCTAGAATAAAGGGGAGGGGATGGGATCAAGGGCCCAAGTACAGGGTTTGGCTTTGGCAGGGATAAAGACTACCTCTTCCTCAGAGACTGAAGCAAAGGTAGTGAACATGTTGAGGGATCTGAGTTCCAGACTAGGGGAGATGAGGGAGGTTATAGTGCACGTCCTCCATTCTCTCAGTAAAATCGGAGGCAAGGACATCTGCCTGGGGAGAAGGGATGCTTGGGCTGGTGTTGAAAAGAGAGGAAAAGGTTTGGAACAGCTGCTGCCAGGAACAGGACAGTCAGTCATAGAAGAATAAATGACTTGCCATCAGCAACTTATATGAAAGCATAGATGGTGTGCTTACCACATTTGTAAAGACAGAAAACTGGGAGTGAGCCAACACAAATGGCAGTCAGGATCTGCAAAGATCTTGCCAGGCTCAAACATTGGGGCAGATTTTTTTATGATGAATTTTAACTGGGATATGTGCAAAACCCTACATTGGGGTTAAAAAAAGTAGCTACTTGAAGTACAGGATGGGAAGGAATAGCTAGATCAGTAAATATGAAAAAGATCTGGGGATCTTACTGGACCAGATGCTCAGGATGAGCCCAAATATGATAGGACCACCAAGAAAGCTGTGATCTTAGGCTGTGGTAAGAGAAAATGTTCCCAGCTCCGGAGGGAGGTAATCCTGCTCTACTTTGCCCCTGGGCCAACTCTGACCCACATATTAGGTTTAGTCCTGGGGACCACATTTTAGGAAGGACATTGATAACCTGGGGAGAGAATTTAAAGGAAAATGACCAAGATGGTAAGGGGACTAGAGACCCTCTTAAAGGGGGATGAACTGAAGGAACTGGAGAAGAAAACCCTCAGGGAATTGTGATCATTGGCTTCATGTATTTGAAAGGCTGTCATATGGAAGAAACTTGCTCTGTTGGGTCCCAGAAGGAAGAAATAGGAGCAGTGGTTAGAAATGAAGACAGGGAGGTTTGATTCTAATGGAAGAGAACTTTCTTAACAAAGTGAAATGAACTGCCTTGAGCAATGGGGGAGGGGGAATCCCCCGTCCTTGGAGATCTTTCAGGCAAAGGCTAATGACTACTTGGGGAGTTTGGTGTTTGAAGGATCTTTGCTCAGTTGTGGGTTAGACTGGATGCTTTCTGAGGACCCCTCCAACACTGCAAAAAATCTGACCCCAACTCTTCCCTCAGGGAGCTTACAGCTTAATTGTCGGGGCTGCATTAGACAGTATTCTTGTTCCCGTGTGACCAGGATTAGATACCCAATGATGTCTTTGCCCAGTTTCCTAGGGAGAAGATGCCTGGGAGATGCAAGGGAGGATTAGATGTTTAAAAATATTGAGTAGGAGTACAGTTGGCTGTATTTTCAACTCCAATTTAAAATGTTTGCCTGATTTCTTTTTGGCCTGCTTGTTCTCTCGTTCTGGTCCTGTGGGTCAGACCCAATTTGTTCAGCTGCTCTTTCATTTGGTGAGTTGGATGCTGGCAAGCTTTTCCTAAGATGAATGGCATATTTTGTCTTCTACTGGGGCCAACGACAGTTTAAAAAAAAACACCACCAAAAACCACCCCAGCAGCCCAGGCCAGAATCATTCCACAGATCAGGCCCAATAGGGATCAACTCCAGTATTCAGAGCACACCACACCTGATCCCAGACCAACACCCCCCTTAGAAGATTCAGGCTTTATGGCCTTTTTTAGAGGGCAAATTCACCTTGATTTTTACCTTATCTTCTTGGATTGTTGTTATTACTAGCTCTTGGCTGGAGGTCTTCAAGGGGCTACTTCTTCCAGGACCAGAAGGGAAAGATACTTAATAAATGTGTCTTGAATTGGGTGGAGTCAATGAGACTAGTCAGCTACAGAGGGCAAAAAGCACTTGACTGGGAATTCAGAGACCAGATCTGCCCTGACCTTGCTATGTGACCTTGGACAAAGTCTTGCCCACTCTCTGACCCTCAGATTTCTACATTCCAGCATCAATAGTTTATGACTGACTATCCTTGTGTGTCAATCTGCAAAACCTTCAGTTCAAAAACTACTGTGTTCAGAGAACAGCACTAAGTTCTGGGGAAGATCAAAAGTTTTTATAAGACTCAGGTCCCTTTCCTTCTGGAGTTCTCAGTCTAGCAAAAAGAGATATACATATATATTACAATACATAATATTATATAAGTACTTCTGAGAAACTCGAGAGTGCTATGTGAGGTCTGCGGGAAAAAGTGTGTATGGGGGAAGGTTCAAGGGATCCAAGAAGGCTTACTGGATCACCTTTGAGTTGTTCTTTAAAGGGGGGGGGGGGGAGGCAGAGACAGAGTGACCCAGAAAGAGAGGGAGCCTTGCAGTCATAGGGAAGAGTATGTAAGCAGCCTAGGCTGAGTTCTAGGAATAGAAACAGTGGGCTTGGTGGTGGTGACAAGCCTTGGCATTGGGTCTCATGGGGTTCTCTTGCCTCACCTCTACCTCCTGGCTTCCCTAGCTTCGTTCAAGTCTCACCTAAAGTCACATCTCCTACAAGATACTTTTCCCTGTCCCCTTGAATTTTAGTGATACTGTCTCTTAATTTACCCTCTATATGTCTTGTTTTGTATGTAATTATTTCCATGTCTCCTCCATTAGACTGTGAGTTTCTTGAGAGCAAGAGCTGGTTTTTGCCTTTCTTTTTGTATGTGGGTACTTAATAAATGGTAGTTGATTATGACTATAACTGCTTAGGCTTGGGGTTTGTTTTCATTACCTACTGGTAAATTTAGAAGGAATGTCTTTAGTGCTTCCATAGAAAAGAGCAGCAGATTTGCCCAATGGATCATGTGTCCTCTCTTCTGGAATGATTCTAGGAACTCTGCCCTCACCAGGGGTGACCTCCAGATTTGGGGGTGACTCATTGAAGTGTTTCTCCTATGGGGATGTCTCACAGATTAATATTGTCTCTCTGGAGGTAGTTGAACGGTGTCCTAGGAATCTTGGAATTTTTGTTTCCAAGCAGATCACCCCTGTTTTAGAGTATGACAAGGTCCTAAGAAACGTTCACTCCTCATCGTTAGCTGGACTGTCCCATTGCACTCTTCCAGGAAAGGGTAGGTATAACTGTCATATAGTCAAAGGTCAGCAGGAAGGAGGCAGATTCCGGGAGTTAGGACAATGTTAGCCACAGGGCTTTCATACCAAGGACACCTGTGAGCAGGGCTAGTCTTGGTCTGAGATGAGTCCACCTGAGAAATAAAGACCACTTAAATATTCCTTGGCTTGGGGTAGGTGAAAAGAAGTGGGGGGAGGAAAAATTTCCAACAAGGAACTTCATTTCTTCATTCAACAAAAGTCCTGGGCTTACTGTGCGCCTGGTGTTAAAGTAGGCATTGTAAGGGATACACAGGAAGGATATCATTCAACCTCTTCCCTTCGAGAGTTTAGATTCTGTTTGAGGAGACAAGACTCAGGAAACAGCTAAGGAATAACCCTCAGGTCACATATTAATGAGTGTGTGAAAGTCTGGTGTGGACTGGAAACACAATTGCTGAGGGGATATATGGGGAAGATCATTGCAGGAGTGGAGCTAGGCAATGGAGATTTCATAGACGAGGTGAGGCATAAATAGGGCCTTAAAGGAAATAAAGAGAGTGAGGAAATCATGCCCCTCTCCCACTCCCATTCCCTGTGGACCAAGGTCTTGAGCACCCTTCCTCCTTCCCTCCTTGTTCTGATTAAAAGGTACCTCGCTCCCCGCCCTGAGGCAGACCATTCACATGACCTCCCAGCTCATTTGGCAGCGCTTGGGAGAAATCTGGCCCCGCAATCAGACTAAATGATGTGTTACCCTACACTTAATCTCCACCATCCGTCAAAATTCAGGGGCCTTGGCCTCAGCCCCTTGACAAGAGGCCTATAGTACCTGGGTAGGATTTCATCCAAGGAATTCTCCATCCATCTCAGCCCTCTGCAAACAGTTAAAGACTTGAGCCAACACAGCATTCACTGCCAACCCAAATGAAAGCAGTGAGTCAGCAAAATAAAGACAGATGGCAGTGGATTAACTATAGAGCAGGCAGTAAGAAAGCAGGCCTGCCTTGGACCCCTTCAGCAGAGTCTCCCAGCCATCAGGAGGGTCAGTGACCATGTGGAATCACACCATTGGTAGGGCTACAAGGAACCTTTGTGAACATCTTGTCCAGTGTCTTATTTTGCTAGTGTTAGAACCATTTGGAGTTCAAGGACTGTTGGGTTTGGGTTTGGATCCCACTTCTACTACTTCCCAGCTATGTGACCTTGGACAAGTCTCTTAACTCTTAACTTCTGTTTCTTCATCTATGAGGACTCGATGTTCACTAAGGTCTCTTTCAGTTCTAGACCTTAAGTTATGACTACTCAAGGGTTGATCATCGCATCTAAGGATCATACACAATTCTTTCTCTTTCTCATCCTGCTGTTTGCCTTGTGGACATTTCACTACTCTCTTACCTCTTGATGAGAGGAAAAGTGCCAAGAAGTTGAGATGCTAAATGATGGATTCACTTTTTCCCAAAGATGCTTTTCTCCATTACCTTGTTGGCTATAATCAAAATAAAGCTCACCAACTGTTTGGTCAGCTACTAGGGGAAGGCAGAATGGTATAGTAGGATAAACACTATTCTGGGAGCCAGGAGATGTTAGGTTTAAGTCTTAGCCATGCCACTTACCTTATGTCTTTGGGCAAGTTACTTTACCTCATAGGACCTCAGTTTCCTCCTCTGTAAATCAAAACAATTGACCCAACTCTGTATATGTATATGAGTGTGTGTGTGTGTGTGTGTGTGTGTGTGTGTGTGTGTTTCTGTAGGCAACATACTGTCTGAGCACACAGTCTCTATTGAGTCACCAAACTGATCCAGACTTTGCCCACAGTATTTCTCTGGTGTGTTATTTCCCAAGGTTGTTCTGATTGATACCCTTCAAGGCTGAGGACACACACATCAATTCAAGTTACCAACTCAAAATCAGTCAATGGAAGCAAAGCTTCCTGGATGTCTATTGGCTTCTTCCCCCATGACTTCATGGCCCTGCAGGCTCTCCCTTAGGGAAGCTTCTCTTAGGGGGCAACAGGCCCCCTGATCCTAGTCCTAAGTTTACTTCCACCACAATCTTAAGCAGTTTTGAGAGTAGAAGAGTGGGAATGCACAAGGATACACAGTCACTCAGTTGAAAGGGAAGCTCAGAGGCCAACTAGTCTCACCCATGCCTGCCTTTAAGGTGCCTTTGATCCAAGGGGCCCCATGGACCAAATTATACTATTTGCTTTCCAACAGTCATCTGGTGCAATATGATGATTTTTTTTTTTGCTTTTTTTTTTTTGGAGGGCAATTGGGGTTAAGTAACTTGCCCAAGGTCACACGGCTAGGTTTTTTTAATTTGTGTGTGCATTCAGTGTCTGAGGCTGTATCTGAACTCAGGACCTTCTGACTCCAGGGCCGACACTCTACTCACTGCGCCACCTAGCCGCCCCAATATGATGATTTTTCTAAGGGTGTTTGTTACCTAAATAGGGCTTCATTGGGAGTCTCCAAATCAGATTTAGAGCTAGAAGAGACTTTAGAGTCTGGTTCAACTTGCTAATTGCACCAAAGAGGAAACTGAAGCCCAGAGAGGAGAAGTCCCTTGGCCAAAGTCACAAAGAGATCCTGGTGCTCTAGGGGAGGCAAGGGGAGGAAGGTAAGGAGGAGAGGAGAAGGAATGGTCAGGGAAGAAATGGAAGTCTTGTCTAGAATCAAATTTGGGAATTTGACCAACTATGTAGCAGGGGCACCATGAATATGTGTTGCTTTGGGGCCTTTGTGTATGCCCAACGTTTAGCCAGTATGTAGCCAGGGCTTATTAGATACTTGTTGAGTGGGGTTTTCGTGGGGCTTGAGAGTCTCCTGGCCATTAGTTCAGTTCTCCTTCCACTATTCTGTCCTACTTCCCCATTTGTAAATGAACACCAGCCCTAACATGTGAAAGAAGACCAGACTGAGTGAAGTTGTGGAGGGGGGAGGGGACCTCCTTCAAGTATGGCAAATTGGGGCAAATCCCCTTTTGTGCTCAGCTTTCCTAGGGGCCCCTTGCAGCTGTGGGGACCAGGCAGCTGGGAGCTGCCTGGGAATGAGAAGAGCAGGCAGTCGAGTAGAAGGCTGGGGTGCCACCAGCTGGTGTAATAAAGGACCAAACACTTCATCACCCCCCTACCCAAGATCAAGTGAGATAGGAGGCAAGACTGGGGCCACAGGCCTGGTACTAACCCACTTTCTCTTGCTGCCCTCCTTGAGTACTGGACTCCTTTTTGTGACTTTCCCTCCTCCTTTTCCCCTTGTATGTCTACTCAGAGTGTGTACTTTAACCACATTTCCCCCCAAAGAAAACAAAATCAGGGGTAGGTGACCATAGCTACAAACCATTGTGAAAACCTTCCAATTTCAGGTTCTTTCTGAGAGCTTTCCTATTGCAGGGTCCTTTATATCCTTACACCAACCCTGGGAGGGACAAAGGTCCAGCAGCTTAGATGAACTGAATCTTAATTCAGACCAAGAACATGCCATGGTGCAAGTGATGTGGGTAGGGTTAGGGTGAGGGTTGCTCGAGACCCCACAATACCAACACGCCAGGTCCTGCTGAATGAATTCGATTCAAGCCTTCTCTCAGCCAAAGAAAAGTAAAGTTTATTGAAAGTTCGCCATATTGGGTAGACTCTTAAGGAACCCAGGTATCTGTGATGCTTGCATTGGACAAGCGGGCCAGAATCATCTGACACAGAGTTAAGTCTGTACTAGGTCATTCTATGGGGCTCTCATACCACATGGAGGGAAGATAGGATCTTATATTCAGAAAGGTTGTGGGAGGAATCTAGGGGGGGTCTAGAGGAGGAGTTTGGGGAGGGTCTTCAGGAGGAGTCAGATGAGGTCAGACTCCAATAATGAGTGATTAAGGATGGGAAGTTGCTAGAAGCTACCTGGAGACCACAGACTGTGGTGGGCTAGGCCAGTTCAAGGGTGGGACAGGAGGATCAAGGGTGGGAAATTGCTGGACAAGGAAGGGCTAAAGACTTGGACAGAGCCACAACTTAAGGCCCATGGCCTCAGGCAAATGCCTTATATGGGAAGATTCAAGGAGAGCTCAAGGGGGCTCCTGGAGCCTGCACCTCATCACCAGGAACATTGGATTTGGAGTCAGATGACCTGTCTTTGACTCTTGGCTTTGCCACTTACTCCTTGTGGGACCCTGAGCAATTCACTTGACCTCCCTGGGCCTCAGTTTCCACATGTATAAAATGAGAACTAGATAGCCAAGAGCCTTTCCAGGTCCCATATTGAAGATCTTTTCCTGGAAGGGCTCTTACGGACCATTTAGGCCAATTTCCTCAGCTTGAAAACAGCAAGCCAAATCCCTGAGAAGGGAAGGGACTTGCCTGAAGTTGTTCAGTTAGTAAGTGACAGAGCCAGCACTTGAATCCAGACCTCTTAAGACCAGGCCAGGACCCCTTCCTCTGTAGCAGTAGAGGAGTCTGTCCTGTGTGAGTAGCTCAGCCTCTCAAATGCTGAGAAGGACAATAAGGGCTCATACCCCATCCCAATATTCCCAGTGACAGTAGGTTAAATTAGCTCCCCCCTAACCGGCCCTGGTGCTTCTGGGATTTTTGGTGTGCTTCCACTTCATCCCAGTTCCTTGCTCTGCTTTCCTTGGACTTGCCTATTAACCACAGAAGTTTCCAGAAGAAAACCCAGAGCAGCAATGCGTAGGTGTTGCCAAATTCATAAAATACGATGTCGGTTCAGATTTTCAAAACACCTCCTGGACAGAAGCAATCAAAACAGAGTCAGGAAAGAGTAAGTAGGGGAGGCCCAATTGGGGAGCTTGGGAAAGGGGAGGGAGGGTATTGCACTATGGGTTAGAGAGAGTGGGCTCCCAGCTGGGGGAGGGGGCTTCTTTTGGTCTGAGACTAGGACTGAGGAGAAAGGGCCTCACCGGGGGTATGGTATGAAATGAGAGGCTCTGAAGTAGTTTCTAGGGTCCAGGACTTCAGTGGCTTCCAGTTCCATTGTGACCAACGTTTGCCCCTTGTCCTTGTTGGGTTAACACCCTTTTAGCTCCATGCTGGAGCTTTAGGGCAGAACAGAAATGAATGACCTTTGAGATGTGACATTGGAAGGGGCTGAAAGTAGATACCCAGTGAGGAAAAGTAGCCTTTTGGGCTTTCTGAAAGGTATAAGGGGCAGAGGGAATGGAATAGTGAGAGGCTGGGCAGTGTAGGGAGAGGAAAGATGGCTTAGAGAAAATGAAGGTGATATAGTGGGGGGCAGGGTGGTGTCATGAGAAATTGAATGGGCATAAAAAGTCAAGTATAAAGATATAGTATAAGGTCAAATATAAGGATACAAGTATAGTATAAGGAGGGGCTAAGATGGTGGTGTAGTAAGGGTTAGGGTAGTATAGTGAAGGGTCAAGGTATACGTAGTGTCGGAGGGGGCAAGGCAAGAAGGTGATGTACTTGAGTGGTGTAGGGAGAGGCATGATGTAATGAGAGGGCACAAATGGTGCTTTACTGAGGGGGACAATGATATAGCAAGGGGACAAGGTAGTGTAGTGAGAGACATCTTGGGGTTATTATTATGATTTAATTAGAAATGACCGTGAGCAATGGACTTTCCTCACACCCTGAGGTATAGTAAAGAACATTCTAGAGGAAGGGTGGTTGTTTGATAGTTATTGCCCAATGCCCTCATTGAAAGCTCCCCAAAGGGACAGGTTGATGACTGCCAGAGACAGTGCGGTGCAGTGGGATGACCACTAGCTTCAGAGTCACAAGACCTGGCTTTCTATCCTACCTGGGGAGCCTTGGACAAGTCCCTTCCCTGGTTTGGGCCTTTTTTTTTTTCCTCTGTAAGATTAGAGGCCTGCATTTGGCTTACTGCTAAGGCTTTTTGCATCTCAGACTTTTTAGGATCCTCTAAATCCAAGGCCAGCTGGGATTTAAAGGAAAGGCAGTATCCTTGGACACTTGTCCTCCGTGCCCTCATGAGGGTGCTGTTCACAATGGCTTTGAACACCTGATGAGGGAGAATCCACTTTATCAGGAAAACCTTAAGGATAGGACCATTCAGTGCTCCTCAAAAGGCTGAAGTTGGGCCCTTGGTGCCACTCCCTGAAGTTAAGGGGTGTGTGTGTGTGTGTGTGTGTGTGTGTGTGTGTGTGTGTGTGTGTGTATGTATGTGTATGCTGGGATGGGACAGGCTGGCCTGTGGCTTTCAAGGGGTTCTAGGGCCATGTTTTCCATTTAAGAATAGAGCTCATGGGGTTTGCAGCTAAAAGGGACCTGGGCCATTCTTTAAGTGAGCTCCCAGAAGCAGATGTAGGGTTCTCTCACCAAATTCCTACTCTGGAACCTCCTTTAGAGGAAATATACATCTTGTGCTTGAAATTGAGATAAAAAAGAAAGTGGAATTGCTCGCTATCCATTTATTTGGGTAAATAAATGGGGTGGGTACTCACTACCCAGGGGGTCGATTTCTTCAAAGGGCATCAGACGAAACCAGTCGCTTTTCAAAAGAAGCATTATGTAGTGTTATAGAAACTTAATGCAGTAAAGAGTATTAAATTTGGAGTCAGAGACCCTGGGTTCTAATCTTGGCTTTGCCATTTAGTTGTATGGCATTGGGCAAGTCCCTTTGGAACTCAGTTTCCACATCTGTAAAATGGACTGGAGCGGGCAGCAAGATGGTGCAATGGATAGAGCACTGGACCTAGAATCGGGAAGACTCATCTTCATTAGTTCAAATTCAGCCTCAGGTACTTACTTGCTGTGTGACCCTGAGCGAGTCACTTTACCCTGTTTGCCTCAGTTCTTCAACTGTACAAATGAGCTGAAGAAGGAAATGGAAAACCATTCTAATGTCTTTGTGAAGAATGCCCAAAAATGGGGTCACAAAGAGTAGGACACAATTGAAACAGCTGAACAACAAGGTGGCCTAGATACCTCTAAGGTCTCTTCCTTACATGTATTAAGAGAGAGCTCATTTTACCACCTGTCATTTGTGGTATCCCAGAACAGGGTCAGAAAATGAATGGAAGCCCAGTAGACACCAAAGATGCCTTCCCTTGGCATGTTTTTGAAAGCACTTCAGATTATGGTCTCATCCTTCCTATCTCACTTCATCTTACAGAATCTCAGAGCTGACAGGGAGCTCAGAGGTCATTGAGATCAGGTCACATATACCTGGCCAAGAATCCCCTCTACAACATCCCCAACAAGTGGGCATCCAGCCTTTGCCTGAAGACTCAGTGAGGAGGAACTTAGCACTTCCTAAGACAACCTAGTCCACTTTGGGACAACTCTCATAATTACAATTTTTTCCCCCTTAACATCAAGCCCTAAAATCTTCTTCTGTGTCTTGAGAGAGATGTGTTCTCTTTCAAATCCTAAAATCTTCCTCTGATCTACCCATTGTTCCCAGTTCTACCCAGTGAGGCTAAGCACTCTCCTGCTGTACCTCGAAAACTCTCTCTTCCTTAGTCAGCCTATTCTTCTTGATGCTCACAAATATACTATTCCCTTCTCTGAAGTCCCACTATCACCCCCCATCTTAGAATACCATCTTCTCCCTTTCCCCCAACCAAATCCTTCAAGACACAACTCAGATCCTGTCTCTTCTAGGAAGCTCTTTCTGACTACTTCAGTGGTCACTATTCTCTGTCCTTTGAATAGTTAGAACACTTACTGTCTTGTCCACGTAAATTAGCATTGAATCCTATATTGTTATTTATTCACAAAACCATCAGATCTTCTGTAGCAGCAAGCACCCCAGCATTCCCAGAGTGGCTGCCAACACAAGTTCTTAGATCTGCTTTTCAAAAGGAAAGCAACTCAAAATGGGTTAACAAGCTTACTTTAATCAAACAAACATATATTACCTAGTACAGGGGAAAAAGGTCAGCACCCCGAACTTCAGAGTTACAGAACTTACAGATCAAACAGACAGGCTTCCAAACTGTCCCAACATTACATGCATCAATACCAAATCACAGTTACCAGAGAGGGAAGCATCAACATCTGGGTTTTCAAAGCCGGGGGGCTCTCAACAACGGCTTCCCAGAGTCTCATCTGGTCAAATCACACAACACTTCTCAAAGTGAGCCCTAAAGCAAAGCCTCAAATCAGGGATTATATAGTCTTCTCCTGGCTCAGAGAATGTAACCACCCTCTTGACCCACTGCCCAATCACACAGCAGCAAGGTGTGGTCATTCCTGAAAACCAAGCCTCCTACTACAGGCTCCATGTGACCACATTCAGCCTATTAGGGGACAGAGTATACTTTCAGATCATGGAAGGTTCTTAGAGTCACTTAAGTTAATCAAAGTCTCTTAAGCCAATCAAAGGGCCTAGGGGCAGGGAAGATCTTCAAATCTGCATTTCCATTACATCTTCCAGTGGGAAGGGACTTAAAAGGCCACTGAGTACACTCCATGCCTAACTAGGAATCTTCTCCACAGCATCTCTGGTGAGTGGTTATCCAGGCTCCTTTGTACTATTTCCACTGAATGGGGATTGTGTCAGATGATCTCTAAGGTCCTGGGAGTACCTGTCAATCCATGATCCAATCCAATAGCTTTGAGCTATTCTTGTAAAATTTCTTTTATCGATCCCCATAAATCTGAAAGATAAAATGATTCACTTTGTGTATTTTCCTGAAAACAATACAACAAAAACCCAAATGACCCTTCTTGTCATATCACTTTGGTAGTATGTTAATGTTCTCCTATCACCCATCTTCCTCGTTCCAATTGTAATTCAGTTCCCTTGATGCTTTTGAGAACGTTAATCATCTAACAGTGACTTCCTTTCTTTCTATAGGGAGGAAATTCACCAGTGGTTTCATTTCAAGCCTGGGTCTCTTCATAATGTCAAAGAGAGTCAGTAAGAAGGAGCCCCCTGATTTTCCCTGACCAATGAACTCTGCTGCCTCCATAGACCATGTGAGTATGTGTACCATTCTACTGGGGATTTCTTTCCTGTTGGTGAGCAGGTGATATCTTTGGCTTCTTTAGTTCAGTTGATGTCCTTTGTTCGTATATGGTAAATGATTGGACCAGTTAATTATTAATGCATAAGAAAGAGGAGTCTCTTCCAAGAGAGACTAAATTCATGCCTACATTCATTTATTCATTCATCAAACATTTATTGAGACTTAGCTTATACAGAAAACTTTTTAGGTGTTAGGAAAATAACAAAGTTTAGTGAAGACATAGCCCCTGCCCTCAGGAAGCTCCCAGTCTAATAGGGGGGATGGCATAGATCACTATTATACAAAACCTTACAAGGTGAAATGCATTAGAGAGGGACAAAGAAAGTGCTAAGAGATATCATTGGACAAGGCTGGTCCCTAACCAGGAGGGTTGGTGCAGGCTAAGTAAAGGAAGTAGAATTTGCTCTGGGTTTTAAAGGGTGGACAGGACTTAAAACTAGTGTCTGGAATGGAGGCTAGTTCAAGGTTAGGATAGAAGAAACAGAAGATTCCAGATCTGAAGCAGAGGGACCTCTTGAAGAGCCAAGGGTGGATGAGCTCAGCTTGGCTAGAGACAATGCAGAATGCTGTGGGATCCTGGCCAAAGGGCTCTGGACCAAGAACAAACTAGATTCAAAAAGTTAGCCAGAGGTATCCAGACCAGGGAATGAGGGAAAGATTTATTTCTTCACTGGGCCAATGCTGGACTTTGGATCTGCTCTATGGATTTGTACTTGCCTCTCTTAGATAGCTTGTCCCCTCATAGATACTTGAAATAAAGTTGAACACAAAGAGACTGACCTGAGAGCCTATTGTTGTGGATGACAGAAGGAGCATGGGAGATTGTGAAATTTTGAATACATACAGAAAGAAACATATCTTAGGAGGAGAAGAAGGGAGAGCTACCTAAAAAGAACAAAATAGATGCAAAGGAAAATCCACTAGCTTAGATTTTTGAAAGATGTACAGAAAATGGAAGCAAGAACAGGCAGAAGAAAATGAATACAAAAGTATGACATGGTCTTGTACATTCAGATGGACCTGAAACTGAAAAGGTGAGCTAAAGACAACAAAAAGGGGAATGGGTTAACTTTATAGGGGAAAAGAAGAGGATCAAAGTAGGGATAGGACTGCTGCTTGGGGTAAGTGGGATGACGATAATGGAGAGAAGGCAGAACTACTCAATTCTGTTTTTGCTTCTCTTTTCTCTTTCTTTTCTTTTTTTTTTTGGAGGGCAATTGGGGTTAAGTAACTTGCCCAAGGTCACACGGTTAGGTTTTTGTTTGTGTGTGCGTTAAGTGTCTGAGGCCGGATCCAAACTCAGGTCCTTCTGACTCCAGGGCCGACGCTCTACTCACTGCGCCATCTAGCCGCCCCTCTCTTTTCTCTTTCAAGGAAAATAATATTTAAATTGGAAAAGACAAAACAAAAATGCATTGTGGGGATAGGATAAATGGAAAGTTGCCGAGATAATAGCTAGTTGCCCTTGATGAGTTTTAGTCACCTGGTCCAAATGAACTATAATCCCAGGGTACTGAAAGAATTGGCCATTGTGATTGTGGAGATACTGTCAGTGATATCTGAAAAATATGGAGAATGAAAGAGGTGCTACAAGATGAAAGAAGGGAAAATGGTGTCCCAGTTTTCAAAAAAGGGAAGAGGATAGAGTGTGCCCAAGTCAGTGACCTTGACTTAGGTTTCTTTGAAAATTCTAGAATATATTATTTTTTATTTTTAGATTATGTTATTAAAAGGATGGTTGGTAAGCACCTAGAAAAGGAAGCTGTAATCGCAAAGTACCAGCATGGCTTCATCAAGAACAGGTTCTGTTAGACTGACCTCATTTGCTTTATGGATAGATCAGGGAAATATTGTAGATCCAGTTAGATTTTAGAAAAGCATTTGGCAAAGTCTCTCGTGCTATTTTTTGGGATATATTAGAAAGATGTGGACTAGACAATAGAGTTAGGAGAATTTGAAACTAGTTGAATGGCTGGACCCAAAGAATAGTCATTAATGGTTTGACATCCGTTTACAATAAGGTCTCCAGTGGAGAGCCTCAGAGATCTCTGCTAGGTCCTGTGATAATTAACATTTTTATCAATGGCTTGGAGAAACATGGCATATTTTATCAGATTTGCAGATGACACAAAGCTGAGAGGGATAGCTGGCTCATTTAGATGACATAAAATTGTCCAACAAGGTCTTGACAGGCTAGAATGTTGGCACCAGTCTAAGATGAAATCTAATGGGTAGAAATGTACAGTCATAGGACTATAGATTTGGAGCTGGAAGGATCCTTAGAAGTCATCAAAGCTAACCCTCTCATTTTATTTTATTTTATTTTGCTTTTTGGAGGGCAATTGGGGTTAAGTAACTTGTCCAAGGTCACACGGCTAGGTTTTTGTTTGTGTGTGTTAAGTGTCTGAGGCCGGATCCGAACTCAGGTCCTTCTGACTCCAGGGCCGGCGCTCTACTCACTGTGCCACCTAGCCGCCCCTAACCCTCTCATTTTACAGATGAGGAAACTAAAGCCCAGAGTGATTAAGTGAGATGCCTAAGGTCACATGGGTAAGAGGCAGTGCCGAGATTTGAAGCTGGGGTCTCTGACTCCATTGAACCATTTTTCCATTGAACCACTCTGCCTCCTAAGTCTAACGCTTGATTTTCAACTACCAGATAGGGAAGGAATGGCTAGCTATTAGCTATTTTGACAAAGATCTGTGAGTCTGTATGGACTTCAAGCTCAATACCAATCGCTAGTGTGATAAGGTGTCCTATAAAACCCTAAGGAAGCACAATCCTCAGGGGTAGGGCAAAATAGTACTGCTCTACTAATCCCTGGTTCAATGGCAACTGGAATTGTGTTTGGTTCTTGGCACTCCATTTTAGGAAGGAGACTGATAAGGTGGAAAATGTCCAAAAAATGGCAAGTGCCTTGAAGGACCCTAACATCATGCTGTGTGAGGTTTGGTTAAAGGAATTAAGGGTGTCTGTCTGGAAAAGAGAAGACTTAGCAGGGTCATATATGCTCTGCTTCTATGGTCCCTCTGTCTAATTGCTGGTTCCTCCCAGCTCCTCTATTTTAAAGAAGGCCCACCATGTCATCCTCTCTCCTTGCTCTACTGCTGACTCTAGATTTTCTCTATCATGCTCTTGTGCTGGGTAATTTTCCTGCCTTTCCTCCCCTTCTCAGATCCTTTTTAATTATTGTCTTCCCCATTAGAATGTAAACTTCTTGCAGGCAGGGACTGTCTTTCTTTCAGCTTGTATTTGTATTCCTGGCACTTAGTACAGTGCCTGGCACAAAGTAAGCACTTCAGAAATGCTCGTTGACTTGATTTATGATAGCTGGCTTCAAGTGTTTGTAGGGTTGTCATGTGGAAGAGGGAGTAGACTCTCTGTTTGGTCAAAGTGGGAAGAACTAATTACTAGCCATGTGACTTTGGGCAAGTCACTTAACCCCAACTGCCCTCCAAAAAAAAAAAAAAAGCAAAAAAATAAATGAATGAGAAGAAGAGAAACAGATTTCAGCTCAATGTAAGGGAGAAGAGAAGGGAATAAGCCTTTGGATACTACCTACTATGTGCCAGGCACTGGGCCTAAGTAATTTTCCTAATATTATCTCATTTGATCCTTACAGCTACCCTGTGAAGTAAGTGCTACGATTATCTCTATTTTATAGTTGAGGAACTAAGACAAACAGGCTAAGTAATTTCATTTGCCCAGGGTCACAGAACTAGTAAGCGCCCGAGGCCAGATTTGAACTCAAGTCTTCCTGATTCCAGGCTCAGTACTCTGTCCCCTGTGCTATCAACCCCTCCTTGTAGGAGGCATTCTTGTTCTACTCTAGGGGTGGGGAACTTAGGGCCTCAAGGTCACATGTGACCCTCTAGGTCCTCAAGTGCGGCCCTTTGACTGAGTTCAAGTTTTGTAGACCAAATCTCCCTCATAAAAGGATTTGTTCTGTAAAACTTGGACTCTGTCCAAAGGTCACACTCAAGGACCTAGACTGTAGTTCATATTGGACTTGGTGGCTCAGAGGTCCCTTCCAACTCTGAGATTCTGTGAATAGAGGATAGTTTTTGAGATGGTTGGGTAGGTAAATCATCAAAGAGACATGCTGGTAGGCAATAGAACAGGGCCTCTAATGAGAGGGGTACTTACAGGCTTGAACAGGACTCAGCCTTTGGAACAAAGAACAGTAGAAGGTGGGGCCTAAGTAAAGGTGCAGTTGCAACCCTCAGGCTGAAAAAGAATGATGCCATTTCCATAAGCCCAAGGGGTCTGGAAAACTGAGTCACAGGGTGCCTTAAGTGATGGGGCTCTGTGTCATCTGCAAATAGGGGCACTGGGGGAACTGCACCATATAGAGGAAATGCCATTTCCATCTGGCCTCTCCACTGTATATTCTGTACAAGTGTGATGAACATCTTTAGCATGGCTCTGTCTTATTTTCTGGCTTGCTTTATGTTGCCCAGACTATAACTTAGCATTGGATAGGCACCCTCTTGAGTTAGCCCTTCAGTATCCATATTTTGCTTGGGCACTGCAGGTGAGCATTGAGCTGGGCCCAGAATTAAGAAAGAGGAAGAGAGCAGGCAGGGTAGCATTTGGGTTTTTATACAGTACTTCTAGTGAGCAGAGTTTTTTCCCTGCTGCTAAAGTATACCTTTTATTCATTCATTTATTTGTTTGTTTGTTTATCTATTCATTCATTTATTTGTTTGTTTATTTATTCATTCATTTATTATTATTATTTTTTTTGCTTTTTTTTGGAGGGCAATTGGGGTTAAGTGACTTGCTCAAAGTTATGTGGCTAGTAATTGTGTCAAGTGTCTGAGGCTGGATTTGAACTCAGGTCCTCCTGACTCTAGGGCCAGTGCTCTATTCACTGCACCACCTAGCCACCCCAGAAGCATACCTTTTAAGACATTGCTAATCTCCCAAAGATGTTCTATGACTAGATTGGATGAGGCAGGACAGCATGATTCCAGATAAATCAGAATTTCTGAGCAAAGGAGATGTGTAAGCAGGGTGCAGCATATTAACAACAATGCCTTCTGTGTAAGAAGTGGTGCCCAAATCCTCATCAGCCTGTACAACCAGCAAAGGAGTTGGGCCAGTCATGCATGCCACCTCCAGAACACTGGATGGATGAAAAAACATTTACTATGTGTCAAGCACTGTGCAAAGCACAAGGGATAGAAACATGAGTGAGATGATCCTTTTTCCAGGGAATTCTCATTCCAGTAGGGAAAGACAACTCATGCTTAAGAGTGGGGGTCAGGGAAGGGAATTTTAGTCTGGGGAGTCACCAAGATGGTGAGTTGATAAAAAGGAGTAAATTGCCACGCTCTTTCCAAAAGTATTATTGATTTGATTATTTTACCTGGTAAAAGTTCTGTAGAAAGGGATGTAGGGGGGCATCCAGTCATGGTTGTGGGGTTCTACATGCAATGGCAGGCAGATAGCAGCAAGGCCTGGGTGAATAGATAGACGGCTAGATGGGTGGTTTAGGTAAAGAATGGTCTGGTGTCCACAGAGTGGACTATTATGTGGGCTCCTTTATGCTTACTTAGTCGTCAGTCAGCTAGGCTGGGCCCTAAGGCAGAAGCTCCAAAGACAAATAGATTTATGGAAATACACAAACAAGAATTTCTCAACATTAGAAGGTATGATTGCGGGCGGCTAGGTGTTGCAGTGAGTAGAGCGCTGGCCCTGGAGTCAGAAGGACCTGAGTTCAGATCTGGCATCAGACACTTAACACAAAAACCTAGCCATGTGACCTTGGGCAAGTTACTTAACCCCAATTGCCCTCCAAAAAAAAAAAAAAAGAAGGTATGGATAGGTCACAATTTTGACCAGTGGAAGGAATATCCACATTTATGAGATCACCGACCTATTCAAGTTTCAAAGGACATTTCTTATTCTCACATTATGTATATTTTTCAAATGCAAGGGCTGTCTCCCCCTGTTTGTAGACATTGAGTTATCTGATTTGACCCTGGGTAGAACCTGGGAACTTCAGTGTCTGGAATTCTCTTGTGCCAGATCTTCTTGTGTGATTTTACAAGTTCCCTTTACAAGCACTCAGGTTCATAGAGCTTTGAAAAAAGAGAAGAGTTTTATTTGTGGAATAAAGGCCATAAAAAAGAGTCACCTCTGAACTGATAGAAAATCAACCCCCACTCCCTTGTGTCTGATTCTTTGCCCTACCCTCACCAAGGTACTTGTGTGGTCCCCTTGATTTATAGTGTTACTGTGGGGCTGATCCCTGGAAGAGGGAAGGCTCATTCCTCCACATTGGAGCTTTTGTGCCAGAAGTTCTCCCCATCATTGCTCTGTCCTCCCAAAACATAGTGGGTTCTTTCTGGGTCCTATTTCTGTCCATTTACCACAGGAATTAATGTTTCTTTTTCTCTCTGCTGTCCTTGCTTTTAGCACTGCTTTACTGTTCCCCAATATTCACCTCTTCAAGCAGATGGTACCTGCCCTCAAGCAACTGGGCCATAGAGGCATTACACTTGGAGCCCTCTACTGAGAGTCTTAAGGTTGGGTTTGTTTGCGTTTTTTTTCCTGTTTCCAAAGCATTTATTGCCTCAAACCTATTTAAAACTTCTGCTCTTTCACACTAAGGTCCCACCCTTCCTTCTCACAGAGAGTTTCTTTATGTGGCTATGGGAATACCTCTTTCATGGCCTTCTTAAAAAAGTCTGTGTTGTACATTCTAGGCTAGTCTAGAACCATTTATCTCCTCCCTCCCCCAGCATTTGGGTAGATTTCCTTCTGCTAGTGTTAGCACCTCCTAGAGTCCTTGGGGTTCAGAAAGGTATCTAGTCACTTCCTTCTCTCATTATCCTCTAAGGGAACTGGGCCAGGTTATGCAAATTACTCCATTCTGTTTCTCTGAAAACTGCCCATTGTCTATCTCTTTCTATCTCATGTTTGAGATTGTTGAGACTCAACATGTTCAAAATGAAACTCCCAATTCCTTCCGTCCACCCATACCTGTTACTCATCCATACTTCCCCATTTCTGTTGGGGATACCACCTCACCAGTCATTCAGATTGTAGCCTTGGAGTCATACTTGACATTTCCCTCTCCATTCAGTTACTAAGCCTTGTTGATTTTACCTCTAGCCTATCTCTCCCATCCATCATCCTCTTTCTACTTTTTATTTTTTGCTTTTTGGAGGGCAATTGGGGTTAAGTGACTTGCCCAAGGTCACACAGCTAGTTTTTGTGTTAAGTGTCTGAGGCGGGATTTGGACTCAGGTCCTCCTGACTCCAGGGTCGGTGCTCTATTCATTGTGTCACCTAGCCACCCCTCAATTTGCTTTATATTTGCTTCTCTTTGTACATGTTGTATCCTTTCAGTAGAAAATGAGTTCTGAGAGTAGAGGCTGTTTCCTCTCTGTATCTGTATTCCTAGCTCTGAGCACAATGCCTTACATGTAGTGGGCACTTAATCAATTGAGGTGGAAATCAAACTGGGAAATTAGTTGCAGAGGTCAGGCTGTGAGGCCAAGCAAAGAAAGGAGAATCAAGGGAACGATATACATACAATTACGCAAAGGAAGGACACACTAGAAATTCAAAGACATAGGAATTCAGGTTAATGTGTAGAGAGAACAACAATTTTATTAAATGGTGGGTCTATATAATAAAAGTAGGAATGTTGATCAAAGGTGAGGCTAATATCCCTGCCAGATTTACCTGGCCCTTTTGTTCTTGTCCCAGTGAGGGAACATCATGGGAATTGAGAGGAGCCTTGTCACCCAGCCCCCAAATAGCTCCTGTGTAGTTTTGTTGAATGGAGTCTCTTAAATGGTTTTTTTGGGGATGTAGATTGATACTCAGAGACTCAAGGGGCATAGAAGGGAATTTCCTGGTGCTGTCAGTTGTCTTCTGGAACCATGGTCAGCTCCATTGGAGCAGGCAATCAAAAAAATAGATTTAATCTTAGCCTGGGCCCTCCATTGGCTTTTCCTCACTGCCTGGTAATTATGGTGCCTCATAGTCCTAGGATCTGCATGAAAAGAACCTTAGTGCTTCTTTGCCTAGAAAAGCTTACTAGCCCCTGTAACCCAACATATGGTATCAGAGAGCAGCAAAAGTCTCTGAAGAGACTAAATAACTGAAGAGTAGTAGATATAATAATATAAGTGAAGAGCAGAGAGCAGCTCAGTGACCATGAAACCAGTGAAAATACCTAGCAAAGAAAAAGAGACAGGGGCGGCTAGAATAGAGCACCGCCCTGGAGTCAGGAGGACCTGAGTTCAAATCTTGCCTCAGAAACTTAACACTTGCTAGCCATGTGACCTTGGGCAAGTCACTTAACCCCAATTGCCCTGCCCTCTTCCCTCCAAAAAGCAGCAGCAGCAGCAACAACAACAACAACAACAACAAAATAAAAAAAGAAAAAGAAAAAGAGACATGATACCAAGGAAAGGCAACATCATATGGACTAGAGATACAGTCCTGAGACAGTGTGATGATAGCTAACAGAGAATTGAGATACCCTTCAGAGAGCAGTTTGATGATATCAGTAGAGTATATCATCTGGTCCATAGCATCAAGTGTATGCATTTGACCCCAACCACATAAATTCCCTGGCCACATGTGTATAAACGTATCACCTATATGTGCTCTCTTTGTGTATCCCTTGACTACATATTTTAGAAAATGTGCCTCATGCCTGTTCCCTGGCCACATATATTCCTTATATGTGTCTTCTGTGTTGATTCCTTGGTCTTGCATGCTCTTTATGTATTTTCTCACTGGTGGTATGAACCAGTGGGAGAATATACCCCTGTGTGTGCATGGTGGGGGGATGTGGGTAGGGAGGATTCTTTTCTTATCAACAGATTTGCTCCACAGTTTAAATTTCTTTTGCTTTGAACTAACATGTCCTGGCCTTATAAAAGTAAAATTATCGATGTGGCCTTATGAGTTCTGACTTTGAGTAGACATGGGCCTACAAATTGCTTTGAATCCCAAGTAACTTTGGGGGGGGGGGATGTGGGGCACATGTTATGAGTAAGAAAACACTTACAAGGTCTTCCTGAAGACATTACCCCCCAACCCCCATGCTGATCACCAAGGAATAAGGTGACCCATGGGAAATATACCTAGGGGATGCCAACTATATTAACCTGTGAGTGACAAACCCCCCCCCCCCAGGAATAAGGCAAGGAAGTTATCAAACTGGGCTGGCAGCCAGACATCCAGAGGGAAGAAGAAAAAACTTGTTTGGAGTTTGTGTTTGCTCCCTGAATTGGAAAAATCTATTTCAGTTCCAGGAATCCAGGGAGAATGGGAGAGGGTGAATTTATCTTCATAAGAGAGTTGGTGTTTATTCAACGACTGCCTATGGCAACTTTTTATACATATGTATAAAATATATTTATATGTATTATGGAAAGTAATTATTTAGCCAGACTGCATCAGCAACCGGTTCAATATTTTATTACACATTTTAATTTTTTTAAATGGGAATCAAAATGACTTGTGGTTTTTGAAGTAATTTCTTAGTTTGATAATTTCCTTTTGACAATAAAAAACTTAGAAATCCTTTCACTCTATCATGTCATACCATGCTTTACCTGGCCTAACTTCCTCAGGCTCCCATTTCCCAAATGTTCAGTCTCATTTTTCTCTAATCCCACAGAGCTAGAGGCCAGGGTCTGCATTCTCCTTATGTGACTGTATTTACTGTCATACCCTCCTCACCCACTTTGGACTATCCCCTCTGCTTCTTTTCCATTGCCCCCTAATTTTTTTTTTTTTTTTGCTTTTTGGAGGGCAATTGGGGTTAAGTGACTTGCCCAAGGTCACATGGCTAGTTTTTGTGTTAAGTGTCTGAGGCTGGATTTGAACTCAGGTCCTCCTGACTCCAGGGCTGGTACTCTATTCACTGTGACACCTAGCCACCCTGCCCCAAATGTTTTTGCCCCCCAGTGGGAAAGGGCATTAGAACCAGAGGGACTTCAAATCTGCACAATAGCAAGCCTCCTCACAGTAGGCTGTCTAAGTGCCCCTAACTCTTTTGTTGGGCCCAAGCATGCCCATGCTTTGGGGGGAGCAGTAGATGGTGCCTCCTCACTTTCCCCGGCCTAGGAGTGGGATGTGGAAACATCTGTAAGCAAGCTCTTGATTGTTCCTCCTACTCCAGCTGCCTGGTTTAGATTAAGATCTGCCTGTAGTCTTCGTTCCCCACAGGGCCACCTCGATGCTCTGTGGTCGTATGAGCACACTGGAAAATGGCCACCTCTTCCAGCCTCAAGTCATTCACACAATAAACAGGCGCAAACACTTGGCTGCTCTGACAGAGGGCCATTCCAGCTGAGAGGAGAGCCAGGCTCTGTTTCTCACTTGGTTGCTGTCAAAAGGCCTTTGGGGGCCCTAAGATAGTGATTCCCACTCTCTTTCAGGGCAAGAGGCTGAAGGAGTCTGGGGCCCTGGTCTGTTCTGTCCAGCTCATTAGGTCCACTGCAGGCCAGCTGTTGAATAACTTTGCTGTATGTGTGGGTGTTGTAATTGAGCTTTCAAAGTCTCATTTGGATTTCAGTTTGGGGAGCCAGTTTATGAGGGAGCATCAAACCTCCTAGGGCTCAATGCAAAGGAGATTCACCTGATCTGGAGTTTAGTCAAACATCTTGAAATTGAGTCTGTCAATTCTCCAGGTTTCACAGAGCCAAAGCTCTGTCTGTCTGTTCCTGCTTCCTTTCCTGTCCCCATGCACCAAGGTTCAAATTCATAGATTCATAGACTCATAAATTCTTAAAATGTCCAAACAAGCTGGGATTTTGTATATCATCATATCCAATACCCTTATTTTTACAGATGGGGAAACTGAGGTTCAGAGGGAGGGAAGTGCCTTGCTCTCTGTCTTCAAAGTATTTGAAGAAACATCCTACACAAGAGGGATTGGACTTAGTCTGCTTGGCCCCAGAGGGGAGAATTAGGAGCCCTGAGTGGGGATTGCAAAGGAACAGATTTAGGTACACTCTAGAAGGAAAAATTGCCTAACAATGAAGGCTGACCCAAACTCTCTAGGTTAGTGGGCACTTCCTCATTAGAGGTCTTTAAGCAGAAGTAGGATGACCATTTCTTGGGATCTAGATAGAGGGGATGATCGTTCTGGTACAGATTGGACAAGGTGACCTTCTGAGGTTCCCTCCCACTTTTGAGATTCTGGATTTTGGTGATTTGTCCAAGTTCCACAGCTAGTAAGTGGCTGAGCCTTGGACTTGAACCCAGGCCTCCTGATTTCCAGACTGGAGCTATTGCCCTACCCCCCTGCTTCCTCCATCTTTACCCTACCTCTGCAGGTCAGTCATGGAAATGGAAAGAATCTCAGAGGCTATCTAGTCCACTTGTATCCCATAACGTGGCTATCAGGAGATTATCGAAGGTGTGTTTCTCCTCACACTATCCCTACCTCATCTTGTGCAGAGCTATAGGCTGCCCAGCATTGGAGGTAGCTTAGTATGCAAACAAGTCTGGTGGAAAGAACTTTGGAGCTGGAATTGGAGAACTGGGGTAACCCACCTGCCTGGGCCAATCACCTGCTCTCATTGGGCAGAGATTCCCTCAAACAGCGAGGAGATCAAATCAGTCAATACCTAAATTAATTTGGACTATTCACTGGAAAGTCAAATACTGAAGCTTAGATACTTTGACCACATAATGAGAAGACAGGGCTCATTGGAAAAGTTTCCCAAAAAGTTGGGAAAGATTGAAGGCAAAAGGAAGAGGCAACAACAGAGGTTTAGATGGAGAGGCAGTGTCATGGAAACAACAAACAAGGGCTTAGACAGATTGTGAGAAATAGTGGAGGAAAGAAGGACCTGGTGTGCATGGTCCATGGAGTCATGAAGAGTCAGACATGACTGAAGGACTGAACAACAATAAAAAGACCTTGTAACACACTGATCATGTAATATTGTATATTATTGTTTTGGGTGTGTATATATTACCCCCCAGATAAATTGATAGCTAGATAGACAGACAGAGCCAGCTCTGGATAAGTGCACTGGACTTGGTGTCAGAGAGACCTGAGTTCAGATCCTGCTTCAGACACTTGTTAGACCCTGGAGAGGTCACTTAATTTTTCTCATCTTCAGAGTCCTCATCTGAAAAATGGGGCTAATAATAGTACCTACCTCATAGGGTTATTGTGAAGATCAAATTGTGATCCCTATATGTAAACCATAAAGTGCTATATAAATGCTAGCTTACTGTATACCAGGTGCTGCTTAAGTGCTGGGGAAACAAATACAAACAAAAAAACCCAGTCCCTACCCTCAATAAGCTTCTGTTCCAATAGGGGAAGACAACACATCTAGGTGAACTGGAAATCAGGAGCAAGAACCTGCTGTTGAGGAGGCGAAATCCCAAGAGAGGAGTGGAGCCAGGAGGGGAGTGAGCATGAACTGGATGCCATGTGGAATAGTGAAGGTGAGGATGTGTTCTATGAATTCTGGATCTCCTTAAGTACCTAGCAGACACTTGGTAGCCTTGTCTCTGGGGTAGCCAGCACTACCCCCTTGCAGATTTGGGTTTATGTGCGTTGGGGGCAATCTTCCGTGATTTGAGCCCTCACCTGAGGGTGAAATGAAGAACCTCAAAAGTTAACTCGGATCTAGGTTGTCTGCTATGTGAACAGAGTCCTAGGTAAACAATAGCAGATAACTGGCAAAAATCATTTAATTGGAACTGAAAAAGATCCAAAACACTTTCAGTAACCATTTCCCATGTGAGTGCATTCTCTGTCTCTTCCCAGTATGGTCCAGAGTGGACTCAAGGTTCCTACCTACACTCTTGAGAAAACAGGCAACTTTTCAGTTGCCTTGAGCTACTTGTGCTTGTGGCTCTTGTTTGTCAGTCTAACCCACAGATTGAGCCCTATGAAGTCTCTCCATGGTACTTGTAGACCTTAGCACTTGGCTTCCTCATAGCTCAGCTGGCAGCCTTATGGTCTAACTCCCTTACTGGTTGGTTTCATGACATGTGAACTCTGGCCATTTCCTCGTCATGGCTAGACTCCTACTTTCTCCTGCTAGCCATTTCTCTCAGACTCTTGCGGCTTGGGGCATTATGGGAAATGCAGTTACTAATCAGATCTGAGTGTGCCTTGGCAAACATTGGCATCTCCCTCATCTGACCCATTACAATGGCTCCCACTACTTTAGTCCCTAAAGTTTCAAAAATTGCTCTTCTAAGAACCCTGTGAAACAAATAGTGCAGATACTATTATCCCTATATTTCAGGTAAGGAAACTGAGTCTTAGTTGGGGAAGGAGAGCAGTAACTTTCCCAGTTTTGCATAGCTAGTGAGTGTCAGACTAAGGACCCTAATCCAGTTCACTTTACACTATACCATGTGCTTAATAAACGTTTGTGGAACCAAATTATTAAAGAGCACAGACGAGTGCCTTCCCTGATCTTATGGTGTCCTCAAGGGCTGGTGCTCAGCTTCCCAGAAAGGATCAAAGGGGAAAGCTAGGTCCAGAGCTCTGCTCTCCAAGAAGCAGACCCTGGAAAGGCACACTGGGTAGGGGGAATGTCATGGTGATGCTATGGAAGTCTAGGTATGGATGCAAAAGGGATTAAGTTGAGCATGTCCTGAAATGTCTGCTTACTATCTGCATGAGAGGCAATCGTGAGAAATCCACCTAGGATTAAAGGAATGGAGCAGCTGCATGAATCTGGCCTCCAGAGCAATTAAACCATACCCAAGGTCTGCTGTTTATCTCTTCTTGGGAATACAGGGACTGTTTCAAGTTAGGATGTTGCTGGGAAAATGTTGGGTTGGGCTGAGTTTGGGAACTGCTCCCCAAGAGGAGCAGAGAATTTTTTTTAAAAAATGTTTTATTCTGAATTCAAGCACCAAAATAACCTAAGCATTTCCATCTACACAGCAGAATGCAAAGAGGATTCTCTATGAAACTGTGAATCTCCATTTGCTCCTCTTTGCTTTTTAAAAAACTATAGAATAAATCACAGGTGGGGAACCTGTGGCTCTCTAGGTCCTTAAGTGTGGCCCTTTGACTGAATCCAAGATTTACAGAGCAAATCTAGGTCCTCCAGGGATGTGCTTGAGGACCTCTAGGGCCACAGAGGGCCTTGAGGCTACAGATTCCCCACCCCTGTAATAAGTTCTCCATATAGCTTTCAGAAATGTTGCATTTGTCTGTGTTTCCTTCTGAACTTCCTTCTGTTCTCTTTTGTGCATTTTTTTTTTTTTGGCTTTTTGGAGGGCAACTGGGGTTAAGTAACTTGCCCAAGGTCACGCGGCTAGGTTTTTGTTTGTTTGTGCATTAAGTGTCTGAGGTCGGATCCAAACTCAGGTCCTTCTGACTCCAGGGCCGATGCTCTACTCACTGCGCCACCTAGCCGCCCCTCTTTTGTGCATTTTAAAGCAATTTTCAGTGGCTCTCTTTTTCCCCCAAGTTACTATTGGTAATTTTAACTTTTCCTACCCTGGCTTCCAAATTAACTAAGAGGAAAAAAATAATAGAAAAAAAAAAACCCTTGTAACAGATGTAAAGAAGGATAAGCAAAATGGATCCACACATTGACCGGGTCCCCAAATCTGTCTCTTTCTATACTTGTGACCATTGCTTCTTTGTCAGGAGGTAGGTAACAAGCATCATCATTGGTCTTCTGGAGACATGGTTGGTCATTGCATTGATTAGAGTTCTTATGTCTTTCACACTTGACTTTACATTATTCTTCCAGTCATTCTCTGATATTGCCTCATTAATCATTTCTTATGGCACAGTTATATTCCATTACATCCACATACCTCACGCTGGCCAGCCATTTCCCAGTGGCATAAGAGGCAATCTAAGACATACGCTCTTAGATCCTAATTGCTTTCTTTTCTTTTTCCCTTTTAATCCCTCCTTCAGGATCTAGAAGTTTGTTCTGCTAATAGCTATTTCCTTCCTTATATTATCCTGCCTCTTAACCCCCTTCCCCACCCAAGCCCTGCTTCTTTTTCCTTTTAAATGTGACAAATAAAAATATTTGTATGTGTGTGTATGTACACCCCTCCTTTGTCTGTTTGAGACAAATGAGGTTCATCTAATCTCATGCCTCTTCTCCCCACCCCTTCTTCCATGTTTGTATATTCTTCTCACATACTCCTATTTATGAGAAAGAGCAAATTTTGCCCCACCTTCTTCTTCCTTTTATCTCCTTATATCCCTTCACTCCTTCTCTTTCTCCTCCTGATCCTCAGATCAGAACCAAAACACCCCCAGGACTTGTGTTTTTCTTAGACAACTTTCTCAATACCATTTGAAGGCACTGACTTATTTCTTCTCCTTCCATTAGGAAATTAGGAGTACAACTCCTTTACTTAAAGAAATTTATCTTTCTAGGATTCAGCATATTCTGAGGCTCCTCTGGAATTAGTACTGTAAGGAGGACTCTAATTTACATAGCCCATTCCTTTGGTAGACTGGAAACTGAGGGTAAGTTGGCTTACCCCACTCTCATGGCTAGGAATTTCAGCCTTGTAACTTTGCTCAGTGGTCAGAGCTTGTCACAAAGGAGGACATGATTCCTGTGTTTCCAACTGCTCTGATCTGTAGCCAAAGGCTACACTTCTCTTTTTTTTTTTTTTTTGCTTTTTGGAGGGCAATTGGGGTTAAGTGACTTGCCCGAGGTCACATGGCTAGTTTTTGTGTTAAGTGTCTGAGGCTGGATTTGAACTCAGGTCCTCCTGACTCCAGGGCTGGTACTCTATTCACTGTTCCACCTAGCTACCCCAAAAGGCTACACTTCTAATCAGCCATTGTGGAGACGTGTTCTTACTGACACAAGAATCCAGGGTAGGTGGGAGGCCTCACAATCAATGGGGAAAGCCCTGAATTTATTTTCTTTCTTTTTGAGGCATTCAGGGGTAAGTGACTTGCCCAGGGTCACACAGCTAGTAAATGTCTGAGGCTGGATCCACTGAGGCCACTTACTCCAGTGCCAGATCTCTATCTACTTTGCCAGGTAGCCACCCCAAGAGCACTGAATTTGGAGTCAGTGGCTAGGCCTTTGATTCCCAGCCCCACCACTAACTCCCTCTGAGCTCAGACATGGCCCTTCCCCTCTCTGATCCTGTTTTCTTATCTATAAAATGAAGAAGTTGTACTTAATGATTTGTAAGATGGACTCTAGCTCCTAATCCTATTTTTATGTCACTTTACTAGCTAATTACAAGTTCATTATTTTGCTGAGCCTCCCAGTCACACTGTTGGATTGGGTTATCAAGGATATATGGATTGACTATCAAGGAATCTAAGGATCACAGAGGGGATGGGAATTTTCCAAGATTCCACAGCAAATAAGAGACAGACCCACAGTCCAAAGCCAGGTCCCCTGACCCCCAATCCAGAACTCTTGCCATGCTGCCATATTGTTTCCAAGTAGTTTAACCTCCTAATGTGAAACACTTTCAAGCCCATATCCTATGGACTGTGAGTTAATCATCTCCCCTTTGCCCTGGAAGGCTGGCATGCTTGTTGTTTTCAACTGCATTTGCTGTCCTGGCCCCTTGCTTCTCTGACCCCCTGTCTTACCACACTTCTTGGAGGAGAGCTGTCATTGTTGGCTCTTTTTTTCCAATTGCTCTTGAATCAGCCTTTTAATAATGTAAACAGTGAGGACCCCCCCCCCCCCCCAGGGATGGACGTGAGGACTGAGAGAATGCACAGTGAGACTCTTCCCACAGAAGAGACAAAGTTTAGCACCATGGAATGTTAGCTGTAGAAGGGAATTTTGAGACCATTCAGGCCACACATACCCCTTTTTTCTTACACCTGGGGAAATGGAGGCTCAGAGGGGAGGAGGGACTTTTCCAAAGCCTTATATCTATCTAATCAATTTCAGAGCTGGACCTTCCTCCAATGTCTGCTGATTCCATGTCCAGTGCTCTTTTTCCTATCCCCTCTATAATGCCACAGCTAGAAGGAACCTTAGACATCACCTAGACCTTAGACATCTGGGTTCTGAGATTCAGAGAAGAACTGACCCAAGCTAACAAAGGTGGTGAATAGCAGAACTAGTAGTAGAAGCCAAGTTTTCTGAGTCCCAATTAATTAGGTTTTTTTTTTTTTTTGCCTCCCTCAATCTGCCTTCCCCAGTTTTTAGATTCATAGAAGATTAGAGATGGGGGCGGCTAGGTGGCACAGTGAATAGAGTACCAGCCCTGGAGTAGAAGGACCTGGGTTCAGATCCAGCCTCAGACACTTAACACAAAAACTAGCCATGTGACCTTGGACAAGTCATTTAACCCCAACTGCCCTCCAAAAAATAAAAAATAAAAAAATAAAATAAAGGATGGTGAGCTTTGGATTAACAGTGATGGCCCAGTGAAGGGACTATGGTTCATAGTTCCTGAGAGACATCTGCCCAATGTTCTGTTGCAATCATTAAAACCAACAAAGTACATTGAAAAGAGCATGGGCTCTGGAATCAGAGGACCTGGGTTCAAATCCAGCCTCTGACCCTTATTATGGGACCTTGGGCAAGTCACATGGACCTCAATTTCCCCAAATGTAAACTGAATGTGTTTGACAAGATGGCCCCTGAGGTATCTTATAGCTCTAAATCTGGGCTCTTGTGATCAGTGGAAACCTTTGCAGGCTAGACAACATGCAGTTGAGATTTGTCCTCGAAGGCCTCGATGAAGGGCTATGAGCTTCAGGAGCACGATTCAAGGGCTGGGCAGTCTCTAAAGGTTAACCTTTGATCAGCTGCCGAAGCAAAGGGAGAGGTGGCCTCCAACTGAGGCCATTTCCTGAGCTCAATTGCTGTGGGCCCCCGTGGAATGGGGGAATAACTCTATGGCTAACTTTCCAGGGAAAGACTGATTGGTTCTGGAAACAAAAAAACTTTTACACATGATTTATTTGCTGCAATATTTGTTTAAACCTAATTTCTGTGACCACTGTTTCCCTGGGCTGTGGCTCTTAGTCAATGGGGTGGAGTGGGGTTGGGAAGGCCTGTGTGCGTGAACCACTAACTTGGGGACTATTTTTGGCACTCTTCCTTTGACCATTCTTTTTCCCTTTGCCAATGAAAAATGCAATGGCTCCCAAACCACTTGGCTCTCCCACCCCTGGTTTCCTCTGGCGCCTCCCTGGATGGGTGGTCACTTGTATTCAATTCAGAATTCCTGGGTCTGTGTGAAGGGCCAGGAATTGGTTGGTTTTGTGTTTTCGTTGAAATACAACCTTTCCAAGTGGTGTAGCACAGTCCACCTTTTCTTCTACCACACCCTAAACCTCAGGGAGGCTACTCAGGAGAAAAGAGGGGGTTTGGGGAAGATGGCATGGTGTAATGGAAAGCCCCTTGCATCTGGAGGCGGAGGACCCGAGTTTGAGTCCCAGCTTGACCACTTACTACCCACATGAGCTTGGGTAAAGCCTTTGACCTTTCTACATAGTCATGTCTTCATCAGTAAAGTGATGGGGTTGGACTACATGGCCTGTAAGGTCTCTTCCAGTTCCAGATTGACGATCCTCCAAAGTAGGGGTTCTTAACCTTGTTTGTGTGCCCTGGGTCTCTTTGACAGTCTGGTGAAGCTTATGGATAGACCTTTTCTCAGAAGAATCTTTGTAAATGCATTAAATCAGATACATAAGATTATAAAAGAAACCAATTATGTGGAAATGTAATTATCATAATATTTAAAAAGTTCACGGACCCCAGCTTAAGAACTCTTGCTGTGAAGAATCAGTGAGAGCCTCAAGTCTAGTCCTGTTCTAGGTTGGAGATGATTATCCCCAATATATTTTCCAGTCACTCTATTTGTCTACCATTTTCCCCCAAACCTACCCTCTTCTCAATGTTTCTGTTTCTGTAAAGGGTACCCACAACCTCTTCACATCATTAGCTCTTTTCCACACTGAGTCGTACCACCCCCTACCTGAGACCTTTTCCCTCCCTGGAAATTACTTTTTTTATATTTTGCATTTGTTGTTTCCATGCAATAGAATGTGAGCTCTGTGAGGCCAGAAATGGTTTCATTTTTGTCTTTGTATCTCCATAGCTAGATAAAAGTTCATTTTGGAAAATGATCTTGGTATCTGATTTAACTGTTGGCTCATTGTGAGTCAACAGAGTGACTCAGTAGACCAGACAGCTAAACCAGGCCTGGGCTCTCTTAAGAGAGACAGAGATAGTGGACCCGGACTAGGGAAGTGGTAGTCCTGTGTGCTCTCCTATGTACTAGTAGTCAAACCCCACCTGGGCTCCTTTGTTTTTTTGACACCGTGAGTTAGGAAAGACATTACGAAATTGAAGAGTAACATGAGGAAGGCAATGAGGCTGATGGAGAGCCTCAAGATCAGGCCATATCAGGATTGGCTGAAGGAATTGGGGTCGGGTTTGGCTAGAGATGACTTAGGAGGAACAGGTTAGTTGTCTTCAAGGACTTGAACGGTTAGCCCATGGAAAAGGGATTTGACTTAGTCTGACTGGCAGGACTAGGAGCAAGAATTAGAATTTGCAAAGAGATGTAGGTTCCATGTGAGGAAACACTTAATAATAACAACAACTAACTCTTACATAGCACCTACTGTGTGCTAGACACTGTGCCAAGCACTTTATAAACATTATCTCATCTGATCCTCACAGAAACCCTGGGAGGCAGATGCTGTTATGATCTCCATTTTACAGATGAGGAAAGTGAGGCAAACAGGTTGGCATGCCCAGGGTTACACAGATAGTAATATCTGAGGCTCAATTTGAATGCAGGTCTTCCTGACTTCAAGCCCAGTTTTGTGTACACTGTGCCACCTTACTGCCAAAGTGAAGTCAGTTGCCTGGGAGGTAGTGGGTTGTCCCCTTCCAGAGATGTTGAAATAAAAGTTGGATGATCACTTTTTGCATGTCATGTGGAAAGAATTCTTATTGACATACAAGTTGGACGAGTAGGCCCCTGAAGATCATTTCAACTTGGAGATTTTGATTTATTCTCTCCCAGAGGGCAAGAGTTGAATTTTGGAAGAGGAGGCAGAAAAGAGATTGCTTTACCCAAAGTAGCATATTGCTAGTGGTGGAGTTTCAGGCATGTGATCATTGGCTGTTCAGGTTTGGAAGAAACCTTAGAGTGTCTTACCCACCCTCTCCTTCAGTATTCTCATGGGGATGCTAAAGCTGAAAGAAAGGACATGCCCTAGGTTGGAAGTGACAGATTAGGGACATGAACCCACCATGTTCTGTTTCCCTTTCCACTATATCATGTTAACATGAACTTTGCCCTTTAAATCACATGGCATATATGGGAAGTTGGGCACATCTTATGCCAGTAGCTGATCTAGAGAAGGTTGTACCAATCTTTAGGAAGTTCTGTAGTCATGAAGCTAGGCCTGCAAGTTCTGACTTGTTCCATTTGTTACTTGGTTCTCCCCTGAGAGACACATTTTTTTTTTCTGAAACAAACATGTTTGTCTCTGGAAATCACTTCAAGCCAACTTTGTTTGAGTGGCAACAGGAGAGAAGGAACATTAGCATCTCACTTGAATAGTAGTTCACTTTCACTTGAATAGTAGCTCAGAAAACACATTTTTTCTTGTCTCATCTTGGGAAATAGCCCTGACTCATGCTTTAGTGGGTCTAGAGTTGGGAGGTATCATTAGTCTAAAACTTTTATTTTATAGTGGAGAAAACTGAGGATCAGCAAAGGGAAGGGACTTGCCCAAAGTCTTCCAGTTAGTTGGTGGAAACTTTGAAATGTAGACTTTTAGAAACTGAAGTCTTAGAGATCATTTAGTCTAATCAACTTATTTTTACAGAAAGGAAATTGAGGCTTGAAGAGACTTTCGAAGAAATTGAGACTTGTTAACGTTGCTTAATTTAGTTACACCCTGCTTATCTTACAGTGGAGAACTCTAGTATGTACTGGGGCACCAACTAACATCATGGCTGAGGAATGCCTCCTTGCCGCTTCAAGGCCTGGGCTTCTGAACCAGATAACTTGGCAAGAACTGGGACAGTATTTGCAGAAAATGTTTGCAGACTCCATAGCATGCAACTTTCAGCAATAATTAACAGTCAGGAAGCCAGCTTCTCTCTCAAGCCTGGTGAACTCAACCCTCAAGAATGTTGAGCTGCAGGGATTGGGAGGGGAGGAAAGGGAAGTTGGGGCGAAGATGGGGGAAGGTTGGCATGTTTGCCTGCAGTTTGCCTTACCCTTGAAGTACTATTAAATTTGCTGGTCTTTGTATCCCACAGAGAAGAGCCCACCTATACCTACGGTAAGGGGCTGGCCATACCAGGGGAGTCCACATTACTTCCATAGGACATGAAGTTATTCTCTGTTCTTTCTGGCCTACCATAGAGCAAAAAACATCACGGCCTAAGTAAAAGACTTACTAGATCATCTAAACAGGCAATAGTCCTCTGTATCCCATACTAGGAGGCAGCCTTGTCCAGAAAAAAGTCTTATTTCCTTGAGGACCTTGACCTGGCATCTTCAAACTGACTTCCCTTCCCTGATTTTGCCCAGGAGGCAAGATTGTTGAGCTTTGAGAGTAGAAACACAAGAACAGATGCCAATAATCCTAATGAGGGTAGCAAGCTCTCTCCCACTCTGAGACTACCTCCAAGCAGTGTAGGAAAGCTGGGAGTGTTCAGGCCCTGGGGATAGTGTTGCCTAAACTGACCCTTTTATTGTAGCTGAAGTCCTGAGTATATGAATCTTATTGAGGCAGTCATGTGGTTCTGGGGAGTTGGGTTAACTGGGTGATGTTCCTTTGTGTCCATGTTTCCTGTGCTGTGGCTTGGTTGGCAAAGTCTTTTTCATTGGGCTGTGCTATAATCTTCCCAAGGTGTTAAGCACAGAGGGTTGGTTAGTAATGTCTATCACAGTGTTGGTGATGGTGGCATCTTTGAAAATATATGAACCTTTTTGCTATTTTCTTGGCTGTGGCTTTGTTAGAGGTCATGGGACCTTGGCATCAAATGGTCAAGTCACAGGATTAAAAGTTACCAGTCACCCTTGGGATTGGCTTACCCCATGAAAGGTTTGTTAGGTTTGGATCCTCTTCTAGCCTTGCTTCAGCTTAGTGACTGTCTGACCTTGTTCCCTTAATTGGGTGGGGCAATAGTGTTGCCCAGGGATGATGATCATCCTACAATGGCCTTCCTGTTTGGTGGCATCTAAAACTCTCATCAGTTAATTCTCAGTTAGAATGCATCATTGTGTTTATGGAGAGAGCTAAAAGCTCTTAAAATTACTTAGTGATCCTCATTAATGGTTATAAATAGAGATCTGCAATCTTTCTAACAGAGTCAGTCATAGAATAGTTTCCAATTCTCTCTGGGGCCCCAGATGTCTTCTAAGCCCCCCCCCCCCCTTGTTTTAGAAGACTTAGGAAATGCCTTTCTCAAGGTCATATAGCTAGTTATCAACCAAACTCTGTTATTCTGGCCCCTATTCCAGTACTCCTCCTTCCCTACCACATAGCCTTTTGGGGGCTGGAGCATGATGGAACATCAGAGCTGGAAGGTGTGTGACCTTGGGCACTTTGTTTTCTGGATGATTGTTCCCCAGTCACAAACTTGCTTTCTTCCTAAAATTTTTCCTTTTCTCCTTCCTCTACCTTCTGGTTCTGATTGAGATCTAGGTCTCTCCTGTCCCCATGGCATCCTTGGCCACCCTTTCTAGCACTGGCTACCCTTTCACTCATACACCCCAACTCCCTGGTCTTAGTGACCATGCCAGAAAACTGCTTGTTCGCCATTGCCCCTCCCAGACTTTTGCTTTATTGCCCCTATTCAGTAACCCCACCTCCTTCAAGGTTCATTCAATCCAAATTTATTACTCAATTGATTTTGGTAGCTGTCAACTACTGATACCTAAAAAACTCCTTTCTTCAATGAAGTTACTACCCTCTCTCCCAGTCTTTTCTCTCCACCTCAGTTCCTACTGTCATACCAGGGAACTTAAACATACATACTCTTTCAGTAGCTTGATACTTCCCTGTTCCTCAGGCTACTCTTTTCTCATGGTCTAATCCTTTGCTCCACCTCATCTATAAACAGATGGCCTTACTCTTGATCTTGCTATCACCTAGAAGCATTGCACTTCCAGATTTATTCATCAACCTTGAAATTCCTTTTTTTGATCATAATCTTTTATCATTCCATCTTTCCTCCTGCTCCATGACTCCTAATCCTTACTCTTGTTCTCACCATGACCTACAAGTATTTCCACTTCTCAGTTCTTCTGAGGCCATCACCCCTGTACTGAAATACAGTTTCTTCTCTTGATCTAGTAGTAAATGAGTTCAACTCTACCCTAGAGTCTTTTGTACCATTGTCATATTGTTGATTTCACTTTGTCAAATATGACCTTGGATTATTCCTACCTTCTACCTTCATTCCTAACTTGCTGAATAAAGCTGGAGAAAAGAAGGAAATCCTGCTGACTGGGTCCTCTTACTAATTCATGTTATGTAATTCTAATGGGGTACTTAATAGAACAAAGCAATCTTTTTTTTTTTTTGCTTTTTGGAGGGCAATTGGGGTTAAGTGACTTGCCCAAGGTCACACAGCTAGTTTTTGTGTTAAGTGTCTGATGCCAGATCTGAACCTAAGTCCTCCTGACGCCAGGGCCAGAGCTCTATTCACTGTGCTACTTTAGCTGTCCCAGAGCAAAGCAATCTTTTTGCTTCTCTTGAATCAATTGACTATCTTACTTACTACATATACTATTCCAAAAATTTTTCATCCTTTCCAAGGCCTTCTATGGAATCCTTTCCCTCCACTTTCCCAGCTGAGGACTTTGCCTCATATCTTACTGATAATTGAGACCATTTGACAAATGCTCCCTCTCTTCCCCTTCTTTTCATGTCACTCAGATGTCTTCCCCTACTATCTCCTCCTTCACTGTAGTCTCATATAAACAAGTGGCTCTTCTCCTTGCCAAGGCAAACCCCCTCTACATGGATCCTTGATCCATTCCATCCTGTTTTCTCTAGCAGATTGCCCCCTCTATCATTTCCACTCTCATTAATCTTCATTTTCTCCCTATCTACTACTGTCTGCTTCCCTGCTGCCTACTCACACACTTACCCTTCACCCACCCTTAAAAACCCTCAATTTGTCCCTACCATCCCCATTGCTACCATCTTATATCTCTCTTCCATTTTAAGGCTTAAATCCTCAAGAAAGCTGTCTATAATTGATGCCTATCCTCTCACTCTTCTAAACCCTCTGTAGCTGACTTCTGACCTCATCATTCATCTGTGAATGCCTTTCTGCTTCAGTAATCTCCCACTTACACTCTCTAGATCTTGTACATTCTTAGTTGTGTGTATGTTGTCTCCCCCATTACATTGTGAACTTCTTCATGGCAAGGGCCATGGTTTTCCTTTGTTGGTTTGCCCAAAAACATCCTTTTATTTCTCTTCCCCTTCTGTTTGTTTGCTTCAGTGCCTGGCACATAATAAGTACTTAATTGCTTGTTGACTGATTTACTTATGAGGAAACTGAGCCTCTGAGAACAAAGGTAATTTGTCCCAAGTTACATGGTCGGTGGGAGGTAGTGAAACTTAGACTTGAACCAAGGGTTTCTTGACATCTTAGTCTAAGTCTCTTTCCACACATTAAAAAAAAAATTATTTAATAATACCTCAACCAGTGGAATTTTGTGATTCCAATGAAGGGCAAGAGAAAATTTTTTCTCAATTCATAATCACACTTTTTTTTACTTTAAGAAGAAACCTACTAACATGCAAAACACCTGAACTTCTAGGAAAGACCAATTTAGGAGGTGGTTATTTGCTTTACAAAAGGCTGTTTCACTTTACTGGTTCCTTTGGTAAGTTGGATGCCAACTGAAAATAGCTGAAAGGCTAGTATTTTTCACGAGGGTATGGTGGTAGGGTGGCTACACTACGATTTATCATCATTTGTACAAAGGACTGCTGGAAGCCCCACAAATTCCTCTTTTTTTGAGGCTCCTTCACCTTAGCTACGAGGCAATCTTGGTGACCTACTGTGGGAGACACGGAGGCTCCATTATTTCTGTGAGTCATGAGAAGATGGATTTTCTCCTACTGTGTCTGTTTAAGTTGAAATTGCCCTTTTGGAGAGGCACATTTTTGGTGTTGACAGCATGAAAGGTGAGAGAGAGAAACAACCCAGACTTGGGAACTTGCTGAAATTATACTGGTTGAGATTTTGCAGTCCTGTTTATTTAGAAAAAGAAGGAGGAAGAGAAAGAGAAGAAAGGAAATGATGAGGAAGAAGAAAATGAGGACAGTGAAAAAGAAAGATTGCTAAAGAGAGGAGAAGGAGAATGGAATGAAGAAAGAAGGAGGAAGAGGAAGAATAGGAGAAGGCAAAGAAAGAATGATGAAGAGGCCAAAAAAGATGAGAAAAGGAGGAAGAGAAAGAGGAAGAAAAATGAGTAACTAGAAAAGGAAAGAGAAGAAAGAAGAAAATTAAGAACGGGAAGAAGTGGGGCAGCTAGGCGGTGCAGTGAGGAGAGCATTGGCCCTGGAGTCAGAAGGACCTGAGTTCGGATCCGGCCTCAGACACTTAACACACACACAAACAAAAACCTAGCTGTGTGACCTTGGGCAAGTTACTTAACCCCAGTTGCCCTCCAAAAAAAAAAAAAAAGAATGGGAAGGAGGAGAAGAATGAAAAAAGAAGAACAGAGGGAAAAGGATGAGGAAGAGAAGTAGAAGGTATGGGAGGAGAAGAAAGAGAAGACTGAAGAGGAAGAGGGCAAGATATATGAGAAAGAGGACTAGGGAGGAAAATAAAGAAGTGGAAGGGGAAGGAGAAGAAAGGACAAATGAAGAGAAAGAAAAATAGAAGAGGAAGAAAGAGTATTAAGAGGAAGAGGACAAGAAGGATTAGGAGGAGGAGGAGGAGAAAGGACAAGGACATAAGACAAAGGAAGAGGAAGAGGAGGAGAAAGGAACTCCAGGAGGAGATGAAAGTGGAAGAACTGAATAAAGTTCCAAGAGAGAACGTGAGAAGAAAACAAAATCAGCATCTGAGACAGGAAAATGACTCTGCTGTTTATTCTTTGGGCAAGTCCCATCCCTTCTCTAGGCCTCAGTTTCTTCCTCTGAAAAATGAAGGGATTGATATTATAGGTCTGTTCTGGCTGTTGAACTCTGTAATACTATTTTCCTTCCAAATCACTCAAAAAGTTTCTTCATGGCCTTAGAAAAAGTACATTTTACAAATGGAAATGCTTATAGAACCCCCAAATCCTAAGAGAGTAATAAGGGGAGAGGAAAATTGACTATCCCTGGTTCCTTCAGGACCTACCCTACAAAGGAAGGCTGTTTTCTAGTTTCCTGTTCTCTAAGAGACAGTGTTTATTGATGGACAGTGCCAGCCTTTCTGGTGATTTGTGGAAAGTTTGGACAGCAACACCCTTTGAGCCCCATCTCTGGCAGGAAGGTACAGAACTTTCCTAATGCCCTGGTGCTCCGTGGTTCAGGAGTAAGATGCCATGCAACCTCACTCACACTCCATGGCCTGAGTGAAATGCCTTTAACTAACTCCTGTTCCTCATTTCCCCTCCCTCTTCTGTGAACTTAATGAGGACAAATGTACCTTTAATCCCAGCTGGGCTGGGTAACATTGTAAATGATGTTCACACAGTCCCCATCTTTCCTGGAGATGAAAGGGAAATTTTCCAACAGCTGGATAATTCTAAAGGCTACTACCCCCTTGCTCTTTTGAAACTGCACATCTGTTTGGCATGAGTACAATAATACTCTATGGAGATGGAGCACAAGTTCCTTTCACTGGACACCACAACCTTGGGCTAATAGCCTGCTTGGGAACCATGTAAGATATGGTCCCCTTGTGACATTTCACAAGGTTAATGAGTATGGGGAGGCACTAGCATTGCCCAGAGGGAGATGACTTGATGGATCCTCTCAAGAAATTCTGACCATGAGGATGTACATTATGGAAAAAATGTTCTAGGCATTGGATGTTCAACTTCATTTTTTCCCCCTTCCAGTTCATACCTCAAACCTCTTAGGAAAGCTTGATCTGGGACCTTGGAATGTGAAAGGAAACAACCTAGACTAGTCCCTAAAGCACCAGCCCAGAGTCACCACACAAGTGGCCATTCTAGAGAAGAGCTTTTAAAAAAAGAGAGAGGAGGTGGCTAGGTTGCACAGTGAGTAGAGCACAGGCCCTGGAGTCAGAAGGACCTGAGTTCAGATCCCGCCTCAGACACTTAACAAAAACAAAAACCTAGCCGTGTGACCTTGGGCAAGTTACTTAACCCCAATTGCCCTCCAAAAAGCAAAAAAAAATTAAAATTAAAGAGAGAGAGAGAGAGAGAGAGAGAGAGAGAGAGAGAGAGAGAGCAATTCTTATTCTTTCTGAGTTTGGAAATAAGAATAGCTCCTCCAGACTACTAAAAGAAAGAAAATCCAAAGTGGGAAGGGCCTGAGTCAAAATAAATTTAGTGGCCTATAATGTTGATCCTGCAACCCAGATCCCATGGGCTGTGACCTACAAATTTTTGTGGTCTCTGCACATTGGGTTATTTGGCATTGGAGAAAACCAATAGAGAAAATAGCACTGGGTTGACTAATGTCAAGGTTGGGGAAGAAACTATTCATGGCCATTAAGGAGGCAGAAAAATGATTTCCTTCTGGAGTTTCATGTCCATCCTCTTCCTGGCTCTTTGTTCAGCATGTTCCTTTGCAGTTCAAAATAGAGCCCTATCTCCCTGTAGCACCTTTTAAGGAAGGATGGGAACTGGCACAGAAGTGAGAGACATTTCCATGGAGTCAAAATGCTATTGGATTGAAGTCAGAGCTGGTTTTGAATTGTGATTTCTTACCTGATCTGATCTAATACAATAAGCATTTGTCAAGCACCTACTTTGCACTAGGCCCTGTGAAGGACTTAAGGGACACCGGAGTTTACATTCTATGGGGGGCACAACCATCAAACAGATAAATATATACATAATAATCTGAGAAAGAGTGAAAGGGTGATAATTAAGATGATTGGAGGCTGACAGTATGATCTGCTAAAGCTTACTTCCTTTCTACCTTTGAGGTACATGGTTTTGAAGATTATGAGTTGGGCTCTGGACCCCTCCCCTCCACCTTTGAACTTTCAACCCAGCCCCTAAACTTTCCCACTTAGCCAAGTCTTGTTTTCTCCTGAGGCATCACCCATCCCAGTCAATAATCCTTTTCAACTCTCTTTTCCTTGTGGGCCCCACCCCTTCATTCTCTCTTACCCCTGACCCAGCCTAGCCTTTCATTGCCTGTTTCCTCCAGATCACCCCAGGCTATTGACCACTTCTAGATCACATCCAGATCTTCCCACTTTCTTTCTGTATAAAATGTCCATCTTGTTCCCCATTAAATTGCGCCGATTCTTAAAATCTGGCTGATAATGAAGACACACTTGCCCAGCCCAACAGTGTTTTAGTAAACCTTGTCTCTGAGTGAAAGAAGGCTTGAGTCGAATTCTTTCAAGGCAGACCCATACCTTTTACCCTTGAATTTTGGGGTTCCCAGCACCCCTAGGCCACAACACTTGGGTTCTGAAAATAATCATTATTGAATTGATATCCAATTGATATCCACTAATACTACTACTATTAGTAGTACCTTGGGTAGTTCACTTCCGCTTTCTAGGCCTCAGTTTGCCTAACTGTAAAAAAGGGGAGAAGGTTGAAATAGATGTCCTATGAGGTACTTTCCAATTCTAACTTGATAATATGAACTTGTGAGACTCCTTACCCCCTCTCCCCGTGTGTGTGCTCATACCAAAAAAGGTTCAAAAGTCATCTATCTAGCGACTGATCAAAATTGTCAGTCAACAAGCATTTACTTTGTGTCATGCACTGTCCTCACTTCCTATCCTCTCTCCTTGTCCAGAGCTCCAGTCATCTAATCACAAGGAAAAGTTTTTCCGGGCATGGAGTGTTAGGAATTGACTGAGAGTCAGATTTTTCCAATCAAATCAGTCAACAAACATTTATTAAGCCCTCCCTAAGAGCTGGGGTACAGAAAAGGGCAAAAAACCTGGTTCCTGCCCTGAAGGAGCTCACATTCTAATGAGTGAGACAATATGTACATAAATAGTCATGTCATACACAAGTTACACAGAGAAGGTGGTAAGTCATTTAGGAAGAGAAGATCTGGGGTCAGATTTGAGCTGAGTCTTGAAGACTGTGAAGCCAGGAGGTGGAGGTGGGGTTGGGGAGGGAGCACATTCCAGTTGTAGGAGACATGGAGATGGAAGTGTTGTAGGTAAGAGTGAACAGCAGTCCAGTGTAGCTGGACTTATGACTATGGAAGGGAGTCAGAGCTACAGGCATTTGGTGAATGCCGCCTGTGTGCCATACACTGTGCAGATCAACTCTAGGGATCCAAAGAAAGGCCAAAACAGTCATTACCTCAAGGAGTTCTCCATCTAACGGGAACTGCACCAATACAGACATACACACAAGGTGCACCCAGGGTGAATTGGAAGTAATCTCTGAGAGAAGGCATCGGCATTCAGTGGGACCAGAAAAAGCTTCTTGTAAAAAGTTGGATTTTGATTCAGCCTTGAACAAAGGGAAGGTAGGTGACAGAGATGAGGACAGAGATCATTCCAGGCTTGAGGGACAGCCAATGTAAATGGAAGGAGCTGAGAAGACCTACCAGGAAGCCAGTGTTAGTGAATCACAAAATGTGTGGAGATAAGATATAAGACTGAAAAGGTAGGAGGGGGTCCCATTTTAAAGGACTTTGAATGCCAAACAGAAGATTTTATATTTGATCCTAGAGACAATTGGGAGACCAGGGAGTTTATTGAGTAGAGAAAAAAGCTCACCTCCTACGATAGCTAAATGAAGGATAGATTAGAGTGGGGAGACGCTCGAGGCAGGGTGACCATTGAGAAGGTCTGGCAATGGTCTAGGCTAGAGGTGATGAGAGCCTGCACTAGGTCCATAGCACTGTTAGAGGAGGCAAGGGCTTGAATTTTGAAGGTTAAATCAATAAAACTTGACAATAGATGGAGGAGTTTAGAGAGAGTCAACAGTCACAGATACAAGACCATAGCTTGGGAGAGAGGTAAGGTCTGGATAAGAATATCTAAGAATCATTTGCTTGGGGATAATGGGAGATGATGAATAAGGTCTGGAAGATTGGAAAGGTAGGATGGGGCCAAGTTGTGAGAAGAACTTGAAATTTTCAACAGTTTATATCTGATTCTGGAGGTAATAGGGAGCCACCAGAGTTTATTGAGCAGGGAGGTGACGTGGTGATTTTAGGAAAATCACTTTGGCAAGTGGAGTGGAGGATGGATTGGAAGGAGAAAGATTTGAGGCAGGGAGACCAATGAGGAGGCTTTTACAATAATAGTCTAGGTCAGGGGTTTCCCGATTCTTGCCAATAATAACCATGGGTTATTATTGTCCAGAGTTCATTTACCTCATCTGTCAAATGGGGATAATAATCCCTTACCTAATGCCATCCAATCCAGTGAGCATTTATTATGGGCTTGCTATGTGCAAGGTACTGGAGATACAAAGGTAAAGCAAAAAACCTTCCCCTACCCTTGTGCTATTATTATTGTTCAGTTATCTTTTAGATCTGTCCGACTCGACATGACTCCATTTGGGGTTTTCTTGACAGAGATACTGTAGTGATTTGCAATTTCCTTCTCTAGTTCTTTTTACAGATAAGGAAACTGAGACAAATAGCGTGAAGTGACTTGCCCAGGGTCACACAGCTAGTGAGTGTCAGAGCCTGGATTTGAGTTCATGAAGATGAGTCTTCCTGACTCCAGGCCCACTGCTCTATCTACTGTGCCATCTAGCTGCTTTGTATTCATGCTGTATATATTTAAATCCATTAGAAATTGAGAATTATGGGGCGGCTAGGTGGCACAGTGAGTAGAGCGCCAGCCCTGGAGTCAGAAGGACCTGAGTTCGGATTTGGCCTCAGATGCTTAACACACACAAACAGAAACCTAGCCATGTGACCTTGGGCAAGTTACTTAACCCCAATTGCCCTCCAAAAATCAAAAAAAAAAAAAAAAAAGAAATTGAGAATTATTTCATTCTTTGTATTTCTATCCCCAGCACCCAGCACAGGGCTTAGTGCACATAATATGCACTAATATTATAATATAAATGCATATTGATGGGGCAGCTAGGTGGCACAGAGAATAGATCACCGGCTCTGGAGTCAGGAGGACCTGAGTTCAAATCCGGCCTCAGACACTTGACACAAAAAAACTAGCTGTGTGACCTTGGGCAAGTCACTTAACCCCAATTGCCCTCCAAAAAGCAAATAAATAAATGAATGAATGAATAGATAAATAAAATAAATGTATGGATGAATGAATAAATAAATAAATAAATGCATATTGATAAAGAGGCAGCTTGGTACAATGGAAATTATGCTTATTGGTTCTGGTATCAGAGGACCTGGGTTCAAATTTTGCCTCCGAACCCTACTGTGTGATTTTGGGTTGGTCACCTCCTTAGGCCTTAGTTTCCTTATCTGTAAAATGAAGGCATTTCTATAGTTGACTTCTGAAGTCCCTTCCAGCTCTAGATCTTTGACCCTCTCTAGGTCAATGGTTTTTTTTTTTAATCTATAAAATGTGGGATGGATTAATATGGCCTCTAAGGTTTCTTCTAGCTACAGTGATCCTGGGACCTACTTAGCTGAGTAAAAACCTACAATCTCTGACACATCTCATGGGTTAAGACCCTCCAACCCAATCTTCGTGGCTGGCTCAGTTGTGTTACCTAAGAAAGACTGATTCATCACAGGCCGAGAATCATTTACTTGTCCACTCACGGAGCAAAAGAGAGTTCCATGAATCCTGGACCAGATAGGAAGGCACATGATACCTTTCTGCTGGTTTCCAATTGTGTTTATGCCATCACCACCACCACAGGCAAAGATGAAGCTGAAGGTTCAGCAGCAGTGTGAAATTCCCCCTGGATAGATAGCCAGCATTGATAAGGACAACCAGGCCCATTCATTTTGGGGGTCTGGACTCTCCAGATGGGCTTGGCTCACAGCTCCAGCTGGCTCTCCAAGTCTGTCCTGATGGTCTCTTATCACCTATTGCCATTAAGCATCAGGCCCCCAAGGTGGACTCTGTTCTACCAGATGAGGCAGGGACAGAGAGTTCTTTCTCCAGCCAGCAACCTTCTTCACCAAATTGCTTCACCTTTCTGTGCCCCTTTCAGCAACATGAGGAATATTAGTGTTTTATTATTGAAGCATTTTTCAACTCCTCAGCAAAAAGTAGGGATAAAATTGTATAGCTTTTGTGGTTAAAACACACACACACACAAAATGGTGTCCGTTCAAAGCCAGGTTACAGTGTGGCCTTTTATTGTAATTAAAAAAGCATCTGGAAATTAAAAAGCCTGTTTGGCCTGGGGCCCCTTTGGAAAGTAATTGAAGCATGTCATCTGGCCAGGCTGTCCCATTGTTCCTGGGAGGGGGGTAGGTATTGAGAGATTGAGGGCTGGGGGGAGGTCTGGTGCACTTTCCTGACTTCAGTAGACATGGACCCCTGGCTCCCTGCCACCAGGCCCCTAATCTGTCCTGCTTCCTCCTCTGACATCCAGGGTACACTGTGGATGCACGTCTGATTCCATGTCGGCTTGTCTCCAATTGCTTGGCTTTTTTTTCCCAATAAATCACCCTACAAGAGAAATGAGATTCAACCTTGGTCAGTTCCCCAAGAGGCGCTCCCAGAACCCATAGTCAGGGTGTGTGTGGTGTGCCTGTGCAAAAGTAGGTTTGCCAACCAACACAAAATATACCACTAACCAAAATATATAGGAATCCCAGATAACCTCTGACTTTATTCTTCCAGTCCTAACTCTCCATAAGTTACAAAATTGTGTGGTCTAATGGGAAGAAGATTGAGCTGGAAGTCAGTAGGCCCTAGTTCACCAGTACTTACTGCTCTGAGCCCTTGGGTAAATCGAATTCCTTCCTCTCCCAGGGCCTCATTGGATCATAATTTTAAAGCTAGAAGGAACTTTTAAGAGGTCATCGAGAAGAAAAATGCCTTAAGCAAATGTGTAAGATCATAGGACCATAGAGCTAGAAGGGACTTTCAAGGCCATCTAGTCCAACCCACTTATTTTTATGCATGGGGGAACTGAAGCCCAAGAAAGGAAAGTGCCTTAAGTCATAGGGTCATAGGACCATAGATTAGGGCTGGAGGGGAATTCTGAGGTCATCTGGTTCAACCTCCACATTTTACACATCAGGAAACTGAGGCACAGAGAGGGCAAATATATTGCCCAAGGTCACACAGGTAATAATAAGTGGTCCAGGTCCTGTCTTGGAAACTAGGACTCAGGTTTGAGATCTAAGGGCAGCAGAGCTTCAGTGCCTGCCCATAGACGGTTCAGAAAGCAGTATCTCTAGCCCCTGACCTCTTTCTACCAGGGGGTCCCCAGCTGTAAAATCACCTCCTGTTGCAATCCTTCTTTTCTTTCAGGCCCAGTAGCAGAGCAAAGACTCAAATCTGGGTCATTTGACTCCACATTTTACATTCTTTACACACTGTCCTGCTCCTTCCAGTTTCCCTACCCCAAATCAAGGGGGTATATTGTCTCTTAAATCCTTCTGGTCACTTCTTTCCAAATCCTCTTCCTTCGTGGCTCAGCTAAGTTCTACCTCCTTTTACAAAGCCTTCCCTGGGCTCCAGGGCCATTAAATCTCATTCTTTCTCCCCTTCTAATAATAGAAAACAAGATCACAGGGTGGTTAGGTGGTGCAGTGAATAGAGCACTGGCCCTGGAGTCAGGAGGATCTGAGTTCAAATTCAGCCTCAGACACTTAACACAAAAACTAGCCTTGGGTCACTAGTGTGACCTTGGGCAAGTCACTTAACCCCAATTGCCCTCCAAAAGGCAAAAAAAAAAAAGATAGAGATTTATAGAAATGAGATTTTATCATTGTGAAATAACTCACAAGGTTAATGTAGGGGAAAAAGACATAAGCTAGAATGTACTGCATCAGTCAACAAGCATTACTAAACACTTACTATATGTCAGGTAATGTGATAAGTTTGTAATACAAAGAAAAGGGGGGAAAAAGTCCTGCCCTCAAGGAGCTTACATCCTAATGGGCGAGGCAGTGTCTATAACTCAGTCTAAACAAGATACTGAGTAGAAGGAATGAAACCCTTGAGAAAACAGCAATAACAGCTTGAGGGACTGGGAAAGGCCTCCTAGAGAACATGGGGAGATGCCTAGGATAGGCTGCATAGTACACTGAAGAGAAAGATGGCCTCTAGGTTATAAAGTCTTGGGTTTGAGTTTGACCTCTCATATATTGGCTGTTTGACTCTGGACAAGATCTTTACCTTCTTGGTGTCCCCTGGAAGCTCTCAGGCTAGAAATTCCAGAACAATTGCCTGTCTACAATGAATCTTTAACTGGGAACTTGCTGCACTGATGAAATCACAGGTCCAATCTGAAAAGAAAAGCGTTAGACAAAAAATGTAAACTGTTCTTGCTTTTTGAGGAAAACACTGGGAGATGGAGTAGGGAGAAGGGGGAGGGTCAGTTCCTTTTAACTCCAGAGAAACCAGCACACAAACTAGATAGATCAATCAAGGCAATGGAAAGATTAGCAAACAGAGATCAGAGACCTGAGTCCTGCCCTTAACTGTAACCATGACCTTGAACTAGTTCCTTTCCCTCTCTGGGCCTCAGTTGCCCCCTGTGTAAAATGAAAGGCTTAGATGGGATCATTTCCAAGGCCCCTTCCAATGCTGGCAGCTCTGCACATATTTCTTCAGCTTATCTCTGTTATTTGCTAGTAAGGCATGTAGAAAAATGACATTTTTGTTATATCACTGAGGCTGTTGGGCTTTGAAAGGATTTATGTGACACTTTTCCTAGTACCCTGTTTGATTAACATACGTCCTCCAGTAAAACATCAGACAAGAAAGTCCATGAGTCATCTGGGTGAAGGACGGGGCCCAGGCAAACTCTGGCCTGGTCTTAGAGACCTGCTTTTCAAGGTGCCAGGGAGTTGACTAATCTGATTAGTGTAGTCAGTTAATGGATCCCAATGAGGTGACCTTGCTGATTTCGCAAAGGTCTCCCAGAGACACAGTGCCTCAGCTGAAAGGACTGGCTAAATGATGGAAATAGCAGGCCCTGTGGCAGGTCAAGGGGGGAAGGAGGAAGATTAGGGGCAGCTCTTCTTCCATGACATTCCACAGGCAGCTGCCTAATCTGCCAACATAGTAGGCAAGCCATGAAAAAAGATTCTGGCAAAGGCTAACCCTTAATGGACAAGAGATCACGGTTTGTAAGGAAGTTAAACTTAGGGTCAACACGGTGGAATAATAAATTTAAGAATGAAAACAGAAAAGCCCTCTAAGATTTGTAAACTGTTGTAACTACTTTACTGTCTTTGAGACTAACAACATCATTTGAGTTCTATCAGGGGGGCTCATAAAATCATAAAGAGGGAGCTAGAAGGGTCCTTCAAAGTCATTTGCTCCAACCCCCTCAATTTCCAGAAGTAGAAACTGAGGCCCAGAGATGACAAGGCCGAAGATTCATACATTTAGAGCTGAAAGAGACTTTTGAGGTCATCTAGTCAAACAGTCTCATTTTACAGAAGAAGAAACTGAGGCTCAGAGAAGGAGACTTGCCCAAGGTCACAGAGGGAATAAGTAGCCAGGCTAGTACTTGAATTCAGAAGCTCTGATTCCAGATCTAGTCTTCTTTCCACAAACCTGTAAGGGTAAGTAGTTCAAGATTATCTCCCTCATTTTACAAATGAGGAAACTGAGGCACAGAGCAATTGTATTTCTTGCCAAGGTCACACAGCTAGTAAGTAGCATTCGTTCATTCATTCATTCATTCATTCATTTATTTGCTTTTTGGAGGGCAATTGGGGTTAAGTGACTTGCCCAAGGTCACATGGCTAGTTTTTGTGTTGTGTCTGAGGCTTTGCTCACTGCGCCACCTAGCTGCCACTCTATAAATCTTTAATGTTAAAAAAGCATTTTCTCCACAATAACCATCTATATTTTACCACTGAGGAAAATTGGGTGAGTTTATGTGCTTGTATTCTTTTTAGTGTCAGAATCAAGATTTGAACTCGGGGTCCCTTCCTCCAAGGGTTGCATCCTTTCTGACAATACCTTTCTTACTGCCCCTTTTTTTTCTTCTCAGATGAAGTCCAGCAGTTATAGACCTTTAGGGTTTTTGCTTTGAACTAGATGGATTCCATGATTCTGATATTTCACTGTGATTAGTGGCAGTCAGTAGAAATAGAAGGGTCTATCATTTGATTGAGATTGCTGTGAACTTAGTATAAGGTTTTGCTAGAATAGTATTAATGCTTCATAACCAAACCCCACCATGAAATCACAACCACCATCAGAATGTCCTTTCAGCTCCTTGTTCTTTGAAAGCATTGTTCCCATTTTACTTACGTCCCCTTATAATGTCATTTTCCTTAAATTGAAGTTTTCCCCTAAACTGATAAGGAGTGTACACTTATAATCAGTAAGTGGTACACTTATAATCAGTAACATGGAAACAAAACTGATCTCTTTTTTCCCACAGCCCAATTTTCCCTACAGGTGTTTAGATCCTTGAGATTTCAGTGAGAATTCCCTCCTCTCTTAGAATCAGCCCTAACCATCTGGAGCCAGAGGACATGAGAAAGTGCTTTGAACAACCTCTAGCCTGCATTTCATCTGTTGGGAAGAGATTTGGGCTAGCCCTTGCTTCATGATGGCATGAAAATCTTGGGGTAACAAATCTTTGCCAGTAAGGACTGCCAGAGGTTTGCAAGCAGTGGCCTTCTGGCATTCATCTTACTCTGCTTCCCCATCACTGGCTAATTCCCTGTAGATCAAAACCAGATGGTGGGGCCAGCTTTTGGTAGAGTCAGGGTTGGTGGGGGGGTGGTTCTTTCAGAGTCCCATCCATAATGGTGAGTACAAGCCTGGAGTGTCCAGGGAGCCTGCAGAGCAGTTGTTTGAAACTTTTCACATTGACTGCTGAGGCAGGAATCTTGGAGGGACAGTGATTCTCCCCCATAAACACTGTGTTGCTTTTGGAAAAGCCACAGCAGCAACATGGGCTTCATGCACGACTTCTCTCATCTCCGCAATTAGTTTGTGTAGGTACTGTGTATGAGGACTGATTAATGTTCAGTAATTTCAGTCATACCCAGCTCTTTGTGACCCCATTTGGGGTTTTCTTGGCAAAGATCCTGGAGGGGTTTGTCATTTCCTTCTCCAGCTCATTTTATAGATGAGAAAACTGAGATAAACAGGGTTAAGTGACTTTCCCAGGGTCACACAGTTAGGCAGTGTCTGAGGTTGGATTTGAATTTAGGAAGATGAGTTCTCCTGACTTCAGGTCTGACACTCTATCCACTGCACTACCTAGCTGCCCTAAAAAATGTATTTTGTTGTTGTTGTTGTTGAGTTGTATCTGACTCCTTGTGATCCCGTTTGGGCAAAGACACTGGAGTGGTTTTCCATTTCCTTCTCCAGCTCATTTTACAGATGAGGAAACTGTGACAAACATGGTGAAGTGAGTTGCCCAGGGTCACACAGCCAGTAAGTGTCTGAGGCTGGATTTGAGCTCAGGTCTTCCTGACTCCAGGCCCAGTGTTCTATTTATTACACCATCTAGCTGCCCGGAAGATTGATTGGGCATTTGAAATTTTGCTTCAAGCTGAGGAAAAAGACAAATTTGGCAAGGTGTGAGAAGCCCTTTTCCACATTAGCAGGCTCTGTCAGGTACAGGCAGTTGTCGAGAAACGGGAGGAGCCAGTATGCCTTGATGTGTGTGGTATGGTAGCAAGAGCATTGTATATGGAGCCAGAAGACCTGAGTTCAAATCCTGGCTCCATTACTAACTACCTATATGGCTCTGGGAAAGTCACTGCCTTTTTCTGAGACTCAGTTTCCTCCTTTGTACTAGATGTTCTTCCAAAGTCTCTGATTCCTTTCTGGCCCCAGAGAGTAGTTCCTTGAAGTTGCTAGACAGCTGCAGCTACAGATAAATCTGGGTTCAAGTTCTACTAGGGTCATTTACTATGTGCCACTGAGCAGTCACTTAAGTTCTTCTTGGCAGTTCTCCCTGACCCTCAGTACTACAGCAGGTGCCAATGTGCATTGGTAGAAGGAATTACCTCACTGGGAGCTCCATGTACTAATGAAATCACAGATTCAGTCCCCAACAAGTAGAATACTGTGTCAGTTCCTTTGGACTGAAGGGATATTGGCAAAGTTTGTGGAGGAAGTATTTGGACAGAGCCTTCAAGGAGAGACAAAGGGCATAGGAAATCACAAAGGTAAAGCAGTGTAAGGCCTATGTGGGTTGTGGCCTGTGGTCTATTTTGAATGATGTTATTCAGGGTGCAGGGTGGCATAAGACTGGAAAGGTCCATTGGGGTAAGAGAGACTCCAATGGAATCTTCATTTTTTCATATATTAATTTTCAAAAATTTAAGCGCTTAATCTGTGTAAGACACCACTTCGCTATATTGTTAGTGAGATATAAAGCTATATGGAAGATGATCTCTACACCAAAAACATAGGAAAATTAAAATGGAACCTTTTCAAGGGTAGGGAGTGAATTTGCTTTTTTCTTCATATCTCCCAGATGTAGCACAGGGGAAGGGAAGAAGGATGCAGTTACAGGTATGGCACTGGGATGTTAGGAAGTCCCTGCCACTGGTGACCTGGTCTGGTTGCTTTGTTTCTGCTCTCCCAAAGGCAGGTTATTATTATTATTATTTTTAAAGTTTTTTTAAAGCTTTTTTTTTGCTTTTTTTGGGGGGGGGAGGGCAATTGGGGTTAAGTGATTTGCCCAAGGTCACACGGCTAGTTTTTAAGACAGATTGTTTTTAAATTAAACCTGTTGGATTCCACAAACCAGTCCTTACAGGACCATATTAAGTAGTCAGCTTCTCTCCTGCAACATTAGCATAATCACTGCCCCCTGTATGTTTAAATTAGCATGTCTCTCTTGGAGGTCGCCCATTCATTTTGAGTCTAAAGAACTGTGTTGTATTTGGGTGTCTCTGGGAGAATGGGCATCCTTCTGAAAAGTCCATACTTTTCTATGGGTAGTAGAAGGGGGATTGGGGAACTGGCCAAAACTGGTCCATTCCTGAGAGGCAGCTGCCACTGATTTAACCTTCTCATCAGAATAGAGCAAGCTTGCTTCTGTCTGAAAGGGTAGTTCTCAGATGGCCCCTGGTTCTTATTTTTTTGCGTTTCCATTCCAGCTTGGAATTGGAAATTGGGATCAAAGAGCCCTGTGTAAGTCAAGGGGAGGCCTCAGAGAGTGTCAAACTTGCCTTAAAAGCTTTTTTTCTTTATTTAATTCAACAAATGCTTTTTTAGACACTTTTTACATGCAAAGCACTATTCACAGCTTCAGGAATGCAGAGATGAGAAATTACCAAGTGCCTGCCCTCATGGAACTTCCATTCTACTCGGGAAGATCCAATCATATACAAAGAAGTGTTTGTGATGAAAAACCCCATCCAAAATTTAATCAAGAACACAGAGATCTCAGGATAAGAACAGGAATTTATTCTTTTCCCTGGGTGAGGAGGGTGGTCTTTCCCATGACTGATCACGAGGAAGAGGCATGTTACAAAAGGCAGAACAAGAATTTATACCCTAGTTCAAACCCCTTCCCTGGCTATCCCTTCTCCCATTGGCTGAGAGGTGGGCTCAAGTCTCAGCACGAAAATCTTCCCCAATGGTAAACTACAGAGGAGTCCGCCATTATGGCTTACAAAGAACAAGTATGATGATGACAGCAAGGGAAAGGGCGGGGAAGGGTCCCAAAGCAATGGGAAGAAGTGAGCTTAGGCTGTCCCTGACTCCCACTGGCCGGGAAGAGGGGCCCGCACAGGTGGGAAATCTGGAAGCCTCCTGAAAGGGCTAGCTGCTGATTAACAGCAGAAGAAGGAGTGGGGGAAGGGAGAGGGAAGTTCTGAGAAGTTTTCACTTCCCCCCCGACAGAAGTATGATACAGGGTCAAATATCTTTAGGGCAAAGGAACAGGGAGGAGCTCTAGGAAAAGCTAAGGAAGCAAACCTTGGAATGGGCTGAAGGATGAAGGAGGGCTTTACAGGGAGGTGTTCCCCAATACCTCTAACTAGGAAGTCTTTCACCTGGGTCAAGAACTTTGAAGGGGTTGCAGGCAGCCATGATTCAGAGGATAGCTGAACCAGGGGTACAGTCATATGAAGAAGGAAATCCAGTCAAGCAGATGGTGTGAGGAGCACCATGGCAGAGGAGCCTAGGAAAGTCTGCTGCGAACAATTATACTATATGGTGGTACACACAAAGTAATATACAGGCACAGCAGTTGCCATCGGGAGGAAGTATGCCCTCCTGTGGAGAAAGTGCCACTATGTCAAAACCCTGCCCCCTTAGATGTCAGTGACCTGGGGCAAAGTTCTTTTTGCCCCATGCTAATAATGGCCTTGAATGCAAAGAAGGATTTCAGCCTACAGAGATGAGGAAAGAGTACATTCTGGGAACAGGGGCATAGCCTGTGTAAGCAGACAGGAATTGCGGGGGGGGGACAGCTTTGGCTGGAGTGGATAAATGATTGTTCAATCTGCAAACCTAATGAGCTATTTCATGTCAAGGGACTAGGTGTTCACCTTGTGTGAAAATAGAAAACCACCTTTTCACACGCAGTTTTTCACATGTTTGGCAGGTTTTTCATATTTAGAGAGCCTTGTTTTGGCCCAGTAGGGTTTTCTATCTGTAACCAGATAGAGTGTCACTGTCCAGCACCTAAGGAGTCATTTTGATTAGGACATCTGTTCAGCAATCAGAGAGCCCCAGACGAAAGGAGGAGACATTCATTTTTCTTGACTCACACTGTGGAAGCAAAACAGGACTGATTCCGTGGCAGCAATTCATCTTGGCCTGGATAGCAGATAATCCAGAGGGACGAATTCAGAATGACACTCGAGGTGGAAAGAATTTGCGTCTCTAGGCTGTTTACTGAGTTTTTGACCAAGTTACCTCAAACCACTGAGTGACTGTCAGAGGTAGGTTAAGAGAACGTTTGGGGCCAGAGAATAGCAACCAGAATGGGCTTTGCTGAAGATCCCCAAGCTGGGGTTCAGTTTCCATATGGACTAGTTAGTTTTGCTCAGAAAAAAGCTCTGTTCCTTTGTATGGATTGCATGCGTGGTCTCAGGCAGCTTGTCTTTTATTATGGTATAATGGAGAGGATGTCAGACCTGGGGTCAAAAAAACCTAAGCTGAAATACCACCTCTGATACATGCATGCTGGGTGAACATGGGTTTACTTCTGGGAGTCTTAGTTTTCTCATATGTAAAATAGTAGGAAATAATCTCTAATAAGGTTATTCATGTTATCCTGGATTGAGAGCAAAAAGAGACCTCAGAAATCTAGTCCTTGCTCAGAAATCTGTGATTAAAGCTTGTTATAAATTATAAAACATCTTTGAAATAGAAGTTCTTATTATTGTAGCACCTCAGACCCTTCAATGTGGGCCTTCTTCAGCTAAACTCAGGTGAGTGGCATTATCATGTTAACTAGATAGATGACCAGGCATCCAAAGCAAAGACATTAATGATATAGAATACTTAGGGAAAAACAGAACTGAACTTTGCCACACAAAGTCTTCCTCTAGTTCCTGATGGTGGAATCAGGTGATAGCAAATTGCCAAAACCTTTGCCATCAATGCATATGCTACTATGTTCTACCAATCTGGAAATAACACAAGTGTGGCCCTGGTGATGCATTGCATCTGCTTTCCAAAGACCAGCCAAGTTCATTGCAGAAAGGATCATGCCCAGTAGGTTGACTATTTTTGGGGGGATTCTTTAGCCATGGTGACGGATGAACAAAGACAAATGCAACATGGTCCTTGGTTCTATGGCCTTTATAGTGACAGTGGTAGAATAGCGTAAAAGGATACAGAGGGTGCTAAAATTCACCCAGAGTTTAAACCATCTACAAACGTTAACTTTACTGTGAGTGCTCTAAATGGGAGATCTTTGTCCAGTGACCAGTAAGTAGTATAGTAGTAGAGGAACTGAAGCCTAGCATTCTTGACTTGCTCACTACAAATGGAAGCAGAGGACAGGGAAGCTGCTGCCAAATGGAGGGATGGCTCACCAATTCTCCTGGTAGAAGCAAGTAAAGGAATCGGTCAAATGGTTTCGTCATGTATCTAAAGGCATCATTTCATGAGCCATTTGGTTATCTCATATTGCAATATTCATGATGAATATTTGTGAAAAAGACCTAATTGCAGCTTCTGCACCACCATCTGTTATAGAGAATGAAGCAGTGGAGAAATTAGTTGATAAGAACCCCAAATTAAATCAACATATACTTTGATAGAGAAGGACTTTGATACAAAGGTGGGGATAAGGGAGAATGGTAGAAATTATATTGAAATATATGGTTCAGAAGTAAGGAATGAGTGAGATTAAAGACTTTTGGATGCCACAAAACATCATGGCTATATATATCATGAATATTTTGTCCAAGAAAAAATCAGGAGGTGTTAGAAATGGTGAGTCCTAAATAACGTCACAAAAAAGGAAAAGAAATTGATTATAATTTTAACAGACAAGCAGTGACTTCTTACTAATGTGGGAATCACTCCCACATCAGCTGTCTGTGTAATCAGAACACTGACTTAGAACAAAGATAGAGATTTATTCGTTAGGATAAAGAATTTAAAAGGAAAAAAAACCCCAGGTATACAGTTAAGTCACCTCCATCTTGATTTATTTAAATTCTTGATGCTGAAAAATAGGAAATGGATAGAGGAAATGACATGGACACTAATCATAGGAATTTCATGCAAAAGTTTAACTATTATACACTAATTATCATGATAAGGATGCTAAAGAGAGATTTCTTTTTTGATGGTGAAGTCCTTATGAGTAACTCCAAGTTTGAGAGTTCAGGTATGTAGCATGCTTGTAGAAAGAAGAGGGTCACCCATGTGGCAGCCTACTTGGATAGGCACTGAGGTGACAGGAGATCAGGAACATCAACCCATTTGCTATTACCATGAGTTATTCAGACAATGTAGGTTTGGTGGGAAAGGGGTTACCATCTAGAATTGTTGTTTGCCATCCTCCTATCTAGTCTTTGAGTAGGGGATTTTGTGAGAGCTTTGGGAGTCCAGTAATTGGGGAGGATCTCTGTGTGTTATAGATAGTACTGAAAAGGAAGGAAAGGGAGAAGAGGAGGTAATTTGACTAGAGACAAGAGTCTTGGGAGGGTCACACATTAAACTAAAAGTTCATATTGACATGTGAGTGATTTATTAGGGCCTCCTTTCTCCAGACAGATGAGACCTGGAATAGTGTAAGATCTCAGGTTTGTTGGGAATGTAAGGAGAAGAATGCATCCTCTTAGTAAATAGAGATAGTGGGCTTTGAACCCAGGTCCTCTGAATACAAATCCAGTGCTAGGGCTGACCAGAATTCTTCTCCCATTTCATTGTCCTCAAAAGGAAATCGAAAGAACCAAATCCAACAAAAGAAGACTTGAACAAGATCATCTTTACAAATCTTCACAATACTTTGAATCACCATTCCATGTTTAAACTTTATTCTTTGTTTCCTAGTTCCTAGTATGGTGACTGGTACATAATAGGTGCTTAAATACATTCTAGTTGGGTTGGGTTGAATTAATTGAATTCCAAAAAGATAACCACAGCTGAACCACTTCTCCCTTTGTCCTATACAACTAACTTTATAACAGCCTTGTCGATAAACATGATGTTATCCATAACTCTGGCATGACTCAATAGTTGAAAACACTATGATACATCAATCAATCAATAATTATTAAGTTCATATTATGTGCCAGGAACTGCGCTAAGATTTGGGGATGCAAAAAGAGGCAAAAGATATTGTCTGCCCTTAAGGAGCTTACAATCTAATGGGGGAGGCAACATGCAAACGTATATCTATATTATAGATAGGCATTTGGAAATGGGACTTATAGGTTAGAAAGTCCAAGAGTTTTCTTAGCCATGCTTAAGGGGATATAACCTTTCATTCACTTAACTTGTGTGTCCAATAATGAACAAAATAGGAAATATTGTCAGCCACCTCATTCTCACCTCATTCATTTATGTGGTGTGAAATGATTCCCTAGTATGAATCATTTATGCAGCTGCTGTCCTGTATTAAGTGTGGAGCAATTAGATTCAGAGCAAGTCATAGTTCCCAAAGGTTCATCCTTGAATGTGTTGCACCAGGTATTTGGAAGGATGCAGTTGGGTGAGAGATGCTAAGGGACCAGGCAGCCCTTATATGTTAGTGTTCAAATGATATTATGGATGTCAAGTGCTTGGCAACCCTTAAAGCACTATAGCACTATTATTTTTATATTCGTTATTATTCCTAGAAAAGGACAACTTTGAGAGCCAAGATGACAGAGAGAAGCCAGGAAGTTGCCTGAGTTCTCCCCAGTTTGTCTCAAAACAGCATTAAATCAACCCTCTAAAAGAGTTCTGGAGCAACAAAATCCACAAAAAGATGGCATGTACCATTTTTCCCACCCAAGATAACTTAGAAGGACTTTAGGAAAGTGCTGTCCCACTTGGGTAAAAGGGGAACACAGCCTAGCTCAGGTGGTGTCCAGGTAAGACAGTGGGAGGCTCTTAGTCACAAGGCAGATCAACAACTGGGTCCCTGCAGTTCTGGCTCAGCAGGATACTGGTACAGCAGGCCAACTGTGAGGCCTCCAGTCCCAGTGCAGCAAGCAAACTGCCAATCCTGGAACCCAGAGCACAACAGGCATGACTAGGCTGGGCTACCCTAGTACACTGAGTAAGCCGCCAACTCCAGAGGCCCTGGAGCAGGTAGCTAGTGACCAGGCTCCTCACCCCCAGTACAAGGAACTTGGGACAGTGCCCCCTGTACCCCAGGAGCAGAGCTCAACTTTTAAAAATGATCAAAAAAACAAAAAAGAGCCCTGACCATAGAAAGCTACTATAGCAACAGGGGAAGATCAAAACAAAAACTCAGAAAAAGACAATGTCAAAATGCCTATATGCAATGCTTTAAAAGGGAATATGAATTGGTTTGAAGCCCATATATCATATGAAAAAATGCTCTAAATCATTATTAATTAAATGAAAATTAAAACAACTCTGAGGGGGGAGGGTAGGTGGCGCAGTGAGTAGAGTGCCGGCCCTGGAGTTAGAAGGACCTGAGTTCGGATCCGGCCTCAGACACTTATCTCACACAAACAAAAACCTAGCCATGTGACTTTGGGCAAGTTACTTAACCCCAGTAGCCCTCCAAAAAGCAAACAAACAAACAAATAAACAAACAAAAACCAACTCTGAGGTACCACCTCATACCTATCAAATTGGCTAATATGACAGAAAAGGAAAATAATAATTATTGGAGATGTGGCAAAATTGGAATATTAATGCATTATAGGTGGAGTTGTAAATTTATCCAACCATTCTAGAGAGCAATTTATAACTATACCCAAAGGGCAATCAAACTGTGCTTTGATCCAGCAACAACACTGCTAGGTCTGTATCCCAAAGAGATGATAAAAAAGGGAAAAAGCGGGGGTGGCTAGGTGCCGCACTGAATAGAGCATCAGCCCTGGAGTCAGGAGGACCCAAGTTCAAATGTGGCCTCAGACACTTAACACAAAACTAGCTGTGTGACCTTGGGCAAGTCACTTAACCCCAATTGCCCTACCTTTTCCCCTCCAAAAAGCAAAAAACCACATATACAATGATCCAAGACAATTCCAAAAGACATATGATGGAAAATGCTATCCACATCCAGAGAAAGAACTGTTGAGTCTGAACGCAGTTCAAATCGTACTATTTTTACTTTTTTTGGTGACTTTTCCCTTTTGTTCTGTTTCTTCTTTCACAACATGACTAATGTAGAAACATGTTTACATGATTGCACATGCATAATCTATATCAGATTGCTTGCCCTCTTAGGGAAGGAAGGGAGTAGGGAGGGAGAAAAATTTTGAAACTCAAAATATTATAAAACATGAATATTGAAAACTATCTTTATATGTAATTAGAAAAAATAAAATACTATTTACAAAAAAGGGGGGAGGCAACTTTAAATTATGACCTAATTTGTTTTTTATTTTCACCTTCTAGCAGTGAAGGTATCTGATTCCTCCCTTTAGCAGCTTCCAACCAGTTCTGGTCATTTCCAGGCTTTGCAGACACTTATCTGCCTGTTCCCTTGCATACACATTCTTATCTCATGATTTCTTTCCAGTATGAAAATGTTTCTTTTGTAGTGGTGGTAAATACAAATGGGTAGATTCCTGGAAAGCCATCCCGTGTTTAAATCATGCAGAGTTAAGATGTCATTTTGACAAACATGGTCATCCATCTAAAAGCAATCCATGGCATTACTTCTCATGTCTAACCATAGCTCCAGTCCCCTCTTTCTTGTTTTCTACAGGACACCTATGGGATATTTCCCTGTTGTCTCTAATTCATTATGTGCAAATTAGAGTTCATCATGTTCCTCCCAAACCAGTCTCTTTCTTCACATTTCTGTTGATGACATTGCTATTCTCTCTGTTCCACTCTGGGAGGCCATCTTTATTTAACTGTCTCATTTCCAGTCTGTCACTTTCAGTTCTTCCTTGTACTCTCTCAGATAGATTTCTCGGAGTCACCTTTGACTCCTTCAGTCACAATATCCAGTAATGTACATTTTTTCTTTGAAATTCCTGGGTTTGCCTCATACTCTTCATTCACTGCCATGAACCTAGTCCATGCTCTCATATCTTCTTTCATGTCTCTTGGCCTTTCCATCTCTTTCTACTCTTATGCTATGCTGCCATATTTGTCTTTCTAAAATGCTGTTTTCACTCAAAAGCATGCAGTATCTCCTTATTGTCAATCAAATGAAATGCAAATTCCTTGGCTGGGCATTCCAGGCTCTCCACAATCTGCCCCTTTTTAAAAACTATTCAATTTAATCTCCCTTTGCTCCCCAGTATGAATTCTTTTTTTTCTTTTTTTTTTTTTTTTTGGAGGGCAATTGGGGTTAAGTAACTTGCCCAAGGTCACACGGCTAGGTTTTTGTTTGTGTGTGTTCTGAGGCCGGATCCAAACTCAGGTCCTTCTGCTCCAGGGCCAGTGCTCTACTCACTGTGCAACCTAGCCGCCCTCCCCAGTATGAATTCTGCCTCAATCAGGCAGATCTCTCTATAACCCTGTGAACATGGCAAATATTTGCTGAAGCACACCCGGCATTTGAATTGTCTTTCCCATTCTACCCCACCTCTCTGAACATTACTTACCTTTCATGGTCCAGCTTTAGACCCATCTCTTCTTCAAGGTCTTCCCTAACTTTCTTAGTTATGGAGTTTCTAGATTTCTTTGGTCTTTTCATTGTGGTAATTTATTTGCATCAATTAAACTTTCTTAGGGAATAGCAAAAGTCTGTTTCCATCTATTTTATGTTCTTCATTGTTTCATGTATATGGCCTGTCTTCCTAACTAGACCATGAACTCCTTCTGGGCAGGGAGCTCATCTTATACTATTCCTGTATCTTTGAAAGGGCTACCAAGTAGTAGATATGTAAGAAAAATTGGAGATTAACTGAAATATCTGCTACTTGGTAGCCCTGACAGAATCTCCCACTGAAGGCAGCCTGGTAGGTCGACAGGAAGGGTCTGTCGCACCAGGCTGGGTGCTGAGCAGTCCCAGGTGAGCTGTGCTGGCCCAGACCCAAGGTAGCCCCAACTAGTGGCCCAAACCAGCCAGAGCAGACTTCAGGAGAGTGAATTACCAGCAGCTGTCATGGGTTTCCAGACTTCTCAACCCATAAATGCCAACGAGAAAGTAAAAGGTCAGTAGGGAACTCTGTTGGAACTGGGTGAGTGCAGTCTGGCTCCTGCCCCTGGGGCAAGAGGGAGCCAAGCCACAGTGACTACAGCTGCTGACACATGGCTGCCTCCAGAGATCCTGGCCTGCAGATTGTAGGAGGACCAAGACATCATTGCTCTTACTTTGACCTGCTTGGATCTGGGTTGAAGTCTTGGGCAGTGGTTTTGGGGTGAGAAACACCACTGTGCCAGAGTTTGTGGTGGCTGTATATAACACCATGCATGAGCAGCTTTCCCGAAGATTGCTTCTGTGAAAAGCTTTCAAGGTTATGATTACATAGTATAGTGAAGACTCTATATTTGTTCAATAACAAATCAGAGCAAAACATTCACAGAGAATCAAGGTACAGCATTAACAGTGTTACAACTTATCAAAGAAAATCACAATATAGTATTCTCAACAGCTTATCATTAAAATGGCTACATAGTTTTCACCAAAGTGGTCACAATATTTCAAACAAAGAACAATCATCTCAAAGTTCAGTAGTCAAAGTCTTCCACTTATGGGGCACACTAGATTAACTCAGTCACTTGTTCATCAATCAATTACTAAGTATCATACACAAACCCTCCACCCCTAGGTCACTAGTAAACTACAATTTCATCATACTCAGTACCCACAGAGAGGTCCTGTCTTCATTTTGACTTGGGGCAGGTTCTCAGATTCCCTGGATCCCCTTCCATGGTCCCAGATTCTACCTAGATTCACCAGATTGTCACCTGGGTTCACTGGCAGACAGCTCCCTGTTCCTTGTCCAGCTCTCTGGGTAGGTCCTACTCCACACTGAAGTTCACAGGGTCCAGTCCATCTCAAATCCTTCACAATTTCTGTTCCCTGGAATTCAAGGCTCAACCAAGCCACAAACAGACAAACTCCCTGCATCCCGGTCATGCTTCCTAGTCTTCTGCAGTTCATTCAAAAAATCAGAATCACCTTATCCAGCCTGGATGGGGAGGGGTTCCTGGGCTCCTCTTCAGCCTCCTCCCAGCACCTGCTTCTGCCTCCATGGTGCTCCAAGAAATCCAGAAGGTACAGGATCAGTTGAGTAGGAAGGGATGATATCTCAAAAATAAAATCAAGAGGTGAGAGGAATATAATGGGAGGAGACAGGGAGAGATAGAAGAGGGTAAAGTATCTCATAAAAAAGGCAAGAGAAAACTGTTAAATGGAGGCAAAGAACTGGAAGCCAAAAGGGAATGGGTCAACCTTACTTTCATTGAATTTGGCTCAAGGAGGGAACAACATACACTCAATTGTGTATCTTACTCTAGAGGAAAGTAGGAGGGAAGCAGATAAGAGAGGGGAGATGATAGAAGGGAGGGCAGATTGGGGAAGAGAGTAGTTAGAAGCACACAGTTTTGAAAAGGGACAGGGTCAAAGGAGAAAACAGAATAAGTGGGGTACAGTATAGGATGGAGGGAAATAAAGTCTTTAACAATATAACTACTATGGAAATGTTTTGCATAACTACACATGTACAACTTATATTGAATTGCTTGTCTTCCCAGAAAGGGTGGGTGAGGAGGGAAGAAGGGAAAGAATCTGGAAATCAAAGTTTTAAAAAGAAATGTTAAAAAAATTGTTGTTTTTTTTTTACATGCAGCTGCGAAATAAGATATACGGGCATTGGAGTATAGAAATCCATCTTGCCCTACTAGAAAGTAGAGGGGAGATGAGGGAGGATATAACAGAGCAGATTGGGGGAGGGGTATTCAGTAAGTTCACTATCTTGGGGTGGGGGTAGGGGAAAGACAGGGAAAAAATTTCTAACTCAAAATCTTGTGGAAATGAATGTTGAAAACTAAAAATAAATAAATAAAAGTTTAATTTAAAAACAATTTTTAAATTTTTTTTAAAAAGAGGGAAGGCTGAGTTGAATCCTGATAGAGGAATTGAATTTGGAAAAGATAATAAGAGGTAGGGGAGTAGGACGTGAAGGATAAGGGGTGAGAATCTTTCTAGGCAAGGGAAACAGAATGATTCTTTTCATGCTAGAGTAGAAAGAGTTCTAGATTTGGAGTTACAATAGCTAGAGTTGAATCTTGGATCTACTCACTACTAGCAGTGTGACCTGGTGCAATTTACATCCCTTCTCTGGGCCCTAGTATCCTCCTACATAAAGTGAGGGGGTTGACTCAATTGGTTCTAAAGTCCCTTCCAGTTTGAAATCCCATAGTATTATGGAGTAGGCATTTGTCTATGTGGTTTCACTGAGTGGACCAGGAAGGCCCTCCTGATTAGAAATATCTCTGTGGAAATTAGGCCATTAATGAGTGATCTCTTCCTTTGGATTTTAACAAGCCCTTCTTTTAAAATATAAAAACATGTAGTCATATTTTTTCACATCCTATTGTGAGGGTGGAAAACTGGATTGCATTTATCTTACCAGTCAGATGAGAGAATGAGTAGCTTTGAGTAGAGGTAAGTGGAGCAGAGGACATTGCCTTAGGTGAACAGGCCTTAAAGAGCAGGATACTGCATGGGTATAGGGCGGGTGGGGTGGTGGGCACATGGAAACTGAGAAAAAGACGAAAAAGAATTTCCTTTATGTCATAATTTGGCATAATCAATGAGGCCAAGCCAGAACGTGATGGGAAGGTGAATCATGGTGTGTTAAGTCTGAATCTGTTTTGAATGACCTCCCCTGCTGGGAGGCTTTTATAACTTTTTATTTATTTATTTTTAAGTGATTCATCATAAATTTAATATGAAACATCAATAGACTTAATTAAACTTGCTTTGTAACTATTTACATCTAAATAAATGAAATTTCAAGGCATAAAATGTCCTAACAACTTTCCAGTTGCTCCTTCTAAGTCTCCATCAGGAGTCTTTGAACATTCATTTTCATTCATGTTTCCTCTTATATGGTCATAGTTAGCATGTGTACTCTGCTATTCTGGTTTTGTTTTTTCCCCCCACTTTGCATTATTTCACAAAGGTCTTTCCAGATTTCTTTATATTTCTCATAGTTGGTCTTAATTGCATTATAGTATTCCATTACGTTAATGTGTCCAAATTTATTTAATTATTCCCTTATTGTTGGACATTTACATTGCTTCTCTTTTTTTTGTAATTATACACAGTGCTGTTAGGAAAATCTTTGATCATATGGCTCCCCTTCTCCAGATGATTTTTTTTCTTTTCTCCTTTTGGCGGGGGGTGTGTCTGCAACAGAGACAGTGGGTTCCTTATCAGCAAGGGGATTTTGGCAGAACTCACTTCCTTTGCTTCTTAATACTGTGCTATCTTTAAGGCTTTTGAGAGATGAGGGGATACTTTGCTTTATCCTCTATGAAGGTCTTTATCTGACATCTCATGATGGCAAAGAGGTGACCCAGGGCTCCCCAAAGGTAGGTCAGCAGTGCATAAAATCAGAAAAGTTTTAAGTATGGGGTGATTGCAGGCTCTTTGTCTTTTGTTTGAGGATCAGCTCCCACTAAGTATGGAGAAGGTCCATACTTTTCAGATAGCTGGCCAACAGAAGAAGAATGATTTCAACTCTATTGACCCATTAAGACTTTCTACTTAGGTGAGGATCAGCTAGAATCTTCATTGGTGGAGGAAGTCATCATAGTGAAACCAGGAATACAGGAAGTCTTGAAGTATGGAGTTCAAATCTTTCTTTTTGCTTTTCTTTTTTTTTTTTTGCTTTTTGGAAGGCAATTGGGGTTAAGTGACTTGCCCAAGGTCACACGGCTAGGTTTTGTGTTGTGTCTGAGACTGGATTTGAACTCAGGTCCTCCTGACTCCAGGGCCAATGTTCTATTCACTGTGCCACCTAGCTGCCCCAAGTTCAAATCTTTCTAATGAGTTTTCCTTCCTCTCTGACCTTGGGTACTTCCCCCTCCAGGCCCCAGTTTCCTTATCTGTAAAATGAGGTTGTTGGACTAGATGACTGCTAAAATGCCTCTTAGATCTAAATCTATTATCTTAAAGTCTCAACTTTCCTATTCTTCTTTAATTTTAATGTCTTTCCTCTGAGTATCTCCAGTTTATCCTCTCTAATTTGTTTACATATACTTGTTTGCATGTTGTCTGCTACATTAGACTGTGAACTCCTTGAGAACAGGGACTGTCTTTTGCTTTTCCTTGGACTCCTATGACTTACACAGTGCCTGGCTCAGAGTAGAATATTTAATAAATGCAAGTTGGTTAATTGAGCCTATATTTCTTTACATATACTACATGACAAATATCTTTTGTTTCACACCTATCTATATCTATGATTTTTACTATAGAAAAATAATTTTTCATCTTTTATTATTAACAAGAATTTATTTATCAGTCATTTACTGTGTGCCAACTGCTATACAAAGCTAGATACAAACACAAAAATGCTCTGTCGACAGCTTACATTTTATGGGAGGAACACATTTACAGATAAGTAAAAACAGCCTATATACAAGACAAATCCCAAGTGATTTGGGGGGAAAGTGTACAGTAACAGTGGGGGGGAAGATCAGGAAAGGGTCTGTCTAGGAGGTGACACTGAAGATTGAACCTTGAAAGGAGGTTGAGTTTTCGAGAGATGAAGGTGAGGATGAAGAGCTTTTTAGGCAAGGGAGCCAACTTGTTCAAAGGCATAGAGGTAGGAGATGGAATGTGGTGGAGGGGGGGAACATAATATATACTAGTTTTTCTAGAATGTAGGGTGATTGGATGGGAGCAATATGTAAGCAATATGGAAAGATAATCTGGAGCCTGGTTGCAAAGGCTGTAGTCTGAGATTTCCAGGAACGAAGACAGCCTCTCAAATTCATTTGCTGTAACTATGTAGTTTCTTGATAGTATACAGACCAATCTGGGATAAAGACACAAAAGGATATAAGCATACATCTATCCATTCCACTTCACTATCACTCAGGGCTCATCCATTTATGGTTGAGATGAAATAACACATAATAGTCTCAGAAAACCAGCCCTGCCCAGCCCTGAGGGCTGACTCTGATGGGTGCCACTGTTTTATACTCCAGACCACAGAAAGAGTCGAGTTTTTTCAGAGATGCACACATCTTGGGTACATAGACCTTTGACATCTTTGAACATATGCAAGTATTGAATATGTGTAAATCTATGCAAATCAGAATAAATATAGGGGTTTTTAGGATTCCTTTGGTGTCAAGAGCTATACTTAGAGACTCCTCAGTCTTTGTAGCTGCCTTTGTTTGGAGGTTCCCCCTCAGGGCCACGTGTGTCACCAGATAAATTCACTATACTTTTTATTCCCCTCCTAAGCTACAGGCTCCATAAATCCTTCAAGTGAAGCCTATGGAAATCTGACTCTTGTTGTACCTAGCATAGTACTAGACACACAATCGGTTATTAATGAATCGTAGTTTTAGAGATGGAAGAACCTTAGATATAACAACAGCTGGCACTTATATATAAACTTGGGAAACATTTTACTTATTACCTCATTTGATATCATAGTCTAATCCCTTCATTTTATCGACTTATTTTTAGTTAATTTTCTTTTTACTTTAATCAACAAGTATAAGCATCTACATATATGAGTAAAAACAAAAAATTGTTCTAAATAATTGTTTATGTGCATACCCTTTTGCGATCTACTAATTATTAATGGATATAAATTTTTGCTCATTAACTTTAATAAGGCAATAGCAGCCATCCTATGTATTCAAAATGAGTTTTGTATTTATTTAATGTTGTCTTTACATAGTGGTCCTACATGGTTACTATTTAGTTTTTGCTGAACTCTGCATTGTTTTCTATGTTTTTCTCTATTTTAAAAAAATTCTTAATACAGTATTACACTATCCCATTCCTTTCCTATGCCATAATTTATTTAACCATTCTCCTATCATTGGGCATACCATTGGTTTTCAGTTATTTTCTATGACAAATAATGCTGCTAAGAATCCATATTAGCCTTTTCCATTTGGATATAAAAACCTAGAAGTGAAATTGCTGGGTCAAAGGGTATGAATGGTTTTGTAACTCTCATTGGATAATTCCATATTGCTTTTTTAAAATGCTGAACCACTTCATAGCTTTTCCAGCAGTAAATCCATGTGCCAGTATTTCCACAGCCACACCAGCATTGAATTTTATCTTTTTTGCCAAGTGGTTTAGCCAAGGTCATACAGATAGTAAGCAATAGTCCTTGGCTTCCATCCCAGTTCCTCTGACTCCATCTCCAGGGGTTCTTTTCACTATGTCATGTCTATTATTGTTTCCATTGGGAAAAAGTCACTATTCAGTTTTCATGGGACTCGATTTCTCAATGGGCAAAATTTCTCAATTATTTCATATAAGATATATTTAGGAAAATAGACTGAGATTTGTAAACTGGAGGTGATGAGTTCTTTTAACCCTGGGGGAAAGATATCTCCTTTTCTCTTTCCCTTTTCACACTTTGAAATGATTCTACCTATATTTAGATTCCCCCATCATCCCCCTCTGCAAGTTTAATTTAGTTTGGATACAGGGTTTCCTGTGTAATGCCTGACTCTTTTCCATGGCTGTGGATCTCAGCAGGCCATGTTCTTGAAAGAGTTGTGAACATAAGATAGCCCATTACTCTCTATGCCCACCCCCAACTTGCCCCCCCCCCATTATATCAGAAGCATCACTGGCCCACAAAACACCATGCTGAGGCCTTGCACACCTGCACAGAGCTCTATTCCATGCATCTATTAAGCTAGTGAGCCTTTGCCAGCCAACCTTGTGTTTGACTTGGCAAGCTGTCCATTCACACCAATAAGAACATTTAGGACCTTTGTTATACAAATTGACTCAGGAGCCTCACTGAGTGTCCTGTGATATATGGGAGCCTAATTTGTCTTCCTCTTCCTATAATAGCTCTCTCTGAGATTCAGCCCTCACCCTGCCTAGGGCACACTTTCTTTCAGTTCCAATTAAGGTCTGTAGTAAAGGCCAGTTAGAAAATCTAGGTGAAGACCAGCAATGTGTCAAGGGCTGGAAGAAGTGCTATGGGGGATACAAAAACAGATGAGACTCAGTCCCTGTCTTTGAGGAGCTCTGAGGTTTGTTGGGAGGACAAGGAAATGTGGCACAGGGGAAAGAGGAGTGGATTTGAAATCCCAAGTTCTATGCCATTTACTACCTATGTGACCTTGAGCAAGTCCCTTTAGCTCTCCCACCTCAGTTTCCTCATTTGGAGAAACAAAGATGGTGGGCTAGATAATTTCTGAGGTATCTTCCTGCTCTAAATCTATGATCCTATGATTGAATGAGACAAAGAGAGAATAATAAAAGGCAGTAAGGAAAAAAAAACCCCTAGCTAAACTGTGTGGTATTGTCAGTAAGTTCAAAGAAGGGAAATCAAAAACAAAAATGATCTGTCCCCATGATAAAAAAAAAAAAAAAGAGATGGATTGGTCACGTGGCAGCTGACACAGTAGACTTGAGTAGACTGTAGCATTTTCCCAGCAGTCATATGTGTATAATGAGTGGCATATAATATATCATCAAAGACATATAACACTGGAAAATGAGGCAGGCCATATTTGTGGAATGTGAGTAAAAGATGGGCAGCAAGAGCGGCATACCTACCTCTATGAGGCAGCTATGTGGCTTTGTAGAGAATGCTGGACTTGATGTCAAGAGCACCTGAATTCAAATCTGGCCTCAGACACTTACCAGCTTTATGACGCTGAGCCTCTGTCTACCTCAGTTTCCTCATCTGTAAAATGGGGCTCATAATAGCACCTGACTCAGGGTTGTTGTGAGCATCAACTGAGCTAATATTTGCAAAGTGCTTAGTACAATTCCTTCATTTTGTAGAAAGTTAATAAATGCTTATTTCCTTCCTTCCTTCTATTCATAAAATATTACAAGAACTAGAGGAAGGCTTCCAGTGCACTAGGCAGATCCTCTCCAAAGGACTGACAGAAAGACTGACAGACAAGAATCACACCTGATAAGAATGCCTGAAAGGGCCATAATCTGTACCATTGGAAATAGCCCCCACACCAGTGAGATCACACAGTCATTGACTTATTGAAGTATAAGTGTGTGTGTTTGCCTAGTCTCCCCAGCCAGTTGTTGCTCCTCAAGGATATGGGCTGCATATGAGCTAGCTCTTTAGAAATCCTGAATGCAAACTTCTCCAGGGCCTAGCTTGGTTTTCATTTTTTCCTTTGTGTTTCCAAAGCCTAGCCCTTAGGCATGAGAATTGTTTGTCGAATTGAGTTTAATTAAGGAGTTTTGCCAAGTATAAGATTGTTCTCTGTGATTCCTAGATGGTCCATTTGCTAAACATATTTGCTTCCCTCTAATAGGGTCCAACTTGAAATCCTCAGTATGAAGGCCAATGTATCTATGGATGATCCTTTTCAAGCTATTTTGCCTGACTTTGTGATGTTGGCATTTATTTTGTAATCATCTCCTGTTCCTGAGATCTGGCAGGATGCTAAGATATCAGAAGATATTCACTAGGAGATACCAGTGCTACGCTTTGACTGTTTCCATGAAGCTAGTCAGGGGAGGGGTATGAGGTAGAAAGGCCTATGTTCTCATTGAGTGTTGGGCCTTTAGAGAACAACAAAGGCACCAATGCAAGAAAACATGTCAGAGTCTACTTAGCCAGCTGTCTTTCAAGACAAAGTCAAGTTGGGGAAAGGGGGCTAATATGTTAAGTCTGTATCAGAGTTGTCACTTTATACTTCAGGGAGTTTTCTTTGGTGTTGAAGGTATCAGATCTTTCTTCATTCTTTTTTTTTTTTTTGCTTTTTGGAGGGCAATTGGGGTTAAGTAACTTGCCCAAGGTCACACGGCTAGTTTTTGTTTGTGTGTGTTAAGTGTCTGAGGCCAGATCTGAACTCAGGTCCTCCTGGCTCCAGGACCAGCGCTCTACTCACTGCGCCACCTAGCCTCCCCTCTTTCTTCATTCTTTACTTCCTCCACCACTCGAAATGAAATGGAAAATGTATTTGTCAAGTCTTTGAATATTAGGAAAAAGCTTTCACTGGAATAAAAACCCCCAGAAGTCATGGCTAGAGTTGGAAGAATAAGTAGGTGAATCCACATGGTAAGACTTACAACAAAGCTAGAGGTGCAATCCTAGGCCCGCCCCCTTTTGTATCACTTTCTTCCATATATTGTTCTCCAAACCCAGAGAACATTCTGATAAACCAGTGCCTTTGATCACAGAGGAATTCACTAAAGAGTATAGAGGGCTCAGGGCAGCCTTTCTCCACTTGTGGAGCCACAAGTTAGAGTACATGTCCTGAGTGCGGCAGCATTACCATCTTTAGTCATATGAAGAACAACTCAGATACTGTGCTGATCACCAGGGAGGAATCTACCTCCTTCAATGCTTTTTGTTCTCTCATTCTGGGAGAGTGAATAGTTCTTTGTTTATGGTGCAGTGGTCAAAACAGCCATAATAGGTCCACATGCTCCAGATCTAAAGACAATCAAGTTAGAATGTGTGAAAATCAGATACTCATTAATACTCATTGCCATTAAGTCTCTGTAGACCAGTTTTTCCTGGGAATCTGTTTTGTGTGACAGTTCTAAGTATGTTTCCCACTACAAAAGAAGTTATGTTGGGAACAATATGAGGGGAGATGGGTGAGGCCAATGCAGATGTCGTCAGTTGAACCACATTTCTGAGGCTGAATGAAAACAGCCCTAAAATCTTCTAATCTGGCTGTCTCCTTATTAATTTACTAGCTAACCTTGATTAATCCATCAGCAGTTTCCCATCTGAAATATGGGAAGGATGCTTGTGTGTGTGCCTTAACTGGACCAACAATTCCCAAAGCATTATTTTGGTCCCTCCTTGATTATGCCCCCTCCCCCTAAATCAATTATGCCTCTAATTTAAGAATTTCCTGAGGCAGATTGCTCATTCAGCCCCCTCCAAACCAGACCTGGCCCTTCTCAACGTCAGAATGCTAGTTCTGATGCTAATTTGCCTACAAAAGCCTTGTTCCCCTTCCCAAGAAGCTGTTGGTTTTCAGTGTTGCACAAAGACCCCCAAGGCCTCACATAGGCAGCAATACTTTATTGTTTAACACATCCTTAGTGGGTTCTCCCATGCAGAAAGAGTGAGTCTAGAGCAAGGCCAATGCTATTCCCCATCCAAGATTTTATAGTCATCCTGTGCACATAAGCTTGTTTTGAGGAGACCTTGGGAAACCACCTAATTCAATCAGTGTCTGACCAAGTATGCCCTCTGTCTCATACCTGAGAAATGGTTGTCCTGCTTCTCCTTGAGGTCCTTCAATGAGTGGGAGTCCATTACCTCTCAGAACAGCTCATTCCACTTAGAGATGGCTCTAATTGTAAAGACTTTTTTCTTGATACAAAGCCCGAATTTATCATTTTGCAGCTTCCACCCACTGGACCCAGTTCTGCCTTCTGGGGCCAAGAAGTATAGTCCCCCTTTCATGTGATTTACCTTTGACTACTGAGGATAATAGGAGCAGAAATTTAGAGGTGGATGAGACTCTAGGGGCCAAAGAATTCAACCCCCTCATTTTACAGATGAAGAAACTGATATCCAGGGAGGTTGTGACTCGTTTAAGTTTGTATAAGTAGCAAGCATCAAGCGTAGAATCTGAACCCAGGTCCTCTGGCTCCAGAGGAGCCAGTTGAAAAACAACGGTCATGTCCACCTGAGCCTTCTCTGGTCTAAACTTTCCAAGTTACTTCAACTGATCATCACGGGAAATGTACACAACATTCTTTGCCAGCCTGGTCACCCTCCTCTGGACAGTAGCTTACTGTCCTGATTAAGATGGGCCCCTTGATGATAGGCTCTGTCACCTTTTTAGATACCTAAAAAACACATTTTCCTCATTCTCGCCTTACATACTGTGATTGGTTACAAACCTTTAACATGAGTAGTCATGCTTTATTTTTCACTTTGAATTGTCTCTACCCAAATAATGGTGTGCTTGCTAATTACTATTTGTCATTGATGCCAGCCTAAATGCCAGCCAGTAATTTATAGAGGCAGTGTGGGACAAGGGAAAGCATCAGGAGAGGCCTTAGCTTCAATCCCACAACTCAATTTTACTGATTTTGTCACCAATGTATTACCTAACCTCAGTATTCTCATCTGTGCCTAAACCATAGGGTTATAGTAAGAATCAAAAGACAATGTTCGACTAACCCTAAAGTACTATAGAAATGACAGTTATTGTCATCTGGCAGATTCTACTCATTATAATTGTTTTACAAGTGACTTAGTGCCCTTAGCCTAAGGTCTTTTTAGACTTCTGGGAGTGTAAAGGATGGGACATATGGTTCCCCAACTACTTTGATATGCTTGAAGTTCCCTAGGGATCCCATTTAGTTGCTATGTACATCAGTCTCTGGAAGCAAGAACCCTGGGAAATTGTAGCCTGGGTCCTGGGTGATGGAAGTTATCCTACCTCTAAGGAGGACCTCAGGGGTCCTGTCTAGCTACTAGGTCCTCTTGAAAAGCCCAGCCTGGGTTGTGGTGGTTCTTCTATCACTAAGAATTTTCCAGGGGATTTCACCTTTGGAGTGAGTGATGCACACTTTGGAGTTTTTCCCTCCATATTTGAGGGTCCTTGGCTCTATAGTAAAGTTGTCCTGGCTCCAGCCATTATTTTTTTTGCCCTTTCTGCTATGCACCATAAAAACCCGATTCTCTTTGTCTGCAACTTTGTGCTGTCCAAAGAATTTTGGAATGTCAGAGTGTGTTGATAATGATGCTTTATTGTTTTATTTCACCCATTGTTCATTTATTCTTGGCGACAGAGAGAGAGCCTTGGCCTCCACCTCCACATCTTTTACAATTGTCCTTTGCATGTTATCTTTCTAATCTGGGCCTGGCTACAATCCTGGAGCATATTGGCCATGCTTTAATTCTACCTTTTGGTTGGCCATGATCCTAGTGATCCCTGATTACTAATAGGTGTTCCTGCTATTCCAGATGTGTAACACAATCAATTCTGCTGAGTTTTGCTGTTTTGCCAGTGGCCCCCTAAGCTCCTCTGACCTTTTTCTCCATTCATCTACTAACATCTTCTTTACATCTCCCATTCTCCTAGAGTATTTGCAGTTCAGCATGGTCTTGACATCCAACTGGCCTCCTTTATCACTTTCCCCTTCGCTCTTCCCTGGACACATTGTATATCCACACTTGTTATCCCTGACAGTTCCTATTGTCCATCCCACCCTTTTTCCTTATGTGGGACCCCCACCATATCTTACCATTGGCACTTTAGCAGGGCCTTCTATCTAGGGCAGCTTGTTTGAAGGCAGTTGATTTTTATTCCTATACCACACTGGACTCCACATTCCCATAGAAAGAACCAACTCTGTCTGTGTGATGAAATTGTTCTCATCAAGACTGCATCATGGCCTCTTTTGTCCTGTTTTGTGCCCTTTTCCTGAGGCTGAGCAGTTGAGTGAAAAATCTTATCTATACAGTGTAAGTAGTGAAGGTACAATTTACGTACGTAGTTGAGATGCCGAATGTTAACCCATAAATCTGAGATTTAACTTGTTTCACTTCTAGGGTGCATAAGTACTCTTTCCCAGTACCCATCCTTGGAAATACTAGGTCCTTCCTGGCTGGGCAGGAGTCACTCCTGGCTGCAACTAAAAACTGAATTCCCTAGTGGCCACATGACACCATTTTCTTGCTTCTTGGGTCCCACAGACAGAACTTCTTGGGAGAGAAGCCTGCATCAGTCTGATAATGGGCAATATGAATTCTCATTAGTAGAGATATCTAAGTCTCTTCTGCCCTCCATTCTAACTCTGAATGTTCCTATAAAATATTAGAAGGGGAAGGGGTTTTAAAGGTCATCTCTTCCCAACTTTTATAGAGGAGGAAACTAGAAGCTTTGCGTTGGACCTTTAAACCAGTCCAGCACTCAGGCTGTCCAGCTCTTGCTGAATGACTAGCCCACCTGCTTGTCCTACTACACATTTCCTTTAATGCCAATAGTTATACACACCATCAATGCTAATATGCCAGAGCTTTACTTATGTTCAGTATTGCACTTTGGTTCACATATAGTTTTGATTCTTCACAAATTGTTTGTTCTATAATTGGAAGCCATGTAGTGTCATTAAGGGAACACTAGTCTTTAAAAAAATGGTTTTTCTTTCAAGTAGGTACTTGGGGTAATTTAAAGCATGGCAACATTTTCCAAATGCAATCTACTTTGTTTTCTTCTTCCAGTTCCATTCTGGGCCCAGCTCCTTGTCCATTTGTAGGATCTGTTCAAGATTACTGAGTTAGTCCAACTAATTCATTGGACCACACGACAAACTAAATGGATTAGTCTATTTCTCTGTCATGTCAAACTCAAATAGAAATGGATCCCTGTGGGTAGGATATTGACTTAGAAACCATAAATTAACATTACCTATGGTATATTGTAATTTCATTTATTTTGTTAATTAAGCATTTTCCAATTGCATTTTTCTATTATTTGTTTTTATTTGTTCTCAATTATATTTAAACCCCAATTTTTAACATTTGTTTTTTAAAAAATTTTGAGTTCCGGGGGCGGCTAGGGGGCGCAGTGAGTAGAGCGCTGGCCCTGGAGTCAGAAGGACCTGAGTTCGGATCCGGCCTCAGACACTTAACCCACACAAACAAAAACCTAGCCGTGTGACCTTGGGCAAGTTACTTAACCCCAATTGCCCTCCAAAAAGCAAAAAAAAAAAAAGAAAAAAGAAAAAATTTTGAGTTCCAAGTTCTCTCATTGGAAAAACCACTGACCTGGAAAATAGATCCAGGAGAGATAATTTAAAAATTATTGGACTACCTGAAAGCCATGATCAAAAAAAGAACCTAGGGGCAGTTAGGTGGTGCAGTGAATAGAGCACCAGCCCTAGAGTCAGGAGGACCTGATTTCAAATCTGACCTTGGACACTTAGCCCATGTGACCTTAGGCAATTCACTTAACCCCAATTGCCCCTCCAAAAAAATAAAAGCAAAAAACAAATTAAAAAGTTAAAAAAAGAACCTAGAAATCATCCTTCAAGAAATTCTCAAGGAAAATTGCCCTAATATTTTAGAACCAGAGGGCAAAATAGAAATTTAAAGAATTCGCCAATCACCTCTTGACAAAGATCCCAAAAAGAAAAGTCCTAGGAATATTATTGCCAGGTTCTGGAGTTCCCGGATCAAGGAGAAAATATTACAAGCAGACAAGGAGAAACAATTTGATTATTGTGGAAACACAATCAGGATAACACAGGATCTAGCAGCTTCTATGCTAAGGCATTGGAGGGCTTGCAATATGATATTCTGGAGATCAAAGGAACTAGGATTAAAACCAAGAATCACCTACCCAGCAAACCTGAGTATTATGTTTCAGGGGAAAATATGGTCATCCAATGAAATCGAGGACTTTCAAGCATTTTTGACGAAAAAAACAGAGTTGAATAGAAAATTTGTCATTCAGATACAAGAAGCAAGAGAAGAATGAGAAGGTAAACAGGGAAAAGAAATCATAAGGAACTTATCAAAGTTGAACTATTTTCATTCCCACATGGAAAAATGATAATTGTAACTTATGAAACTTTTCTCAGTATGAGGATAGTTGAAGGGAATATAAATGTATATGTATACATACATATATATGTCTATATAGGAGGGTACATGTGCATATGAATACATATGTGAGTATGTGTATATATGTGTACATGTATACATAGTCAGAGGGCACAGGATCAATTGAATAGGAAGGGATGATATTTTTAAAATAAAATTAAGAGGTGAGAGGAATATAATGAGAGGAGTTGGGGAGAGACAGAATGGGGTAAATTATCTCATATGAAACAGGCAAGGGAAAACTATTATAATGGAGGTGAAGAACAGGAAGGCAAAAGGGGACGGGTCAACCTTACTCTCATTGAATTTGGCTTAGGAAAGGAATGACATACACACTAAATACAGTATCTCACCCTACAGGAGAGTAGTGGGGAAAGGGATGAGAGGGAGGGTGATAGAAGGGAGGGTAGATTAGGGGGAAGGGTAGTTAGAAGCACATACTTTTGAAAAGGGACAGGGTCAAAGTAGAAAATAGAACAAGTGGGGGGCAGGTTAGGATAGGGGGAAATATAGTCTTTCATAATATATCCTCTATGAAAATGTTTTGCATCCCTACACATGTACAACCTATATTGAATTACTTATCTTCCCAGTAAGGGTGGGTGAAGAGGGAAGACAGGAAGAAGGGAAGAGGGAAGAAGGAAGAAGGAATTTGGAATTCAAAGTTTTAAAATTAAATGTTTAAAAAATTAATATTATTATTTTTTACATGCACTGGGAAATAAGATATACAGGCACTGAGGTATGGAGTTCCATCTTGCCCTACTGGAAACTCGGAAGGCAGATGGGGGAAGATATAGGAGAAAGCAGATTGGGGGAGGGGGTATGCAGTGGGCTTGCTATCTTGGGGTAGGGGGTAGGGGAAGGACAGGGAGAAAATTTGTAACTCAAAATCTTGTGGAAATGAATGTTGTAAACTAAAAATAAACATAAAATTTAAAAAACAACCATAGCCTAGGATCAGATCCTCAAGATCATTTTGTATAACTCACTCATTTTGCAGATGAGGAAACTGATGTCCAGAGAGGGGAAGTGACTTGTGCAAAATCAGTCAGGTAGTAAATGAAAGAGATGGAACTTGAACCCTCATCCTTTGACTACATGTCCATTGTTCTTTTCCCTGTACCACATGGCCTCAGTTATTTCCAAATTGGCATAGATTGCATCTGCTCATACCTGGCAGCTCATTAAACAGAACAAATATAAGCCAAAAATGTGCAGGACTGTATGGTACTATAAAACCACATAGCTCAGTTATTAAATCTATATTGTGTTCTTTTTAAATGTGTTCCAAAACTTATGTTCTGATAAACTGAGTCATCAATGAGGCTGTGTAGAACAATTAACTGTGAATTCTTTTTCCCAAAGCAAAAATATTTGGCAGGTATTGATGGTGGCAGTGGCAGAGAGTACAATCTGACCACATGTAGTCATAAAAGGACAGATGGTGGTCTGTCCATGCCCGGAGAGTCCAGCCTCCACTTCCATAGGGCTTGGGGATTGGGACAGGAGTAACAGAGTGATGCAATCCTGTGGCAGCCCAGGGCCCAGCAAAGGAGTGGGCTTGTTCCTTCCACAAGGTAAGCAGAGAATTATAAGGCTAGAAGTACAGGGATAGTATTATTCCACCTACTTTGGGAAGTTATTGTGCCCCAACCACTAGAGAAAAGCATGCCTCTCTTGAAAGGGATATACCATTAAGAATATTGATGACTTGAGACAATGTGTCAATTGCCCTTTGTAATTGAGTTGTTTTCAGTTGGATCTGACTCTGTTACCTGATTTGGGGTTTTCTTGGCAAAAAGTGGTTTGCCATTTCCTTCTCCAGTTCATTTTCCAGATGAGGAAATGGAGGCAAACAGGGTTAAGTGACTTGCCTAGGGTCACACAGCTAGTAAGTGTCCAGAGCTGCATTTGAACTCAGGTGCTTCTTACTATAGGCCCAGCCCTCTCTCCTCTGTGCCACCTAACTGCCCCAATCCTAGTTATAGTTCTCAAAGTGAAATCTTTAAAAAGTGAAATTGAAGGGATGGTCAGATGCAGAGAAAAAAAATTTTTTTTCTGACTAGGGAAATGATGATCCCAGGGTTTCCTGCAAAGAACTAGCATCCACTGCTCTATAATTTTTCCTTTTTTTTTTTCTATTTTTGCTTCTTGAGATTAAGCAGTACCTGAGAGCTAAGAAAAGTAAATGATAATTTTTTCTCTAATAAGTTGTGAGTAGCTCAATAAGCCTGTCACCAGTGATTTTTCAAAGGCCAAAAGGAGTCTTCCTTGCAAGGGCTTTTGATACAAAGCTTACAGAAGACCACTGGTATTGTTCACACTTTCTGGGAAGTTTAGACATTAACATAAAAGATTAGGACAAGTCAGAGAGACTTGGTTTTCGAAAGCCGGGGTAAAACAAAGGATAGATAAATAATTGATAATGGTTACACATAAATGAGAAAGATATTTATTTGTACCTGGGTATACGGGGATCTTTACATTTTCTCTAAATTTGAATTTAAACATTTAAATATGCTTATGATAATTAATATTTATGTTCAGCCCTTAATGTAATAACATCTTTTTTTTTTTAAAGCAGTTGGGGTTAAGTAACTTGCTCAAGGTTACACGGCTAGTCATTATTTATGTGTGGGTGCTCATTTTCTGAGGCCGAATTTGATCTCGGGTCATCCGAACTCCGAGGCCGGCGCTCTTACTCGCTGTGCCACCTAGCCGCCCCTTTAGGGCAATTGGGGTTAAGTAACTTGCCCAAGGTCACACGGCTAGGTTTTTGTTTGTGTGGGTTAAGTGTCTGAGGCCGGCTCCGAACTCAGGTCCTTCTGACTCCAGGGCCGGTGCTCTATTCACTGCGCCACCTAGCCGCCCCTATAACATCTTTTTTTAAAAAATAGCAAAGCATAATTGAACGGAAAAGCATGTTACTCTCTCAGTCATAGGACTTTCAACTATTCCCATTCTCTCAGGATACCTTGATTCTCAGCAGACTTGAGTAGATTTAACTCACCCTAAATCTTTGATGGCTTCTCCTGGGTTTATCGTGACTTCTCCAAGGCCCTATGGCTCCTAACCAACCATGGCAGTTGTTAAGATCCCTTGTATCAACTTTTTGCTCTAAGGCTTCACTGAGTATCTTGGCATTGCCATGGATCCTGAATGATTCTTCACTTTTGTTATTAACTATAGAGATCCTTTATGTCTTTGTGCATAAGGAAGGAACCAGATTTGTGCTACCTGTAACTCAACAGAAGCTCAGAGAAAGAGAGAGAAATTATACCCACCATGTGTTGACATGTCAGTAGCATGAACATCTGTGATGATGGTCCTTTTCCATTCAGAACATAGAAGTTATAGTTTTCCGAAAGAGAATTAAGTTCCTCTGATGCCCATCCCAATGCCAGAAATGCCCTTCCTACTTGCACTTTGCTCTCTTGAACACGTCCATTGCCCAAGGAATCTTGCTAAATGATTATATAACTCTTCTCCTCAGAACCCTCCACTCATCCTGCATATAATGTAGTTTGGTTTTCTAGTCCTGTGTGGATGGCCTTGTATTTCCAGATGTTCTGCTAGGATGCGGAAATTCTTGGATCTTCATATAAACTTCCTATTTTGTTCCTTCATCTTATTCCAGGAAAAAAAAGTACAGAGAAAGAGAGAAGAAAAGCAGAATTCTGTTATGAAAATGAAAATAAAAAAGGTCAAAGGCAGTTTTCTTAATATGAAAACATTAAGTATTAAAATGCTTTTAGCTGTGCTTTTGATTAATGTATGCTTTATGAAAAGAAATTAAAGTGGGGAGGAAGGAATGGAAGGTGGATACATATTACTATTCATAAAGAATATTATGTTTCCTAAATCTGGTTTAAAATTTGTTCCTGAGATAGCTAATGCCTGTAGATACCATTTTGGGAGGTGATACAGATTGGCCACAATCCTTCATGTTACTTCATTTGTACAAAATGAACTCATTCAATAAGAAAGGGCTACTGTTGCCTAGTCTTTCTTAGCCAAAAAATCAGTGAGGAAACATGACTTCATGGTAAGACAATAAATCACTGCTCAAGTCATTTTGGTTGGCAGCATTTGAAAGACAAATCAATATGACTTCAAGAGCCTAGAAAATGAGCACACTTAATTACCCCTAAACCCAAGCTGAGATTCTTGTAGTATGTGTCATCTCCTGGGCTCAGGTGTGTCAACAATGTGGACATGGTCTTTCTCCTATCATGCCCGATTTCTCTAGCTGATACATTATAGCGAGGACTATAGACATCTGTTGTCTCTAGATACAGGGCTTATATGTTAGCTGCTTAGAAGCATTTGCATGATCTGCTTCTGATCCAGTCTCTTCCCTTTCTGTGGTCTTGGTGATTTGTCCAGCAATGGCGGGGAAGGGGGGATGGGAGGGGGGAGGTGTGGTAAGGAAAAGGAGCAGAGAAGGGGAAAGGAAAGGACTGTGGCCAGTGGACCAATGATGCAAAACAGGGCACTAGAGAGAGTGGTAAATGAAGTAGAACCTGGAATCGTAGTAACTCTCAACAAAATGGGGAGCCAGACAGGCAGGGAGACCAGCAAAAGGACTAGTACTTGCAGTAACTAGCAGCGAAGCGGGGAGCCATAGTGGTGGAGAGCAAAATGAAAAGGGAACAAAGTGGTCATGGAGCACCAACATGGTAGATTGAATCCAAGTCATACTTCCCTTTGTCAGTGCCTTACCTAGAGTAGGTCCATGACTCTAGGAGGGAAAGTAGAGGTCCATCAGAAGGTGAAAGAGGGCTCTTGTACTCTCTCTGGGCTCAGATGCAAGTTCTTTTTTCCCTTACTCTTTTAAACAAGGTTATTATATGTTCTGAAGCCTTGTGAAGTGGAGTGCTTGTAAGGATCACAGTGACTACTTTGGGGGAGGGCCAGATAGTAAAGTCCCCTGTAGGTGGGAGCAATGAGCCATATAAGTGAAAGGTTTTAAAAATGTACCTGGGGGGCAGCTAGGTGGCACAGTGAGTAAGAGCATCGGCCCCAGAGTTGGGAGGACCCGGAATTGGTCCCGGCCTTAGAAAATGAGCACCCACACATAAATAATGACTGGCTGTGTAACCTTGAGCAAGTTACTTAACCCCAATTGCTTTTAAAAAATGTACCTGGGTTCTTCATATTAAGAGGGCATTTTTCACATAAGAGCTATATTAGGATTTTAGATCATCCAGTATTGAATTGAATTGAACAATCGAACAGTTAAAGAATTAAGTGCCTACTAGGTGCAAGGTAAAGTCAGTGCTACTAGATAGTGATAGAAAGATAAATATGACATGAAGACTACTCTAAAGGAACTTACAATTGAAAAGGGGAAAAGATCTGCACTCAAATATAACCATGATACAAGGGAGAGTGTAACAGGAATGAAGGAAAAATTTTCGTCAGTGTATCATGAGAAATTTTAATATGGAGAGATGTTCACTTTCACTTTGAGGGAATAGAGGTAGAGAAATTGACACCCAAGTTAGGCCTTGAAGGAAAAGAGATCCATACTGGTGAAGAAGGGTGTTCATTTCCATTTGCTTGAGCAAAGCCATGGAAACAAGATGGCAAAGTGAAAACTAGAGGCACAGAGTAGACTAGTAGGCAGAGAGAGTATTAAAATGGTTATGAGGTGAGGCTGAAAAGGCAGGTTGGAGCCAGCTTGCGGACTTTAAATGTCAGGATCAGGAGGTTTCTGGTTTCTTTGATAGGCAAAAGGAGCCATTGAAGGTTTTTGAGGAGAGGAATGGCAGAATGATTAGCAAAGTTCTTTGGGCAATGGTGTGAAGGATGTCTCAAAGAGGGAAAACTCAAGGCCGGAGGAACAGTTAGAAGGCTATCGCAGTGATCTAGGTAAGACAAATTGAGGGTCTCAACAATGGTAGTCACAGTGGGAATGAAGAAGGGATAAATGTGAGAGATATTGAAGAGGTAGAATTGATAGGACTTGGCAACTGAGTCGATTCCATTCATTAAGCATTTTTAAAGACTTACTTTGTGTTAGGTACTGAGCTAGGCACTGGATACAAAGCAAAGTTCATGCTCTTAAGGGGAAGGATCTGTGAGTCATTCACATGGAAGTCTAGCATTCTCTAAGGAGTCACCCCAGCCTTCCTTTGCCTGCCTTTTTCTTTTTCCATCCCACTAACTTATTATAGTTTACTTGCTTCAGGCAGGAATTCAGAAACAGCAAACCTAGGTTCCAAGACTATTAACTAACTATGTGACCTTGAATAAGTCATTTATTCTTGAATAAGTCACACCTGTCTGGTGGGGTTTCCTCTTCTATAAAAATAAAACAAGGCAGTTGGACTCAATGATTTCTGTGATTCCTTTCAGCTCTTTGTTGTTCAGTCATTTTCAGTAATGTCTGACTCTTGATGACCCCATGTGGGGTTTTCTTGGCAAAGATACTGGAGTAGTTTGCCATTTCCTTCTCCAGCTCATTTTGCAGATGAGGAAACTGAGGCAAGCAGGGTGAAGTGACTTGCCCAGGGTCAGACAACTAGTGTCTGAGGCCAGATTAGAGCTTAGAAAGAGAAGCCTTCCTGATTCCAGGCCTGGCATTCTAGCCCCTACTCTCTTCTCTCTCTCTCTCTGTAGGTAGATAGATAGATAGATAGATAGATAGATAGATAGATAGATAGATAGATAGATAGATAGACAGAGATATGTATAGATATATCCATCTATCTCTCTCTATACACACATATATATAGTCTATATATGTATACTCAGAAAATGTCATATTAATAATCATCCTTGATCGTGTCCCCCAACATGGTCTCTAGGCAGCTCTCACCCCTTTTTCTTTGTTTTTGGACCAATGGTTGACATAGGTATCCTGCTGATATGCCAACTACTAACATTTAAATTCTCTGGACCTCAGTTTCCTTTTCTGTAAAGTGAGAGGATCAGATTAAATGACTTCCAAGGTTTTTTAAATCACTTTTTTACTTATATAATTTTTCTAACTTTTATGTCTACACCATCATTTCCCAAGCACTCTTTTAGACTTTGAGAACATTAGAAATGAAAGCTCCAAAAGCAGAGTCCTCAAAAACATCCATTTAAAAAATATACATATCCTAGCCCATCTAAGGCCTAAAGTCTCTCTCTGTCCCCTCCAACTTCCTAGTATAAAAACCACAATTCCGTGCCTAGGGCAAGCATGATATGCATTGAGTGAGTAGATGGTTACCTACACAATGGGATTTCCCTTTGCCTGCCATTGGCTAATTCCTTAAATTCTGCCATTAGAGCTTCATTCCTTTAGTTTAAGATTAAGATTGCTCTTTTGCATGCAACTCCCTCTTGGAGAGTGAAGATTTAAAGCTCTCATCAATCATTTACCTCTTCATGTGAATGAGTTTCAGATCTTTTCCTGAGGACAGGTTTTGATTAGGGAATATGAGAGTAAAGAATATGAGGGCGGGGCGGCTAGGTGGCGCAGTGAGTAGAGCGCCGGCCCTGGAGTCAGAAGGACCTGAATTCGGATCCGGCCTCAGACACTTAACATACACAAAAACCTAGCCATGTGACCTTGGGCAAGTTACTTAACCCCAATTGCCCTCCAAAAAAAAGCCAAAAAAAAAAAAAAGAATATGAGGGCAACAGGGAAGTGGGGCCTGAGGGTTGGGGAAAGGGGCCAAGAACCTTGAGCCAAGCAGGGGGCAGGGGAGTGGTCCTAAAGATACATTCTGCTGACCTGGTGATTTGGCCAGTGACTGGCTGGCCAAGGGTCTTCTCTGCCATTGCTTCCTGGAACCAGGCAGGCTCTGCAGAGGCAAGGTACCCTGGGCAGCAGGAGGCCCAGCTGGGTAAATACAAATGTGAGAGCAGAATAAGCCAGTAAATCCATCCCAGCCCCACTCTTCCCTTCCCTTCTGCCTCTCCCACTCCCTAACACCCTATCTTAGGTTTCCCTGTCAAGGAAGTGGGCCCAGGTGTCCCCTGATTTGTCTACTCTACTCTTTAAAAGGGAAAAATATTTCACTAAGAAGAGTGAGCTCACATTCAGGGCCTGGAGGACTCCTGGTAGGGGAAAAAGCAATTAGAAGTGAGAAGCTTGGAAAGTCCATGCTAGGGAGTAGGGGTTTCTTGGCATCAGGTTGATCTCTAGGTCTCTAGTCTATGTGCTGATGCCAGGGCCACCTCACATGGATGGGTGTTTGGAAACCAGTAACTGTCTGGAAGACAACACAAGGGTGGGCAGAATTCCTACAGGCAATTTGCCATTTCTAGGATGACTTTGGGAAGAGAATTCTCGGATTGTAACTAGAGAGTTGGAAAAGACTTCAGTGGACAGTTAGTCTGGCCAATTAGTATTAGGCAAATGGGGGAATGAGGGCCAAAGAAGTTATTTACCCAAGGTAACACAACCAGTATACAGTAGTGCTGCGATTTCAATTCAGACTTTCCAATTCCAAATCCAATGGACTTTCTACTATACGTTGCTTACTCTGGAGGTCTTACTGTTTTTATTAATAACAAAATACTATGAATAATTAATAATTTCTTTAGTACTTAAAGGTTCACAAGGTACTTTCTTCACATATCGCTGTGGTGTAGGTAGTGAAAGGATAATTAACCAATGAAATATTCTTTATGTCCAGGGCATGGGATGTAGACTGGTAAAAAAGAGAAGAGGGGTGGAAGTTGTGTGGATGTTGAAATACAATGGTTTCTCAGAAAGTTTTAGGTATGTGAAATCAGTTGGAAATGGTTTTAGACATTAAGATGGACTAATGCAAATGATATCATAAAGTAGCTCTAATTTTTTCATAATAAGAGTTGACAAAACCTTTTCCTGGAATTTTGTGAATTTTATCAAAAGTAATTTAAGCTGAAAAAGGAGGAGGGAGAAAACTACCTACATACAAGCCATACACGTGGCATCTGGTACAATATAGGAAGATAAATAACAGAGGAGAGGACCAGCAATTTATGGCAAACAATATCCAGTAAGAGGGACAACAATGAAACTTGTGCCCTCTGATGTTGATATGCAACTATATAAAGGACAAGTAATAAATGACTTGAACTAGAGATCATGACTGGAGTCAAAGGAATTGAATAGATAAAAGAGGAGATAAAGTAACTTTGTATATTAAAAAGATACATTTATGTGAGGACATCTAGGTACCTAAAGGAGAAAATATATTAAAAAAGTAAGTATTTAGATATGGTTGGGTGGTGATAAATGTGATGTTGTGAGAATTTACTACATACTGCCAGGACAGAAGGAGGAATTAGATGATTACTATGGGAAATAGCCCTTATACAAAGCCAATGACCTTATAGTGATGTGTGACTTTGGTTGTCTGGGATGTATGTTGGAGTAAACATCTAGCAACAGTGGAACGGGTCTTCCTTATTATTCTTCTCATCTTTCAAAAGGTAACTGCTGTACTGGACCAGACCCTGATCAACAGTGAAGATCTTCCTTGTTGCTTGAGTAGAAATGATGGGAGCCTTGGAGTGGATAAGGTATAGTGTGACATTCACTCTAGATTTTGAGAGAGAAGGGCTTAAATGATATGTCCAGTGGACTGATGTGCTACAGGAAAAGTTGTCCCAACATGGATGGGAAGAAAGCTCTCAAGAATGAAATTCTGAAGAGAAACAGAAACTATTCTCTCAAAGAAGGGAGCTAGTTAATGAAACTTATATACCTCTACAGGGAATTCATTGATCACCTTAGATTAAGAGACTCAGGATCATAGGTCTAGAGCTAAAAGTCCTTTTAGATGCTATCTAGTTCAACCCCTTAATTTTACAAATGAAGAAACTGAGGTTCATAGTGGCTAAAAGATTAACTGCTCAAGGTTAGTTAGGTTATAAGTATTAGAAGCAGGATTTGAGCCCAGATCTTGTTTTTCCAAAGCCAGTGTTCTTTGTTAATATAGGTGCCAAAGTCTCACTTTCTATAAGAGGCCTTTCCCAGTCTTCCTTGTTCTCAGCCCCTTCTCTCACACTACTCCCAATTCATCTTGTATATAGCTTGTTTATACATGTCTGTTGGCATATTGTCACTTCCAAAGCAATATAATGCAATACATTACAGTAAAAATTTATTTTGCACCTACAGTGTGCTAAGAATTAAATAAGAAAGGCCACCTCCTCAAGTAGCTTATGCTCTAAGTAGGGAAGTTGTTTAGTCATGTCCGACTCTTTGTGACCCCATTTGGGTTTTTTTAGGCAAAGATACTGGAATAGTTTGTCATTCCTTCTTCAGCTCCTTTTACAGAAAAGGAACTGCAGGGTGAAGTGACTTGCCCAGGGTCACACAGCTAAGAAGTATCTGAGGCCAGATTTGAACTCAGGAAGATGAGTCTTCCTGACTCCAGGCCCAGCATTTTATCCACAGCAGTGCCATAAAGCAGCCCTAAGTGGTACCTTAGATTGCCTCTTAGACAATTGAGGAACAGCTGAACAAATTGTGTTATATGAATGCAATTGAATATTATTGCTATGTAAGAAATTATGAAAGAGATGACTTTAGAGCATCCTTTGCAATGTGAATTGGCACAATGAGCAGAATCAGGAAAACAAATTATTCAAGGACAACATTGTTAAGAAAAACACCTGTGAAAGACTGAAGCATTGCAATGACCAATTGTGTGTTCAGAGGCCCTCTGGCTGAGGAGTGCTGGACACAAGGTGCAGAGAGACATTTTGGGACTCGGTCTCTGTTGGATTTGTTTTGCTTGGCCTATGCTTATCTATTTGAAGCAGTTCCTCTCTTTGGCCCTACTTTTTCCTTTGGGTTCATTGTAAAGGGGGAGGTTCAGGAGAGAAAGTAGGGTTAGCTATAGTAATGCAAAAAGAAAACAGGGCCATTGAAACATTTTTTTTTTTTTTTTTTGCTTTTTGGAGGGCAATTGGAGTTAAGTAACTTGCCCAAGGTCACACGGCTAGGTTTTTGTTTGTGTAGGTTAAGTGTCTGAGGCTGGATCCGAACTCAGGTCCTTCTGACTCCAGAGCTGATGCTCTACTCACTGCACCACCTAGCCGCCATTGAAAATTTTTTTAAAGGTAAAGAACAGAAGGGAAGAAAGTTCTGATGGAAACACTGATCAACAGGACTGGTTTGAAAGTAATAAGTAGAATTTATTATATACATTAAAATAAAGGCAAGCAATGTGAAATGATTTCAGATACAATCTTCTTTTTGTATTCTGTATGGAAACACCTTTTGGGGGTATTTAAGTTCAGAATAAGTTTATTTTTTAAATCTCACTTTCTCCAGGTACAACAGCTCAGGTAGCCAGTCCACCTTTTTAATCTTTGTTCCTGCTGTATGATTAATGGGTCTACCTGTTTCTCTGGTCAAATGTGTCCTTCGTGCTATATCTAATATAATTTCTTTTATACAAGTCTTTATTCATAAATATACTGCTGCCTGACTCTTCTAGTTTTGTTGGTGTGTCAATGTGTCCATTGTCCTTTGGGTTACCTGATATTGACTGCTTAAGAGATCCGTATTCAACTTCATCAATCTCTTGTGATTTGGGGGTTCTCTCATTCCCAGACATAACCACCACCAAAAGGTTGGGCTTGTATTAGGTATCATCAAAAATGCTGCTCATTTCCTGTTCCCCCCTCCTCACCCACCCCCTCCCCCCACCAAAAAAACCCCATCATAATATAATCTGTAAAGAGGAATATCTGGAGAATTTAGCGGTAGTTCTAGGCATGAAGGACTTGGTTTCTGATTAGAGCAACTACCAAGATGATGATTAAGGGAAAAAGTCATCTGTGGTTGAAGCCAGACCTAGGTGTTGTAGGTGACTTGTCATAATCCCAAATCGAGATAGAGTGGAATGGCTTGGGCAAGGCTGAGGAGATGTCCACTGCCTAAGTTCTAGGTATGAAAGGACTAAGTCATTCAAGGCTTGAGTTCTAGTCTACCATGAGTTCTAATCTACCAGGCATGTTGATTGGTAAGGAGATGACTTCAGAGTGAAGGGAAACATGGTCAGAGCCATGCCAAAAGTGTGTGACTGAGGCAACTGCCATTCAGGGCAGGGGAGCCCCAGGGTAGGAGTTTTGGGTACAAAAGGGCTAAGTCCTCTAGAGCTTGGTCAGAGTGTATATAGTATTGTGTGTGTAGTGTGTGTGTGTGTGTGTCTATATCTATATCTTGATATTTCTCATAAAGACTTAATTGGATAGAAAAGTTAGCATATGGTTTATTTTGAATTGGTTTAACTACCAGACCAAAAGAGTGATAATGAATATATTGATGTCATCTTGGAGGCAGGTCTCTAGTGGACCCAGGAATGTGTCTTTGATCCCCTGCTGTTCAATGCTTTATCTATGATTTGGAAGAAGGCATAAAAGGAGTGTTAGTAAAACCTGCAGATGTCATGAAGCTCAAATGGGTGACTACCGTGTTGGATGACAGGGTTCGAAGGCAAAAAGAACTCTCAACAGACTAAAACAAGGGGCTGAAACCAAGCAGATGAAATTTAATAGGGGTAAATGGAAAGTTATACACACAGATTTAAGAAAACACCAACTCATTAATACAGGATCTTTAGAGAATGTAGGCTTACTATGAATCAACAGTATAAAGTAGCACAAAAAAGATAATTCTATCCTAAGAGGTGCATATTATACAAGAGAAGAGAAAGTGACAGTAGCTCGACCTGCTGTACTATGCCCCAGTAAGATCTCATTTGGAATAATGTGGATAATTCTGAGCATCACTTTTTAGGAAGGAGGCATGGGCCAGAGAAAGGTGAGCAGGATAGGGAGAGAGGATTGGGCCCAATATGACCTGGCATCAAACCTGATCCTGAGCAAGTCACTTAACTTGTTTGGGCCTCAGTTTCCAAAGCTGTTAAATGAGAACATTGGGACTAGATGACCTTTAAGGTCCCATTCAGCTTTAAATCTCTCAGTATTTTAACCCATGCCATGTGAAGATCTCAGGAAGTAACTGGGGATGTGCTTTCAAACTGGGTTCTGTCCCAGAACTTCTTCTCTCTTTCTCTCCCTTTTAAACTTTTACAAGAGAATATTTACTTTAAAGGTATAACAAGAACAAACATGTAAACATTGCCCCGAAAACATATCAAGGGCATAATCTCTCCCCTATCACTTGGGTCTCTGGGAAAGGGAGGAGGATTAAATTCACAGCTTAACTCAGTTTGTACATAACATTTAGTCCCACCAAGTTTCAAGATCAAAAGCAACCCCATCCCCACCCACAGGGCTGGCTTTCTAAAATCCTGGTTACTCAGGGCTTCTCTTATGGACTGGCTGCAACACCTGGCTTAGAATCTTGGGCTTCAGGGTCTTCATTGCTTGAGTTACTGGCTTGGGGATTCCACTCTATGCACCTAGAACTGAAAAGAACAAAGGAAAGAAGACCAAAACCCCAAGCCCATTTCTCAGGGCCAAGGAACCTAAGGGGAGGGGAAGAAGATGGTCTTTGGGCCCCTCCTCCAATTTACTGTATGGTGCCCATGTGGTGAGTGAATGAGTCACCCCTATACCCTCAGTACCTCTTCTCACTTTAGACTCTCCCTCCCTAGATTCCCTAAGTTCCATGATCATTTCTAAGCAGATAACTCTTGAATCTCTCTGTCTAGCCCTAATCATTCTCCTGAACTAGAGCCCTATATCACCAACTGCTTACTGAACATCTCTAACTGGATTTTCTGTTGGCATGTCAAATTCAATATGCCCAAAACAGAACTCCTCATTCTCTCCCCTAGAGTTCCCTCCTCCCCACTTCCCTGCTGGTGTAGATGGCACCACCATCCTTCTAGTTCCTCACGTTTTTAACCATGGTATCATCCTTCCCACCCCATATTTAATTACCTGCTAAGTCCTGTCAATTTTCCCTCTACAACTCACATAGCTGCTGCTCTAGCTTATTACCTCTTTCCTAGACTATTGTAACAACATTGTAAATGGGCGTCCAGCTTCCAGTCTTTCCCAACTCTAATCTGCCCAGCTGCCAACATTATCTTCATAAGGAATAGGTATGAACACACCATTTCCCTGTTCAAAGATTTTCAGTGTCTTCCTACTGTCTCTAGGGTAAAATAAAAACTCCTTAGCTTGGCATTCAACACCTGGTCCAATCTAGTTCTAGTCTGCCTTTCCAGTCCAATGGTACCTTGTTTCTCCCTCAGTTGTCAAACTGGACTGCTCAGTATCGCTGAAACTTGACATCTCCATGGTCCATGGTCCATGCCTTTGCACAAGTCATTCCCCATACCTGGCACTCTGTCCCCATCTTTCCCTTTCAGAATTCTTACCTACTTCCTGTGCTCAGCTCAGGTACCAGTTCCTCTGGGAAGACTTCTCTCATGTCTTCAATCAGCAGTGCTCTCTCCCTCCTCAAATGACCTCATATTTGCCTTTTCTTTTTAAGAGTTGCAGCGCCACCACCACCACCCCACTGAAGAGGAATGTAGATTCCAGGAGCACAGGGCCTAGTTCATCTTTGTACTGCCAACACCTAGCAAAACACCTGGCCTTGCTCTCACCATGTGGCTAACCCACCTTTCATTCAGTTCATATGTTTCTCTGCTGGGGTCCTTTACTTCCAAGCTTTCAAGCACCTCTTCTTCTGCAATTTGTGGCATCCTGTTCATGTTCACCATATACTTGTTCCTTGCCCATCTGTATCCAAAGCTGTGAATAGAAAGGCCAATTTCATCACATCATTAATCACTTTGTTAGTAGAACAACTCATTAAACAATAGATACCCGCCCCCAAAAGGTGGCTTGAACACTGGAGCTAGGCCTAGGTATTCTCTCCCTTGGGGCAAAACTATATTCTTAGCATGCACGTTCTCACACCGCTTAACGCCAATTATCATACATGGAAATGACATCAACAAGAGCCTTGCCATCTGCTTTGTTGTTTTACTCCAAGGACCATGGGACCTTTCCATCCAACTTGCAGTCAAAGCCTTCCCTGTGTTGTCTCCTCCATTGGAATGTGAGCTCTTGATAGCAGGCCCTGACTTTTCTATTTATGTCCCCAGGGCTTAACACTGTGCTTTGTACATAGTATGTGCTTAATAAATGCTTCATTCATTCATTGCTCTTTAGCAACAGCTACATTTGCCACAGCCTTTGCCTGGCCTGCTGAATGCATGTACCAGGAAATCCTCTAAAGTTTCCCCAACATAACCTCAAAGGCTTCACATCTGACAAGAGCAGATTATAGTGGGATAGGATCCTAGACCTTGAGCTAGAAGACACCTCAGAGGCCATCTGGTCCAATCCTGTCATTTTGCATTGGAGGAAACTGAGACCAGTGATGAGAAGTGCTTTACATAAGGTGACACATGGGCTCCTAGAGTTAGGCCTAGAAGACATCTCATAAACCAACCTCTTCATATTACAGATGGTAAACTGAGGGTCCAGGAAGTTAAAGTGACTTGTTGGAAAGGAAAGGGAAAGTTAGCTGTGGGAGGTAATTTCAATTCTCTCAGCCTGTTTGGAAGCATCAGGATATAACCTAAGGGGTTCATGCTGATCATCAGACAGCCACCAAGAAAGCAGCAAAGGCAGCTAAGTCAAGTTGGAAGAGTATGTGTCATAAGTAGGAAGAAATATGAGTGAATGGGGGTGGAAGCTGATTTTAGCAGTTGTATGGCGAGTAAGCCCAGAGAGTTTGATCTGGGAGTCAGTTAGTGACGGAATCAGTGATTCATGCAATATGTCTTGTCAGTGATTCATGTATGGGGGAGAGTACTCAAGTCGTGAGTATCAGGGTAAGTAGAAAACTCAAACTTAGGCTGTGCATTAGAGCTATATGGGAGAATGCATGGACTTGGGGATGGTGTGGGCAGACCACAGTGCCACGACGTGGACACAAGGACCCCTGGGCCCCATGCCCCTTAGGCTCAGCCATGCAGGCATTAGCACTGGTAAAAGGGCTGCCAGATCTGATTCCAGCCTCTTCAGTTCTACTGGAATTGTGTATTTCTGAACTCGTGCAAGTTCTTAATGGAAAGATATGTGCCTGGGGGGCATAGGGTGACCTTGGCCAACAGGTATGGGCAATACTAGCAGGATAGGTACATTTTCTCACTGAGTCACAAGCCCCAGCAGCAGAACACAGCATATCAGTGTTAAAAGAAGTTCCCTCACATAAAAGATTTCAGAAAATGTTTGACTCAGTTCTCACATTAAAATCGAGCATGTGTAGATTGCCCTTTTTGTCCTTTAAACAAGAAATTGCTCCATTAGCTGCATGAGTGCCCTTGACACTCATATGTACAGTTGGCACTGCATGGATCTTTGCCTGCTTGTACTTTGTACTTTCGGCACATTTAAGTCATGGTTGACTAATGCTGTTTGCCCACCTAGACTGCAAACCCTCCCAGGGCTGGGGCCACAAGGCCTTCTTTGTTGCTTGACACACAGAATCACAGAATTTCCAGGTTAGAAGGGTGCTCAGCAGCCATCTAGTACAACCCACACCCCAAAATGAGGAGGATAATCCTCAATGAGGGGGAATCTGGTGCCTCACAAAGCCACTAATTCCACTTTGGGACAGTTCCACATTTGATCTCATGGCTTGCAGTTTGTTCCTAAGATTCAGAAATCTGCCTCTTTGAACATCCTGGTTGCTCTTAGTTCTGCCCTCTGAGCCAAACATTACAGCTCTAATCCCTCTTCCATATGACAGCCTTTCAAATATTTGAAGACAACACTCCCATTCCACCACCACAGTCTTCTGTCCTTCAGGCTAAATGTTCCCAGTTACTTTGATACTTAGATGGCACAAACTTCTCACCATCCTGGTTGCCCTCCTGGATATTCTCCATCTTATCAATATCTATCCTAAACTGTAGCACCAGGAACTTAGCACAGTGTTCTAGATCAGAAGTATCAAACACATGGGCCTGTGGCTGCATTAAGGCCTGTAGTGTTCCCTAATGTGGGGAAAGCAGAGTAAAATGCAACTGGGAAATATTTAACAAAATAAATTAAAATACAATACAACACAGGTAATATTAATTTGTGGTTTTCCAAGTCACTATGCAGCCTGCAGTGTATGGTTCAGTGGTCCATTCCTATTTCAGTTTGACACTACTGTTCTAGATGTGGTCTAATCAGTTAGTCGGTCTTTCAACAACCATATTTTAAACATTTGCGAACTATAAAAGTCCCTAACCTCAAGGTGATTGTACTTTACCTGGAGAGACAAATATGTACACCTAAGGAATGTACCAAACATGGGGGCTAGTGACCAGAGGGGTGAATTCATCAATCTAGTGAACTCTCAGGTGAAGAAATTCCCTCTACCAAGGTACATTGGCCCCTTCTCTGGGTTGGACCTGAGTTTGAATCCCACCTCTGCCACTTGCTGTCACTTGTGTGACCTTGGGCAAGTCCCTTACCCTCTCTGAACCTCCTGTTCAGCATGTGTTAATTGGATCTTATATTTGACAGTAATTTCATGCTGTTGCTCAGCCTGTTCTCTCATTCACCTATTGAGGTTCTGCTCAACCTTTGAGGCCCAGTCCAGATCTCATCTCATCCATGAAGTTTTTCCTGACCAACTTAGCCTCCATTGTTTTCACCTTCCCTCTAAGGCCAGCAGCCCTTCCTATCTTCATTACTCATTGGAACACTTAGCACATATTGCTTCCTGGGGCCAAGGACCACATCTTGCATTTCTTTTTCTTTTTTTTTCCCAAATGCTTTATTAACTTCTGGTTTACATCATTCATTTCCATCAGATTTTGAATTACAGTTTTTCCCCCATTTTTCCCTTCCCCCCACCCCAGAATAGCAGTCCCACAGGATATCCACTCCTCCAATCTGCTCTCTCCCATATCTTCTCCCATACCCCCTTTGACTTTTTTAGTAGGGCAAGGTGAGTCTCTGTGCTCCAATGCCTGTATATCTCATTTCCCAATTATATGTAAAATAGTATTAATAATAGTATTTATACATTTTTAGGCATTTTATTTTAAAACTTTGAATTCCAGATTCATTCCCTTCCTTCCTTGTCACCCACCCTTACTGGGAAGAGAAGCAATTCAGTATATGTTGTACATGTGTAGCTGTGCAAAACATTACCATAGTAGATATATTGTAAAAGACTGACTGTATTTCCCTCCCCCTATCCCACCTCCCACTTGGTCTATTCCCTACTTTGATCCTGTCCCTTTTCAAAAGTGGGTGCTTCCAACTTCCCTCTCCCCTAGCCTGCCCTCCCTTCCATCATCCCCCCTCTCATTTCCTTCCCCCCTACTTTCCTGTAGGGAGAGATATCTTATTTAGTGTGTATGTCATTCTCTCCCTGAGCCAAATTCAGTGAGAATGTGGTTTTGCCTTTTTGGCTTCCTATTCTTCCCCTCCCTTGTAACCATTTCCCTTGCCTCTTCTATATGAAATAGTTTGCCCCATTCTGTCTCTCCCTATCTCCTCTCATTATATTCCTCTCTCACCTCTTAATTTTACCTTTTAAGTATCATCCCTTCCTATTAAATTCAACCTGTGCCCTCTATCTCTGTATACCTGAAAACATATATACACACATTCATATATGTATTCATATACCCATATAACCTTCAGCTATTTTCATACTGAGAAAGGTTTCATCAGTTACAGTTCTTTGGAGGAGTGGGCATGTCCTTTTCCTGAAGGTGGCCTAGGACTTGAGGTATCAACCAGGGGAGCAAAGTGGTAAAAGGCCTATGGCTGCAACTCTAGCAGAGGGCAGCAGAAAGCAGGAGTTGGAAATACTCAGAAAAGGGGCCAATAATTGCCAGCTAGGGAGCTTCAGGAAGCTGAGAGAGGAGAGACCACAGAACTGACCTCAGTTTGCTGGGAGAAAGGTAATTACAAAAGTCAGAAAGGGTGAAACTAAGTTCCTCTATTAAATTTCTTTTTGCCTTTTTTTTTTTGGAGGGCAATTGAGGTTAAGTGACTTGCCCAAAGTCACACGGCTAGTTTTGTGTTGTGTCTAAGGCTGGATTTGAACTCAGGTCCTCCTGACTCCAGGGCTGGTGCTCTATTCACTGCACCACCTAGCTGCCCCTCCTCTATTAGATTTTAACTTCCTTAAGAGCAAGGACTATCTTTTGCCTTTCTTTGTATCCCTAAGTACTTAGCACAGTTGCCAGGCACATGGTAGCAACTTCAGAAATGCTAGGTGACTCACTGATGTTTGGTCAGCTAGAACAGGGAGACATGCCAGTGATTCCAATGACAAGACTCACAGATCTAATGTGGAAACTGGAAATGAGCAATCGGCCAAGTTAGTTGATTCTTGGGAGGAGATTTACCTTAACATCAAGCCTTTGGGTAGAGCACAGTCCTTTGGCCTTACCCCTATAATTCTGTATATAATTCATGTGGGAGATATTATCCCCATTTTTACAGATGAGGGAACTGAGGCTCAGAGAGGCTAAGTCACTTGCTAAGGGTCACCCCAGGGCACACAGGACACAACTGTCAGAGTTGGTCTTTGAACCGAGGTTTTTCCTGACTCCAACACTTTACTACCTCTCATGGGAAAAACTGTTCCTGGCCAGGGCAACTAGAAGGACTTTACCAAGGAGGTGACTTTTGAGTTGGGACAGATAGGAATAAAAGAAGGGGAAGCACTAGACTTTGATTCCAATCCTTTCTCTTCCATTTGTTATCTTTGCCAGGCAAAGCCATGAATATTATTGCCACCCACTGACACTTGGTTGTGAATTAGTGTACAATTTACTACAGTCACTTAGCAAAGCATGGAGGGGCGGGTACATGACGTTTGGTGTAGGAAGAGGAAGGGCAAAATCCAGAACATGGGCTATTGCCTCAAGCTTAGGGGATAAGCCATTGGGAGTCCCAGACAATAGGAAGTCAGTGGGCAAAAACCAAGATGGAGAATTCAGTAGAGGCCAGATACATAGAGGGGATACAAGGGCACCAAAGATAAACTATGTGGGTTCATAGAAGGCACTTTAATGTTCATCTCATCTAACCTTACTTTATAAGTTTGTCAGTAACCAGTCTTGGACCTCTCTCTTTGTGGAAGGCAACATGACATGATGGAAAGAGAACTAGATTGGGAATTGGAAGGCCTATATTCTTTTTTTTTTTTTAAACAAATGCTTTATTAACTTCTGTTTTACATCATTCATTTCCGCCAGATTTTGAGTTACAATCATTTTCCCCCCATTATTCCCCTACCCAACCTCCCTGAATAGCAGTCCCACAAGATATCGCTTCCTCCAATCTGCTCTCTCCCATACCTTCTCCCATACCCCCTTCGACTTTTCCATTAGAGGAAAGTGAATCTTTGTGTCCCAATGCCTGCACATATTATCTCCCAATTATAAGCAAAAGAGTATTAATAATAGTATTTATATATATTTGAAACATTTAATGTTAAGACCTCGAATTTCAGATCCATTTCCTTCCTTCCTTGTCACCCATTCCTTCTTGGGAGATAAGTAATTCAGTATATGTTGTACATGTCTAGCTATGCAAAACATTATCATAGTAGATATATTGTACAAGGCTGCTTATAATTCCTCCCACTCATCCCACCCCCCACCTGGTCCATTCCCTACATGATCCTGTCCCTCTTCTATAGTGGGTACTTCCAACCTCCCCTCCCCCCAAGAATGCCCTCCCATCCATCATCCCTCCTCTCATCCCCTTCCCCCTATTCTGCTGCAGGTTGAGATATCCCATTTAGTATGTATGTCATTCTCTCCCTGAACCAAATTCAATGAGAATGTGGTTTTGCCTTTTTGCTTTCCTATTCTTCCCCTCCCTTGCAACCACTTCCCCTTGCTTCTTCTACATGAGATAGTTTACCCTACCCTGTCTCTCCCCATCTCCTCTTGCCACTTTCCTCTCTCACCTCATAATTTCATCCCTTGAGTATTCTCCCTTCCCAACAAATTCAACCTATGCCCTCTATCCATATATAACTGTAACCATATACACACACATTCACATATGTATTCATATGACCACGCCCCCTTCTTCCATTGTTTTCATAGTGAGAAAGATATCATCAGTCACAGTTATTGCTTTTCCATATAGGAATGTAAATAGTTCAACTTTGATGAGTTCCTTTTGATTTCTTTTCCCTGATTACCTTCTCAGGCATCTCTTGCTTCTTGTGTCTGGATGTCAAATTTTCTATTCAATTCTGGTTTTTTCCTCAAGAATGCTTGAAAGTCCTCTATTCCACTGGATGACCATATTTTCCCCTGAAACAAAATACTCAGTTTTGCTGGGTAGGTGACCCTTGGGTTCATTCTCAGTTCTTTTGCCCTCTGGAATATCATATTCCATGCCCTCCGATCCCTCAGTGTAGAAGCTGCCAGGTCCTGGGCTATTCTGATTGTGTTTCCACAATATTGAAATTGTTTCTTCCTGGCTGCTTGTAGTATTTTCTCCTTGATCTGGGGATTCTGGAACCTGGCTATAATGTTTCTGGGAGTTTTCTTTTTGGGATCTTTTTCAGGAGGTGATTGGTGGATTCTTTCAACCTCTATTTTGCCCTCTGGATCTAAAACATCAGGGCAGTTTTCCTTGAGAATTTCTTGAAGGGTGATTTCTAGGTTCTTTCCTTGATCATGGCTTCAGGTAGTCCAATAATTTTTAAATTGTCTCTCCTGGATCTATTTTCCAGGTCAGTGGTTTTTCCCATGAGATATTTCACATTGCCTCTAATCTTTCGTTTGTTTGGATCTGCTTAACAGCATCTTGATTTCTCATAAAGTCATTAGCTTCCATTTGCTCCAGTCTAACTCTGAAGGAATGAATCTCCTCAGTGAACTTTTGAGATTCTTTTTCCATCTGGCAAATTCGACTTTTAAAGGCATTTTTCTCCTCATTGCCCTTTTGGGCCTCCTTTGCCATTTGAGTTAGTCTATTTTTTAAGGTGTTGTTTTCCTCAGTCAGGCTGTTGACCCTCATTTCATACTTTTCCTGCATCCTTCTCATTTCTCTTTCTAATTTTTCCTCCACTTCTCTTATTTGATTTTTAAAGTCGTTCTTAAGGTCCTCTATGGCCTGCAACCCGCTCATGTTTTCCCTGGGGCTTTTGGAGCAGGACTTCTGACCTCACAGTCCTTTTCCCGCTCTATGCCCCCAAAATAGGAGTCTAGGGTTGCATTTTTCTGTTTCCTTTGCCTTGGCATGTTGCCACTTAATTGCTTGACTTTGGGCTTGTTGCCACACTATGGCTTTAAGGCCAGATAGAGGAATTTTCGTCCCGAACGTGTGGGGGGCAACTTCCGTTTCTGGCAAGCTGTAAACCCACCCACAACTTCCACCCTAGATCACAATCCAGATCCAGGGAGGTTAAAGCAAGAGCGATTACCCCTCAAGACTGATCGCTGGATCTCCCCACGATTTGTAGGCTGGGAGCCGGAAATGCCTATGAAAACTACAAAATGGCGTTTGTCCTCAGCGGCTTCTAGCTCCCAGGGGAGGGAGCTGACGCATTCCCCAAATACAGGTCCCAAAGTCCATAGGACACTAACCTCTTACTTTGTCCTAGGCATGTCTATGTTGATAATTCTGGAGTTGTCACAGTTCCTGGTGTTCTGGGGTTCCTCCAGCTGGCTGCTGGCCCTGCCACCCTGGGGCTAAAACCTCGGCTCACGCGGACCTGGGCTGGGCTCGGCTGGGCTCCTGCGCTCTGCGCGTTGCCGGCTCCCAGACCGCTGCGCTGGTCCTTCCTGCAGGGCTGCTGGGCTGTCCTCAGCGGGAGGTTAGCTTCTCTGTGTCGTTCTGTGGGTGCTGGGGCTCCAGAAGTTGTTCAGAGTCCTTTTTTACATAGTTTGTGGGGAATCTGGGGGCAGAGAGGCTTGGATGAGCTGTTTCTACTCCGCCATCTTGGCTCCGCCCCCCGGAAGGCCTATATTCTAATTCAGCCTCTACCATTAACTGTCAGAGGCCTGAGACCTCAGTTGTAGTTACTATTCTGGGAGGAGGGTAATGCTTCCATAAGGGTGTCTCTGGCACTAAGCCAGGCTGGAGGCAACTCATTTCATCCCTGGCATTTTCATCTGTGATTTCATTGCCTCAGCTTCTTCTCTAACATCTTCCACAAGACAGGACAGTCACAACTAATGTAACTCTTACAGGTCATTCTGCCAAGGGAACACAGACATCCCGTTAGTGTCTGATTAAGCTGACTTAACTTCCAGGGAACCATGACACTTACACACAAGAATGGAAGCTCAGTACTGCTGCCACCATGTTGACATGCTAAGTCAAGGCTACCCAATCTCCTTTGCACACAGACTGCTCCACTCCATATGCTGCTACCTTAGCAGAATGGTGGGGGCGTACTTTCAAATCCCTAGTGGCCTCTTGTTGCTGGTACCTGCATTAAAGTTTTTTTGACTAATTACCACCTTTTGTGGGGCAGAATTCCAAGCAGTTATGCTTCCAAGGTACTAGTACTTTTAGGTTGCTCTTTCCTTCTCCTATCCTTCAAAAATATATGATTATCCCACATTCCTGTATGCTGCTGACACTTACTAATTGAACAGCCCTGGGCAGATCATGTGATCTCTCTAGGCCTCCTTCAGTTTTCTTGTCTGTAAAGTGAGGAAGGTAGGCTAAATGGTCTCTAAAGTCTCTTGTCTGGCTCCTAGGTTGGGTTTTTTTTTTTTTTTTTTGGTTCATCCTGAGGTCTCTTTTATGTTAGATTGGGAATGACCAAATATAAGAGAAGACTGAAGACCTTAAAGATGGATTGACTTCTCTTTGAACCTACCCATAAGATCACTTAGCTAGTATCCAAGAACGTTGAATGAGCACCCTGCACGTCCCACACTCTACCACACAATGGGGACATTTTGCCAATTTGTAACTGAAATTTTGTAGTGGTTGCTACATCATTAAACGAACATTGGCCTGGAAAACAGTAGTTGAAGCAGGTTCACAGAGAAGATAATGAGTTATTTTTTTCCTTCTTGCTTTCTATTTGAACTTCAGTCAGAATTTGGCGCGATAATCTCATTGCTAGAGTTTATGGGGTGTAACTCCCCCTACTGTTTGCTTTGGCTGCCCCAAGCTTCTTTTGATGAAACTTGAGGTCAGTGGTTGGGAGAAACATGTCATAAATACTAGGCCTCTCTTGAAGTTTCTTAGATCTCAGCTGAGCAACATCTTTCCAAGGAACTCATAAATCACCAGGCAAACCAACATTCATTGTCTGCATTCGTGTCAGGGAGAAGAAAAAGAAATAATGAGAACCATCATGTGGAGATTTATATGGCATGAGCACAGATCCCTTTCCACTCCTCCAAGGGGCCTGAAAGGGGCCCCGATAAAGAGAGTAATCCATAAGGAGAACTGAAGTACAAATCACCAAGGAGAGATTCCTTAGGGCCTTCCCTTTCATGCTTGGGATCCTGAGTGAAAACTTGACTTCTTCTACCTTTGTGGGGGAGCCACAAGCTTCATAAATTGGAGGCAACCAAAAACCACAAGGGGAAAGCAGCAGGACCAACAGCTTATCCAGGTTAGAAAGTTCTTTCTATGACCGATATCATATTACCCTTACAATAACCCCGTGCGTTACACAGGGCAAATGGTATTATCCCCATTTTACAAAGGAGGAAACTGAGGCTTGGTGAGGGGAACTGATTCATGGTCTAGGAAGTGCTAAAGTTTAGCCTCCATCTCATGTCTTTGGACCCTAAGTCCGGCTCTTCTTTTAATCCATGTTGCCTTCTTATATGAACTGGAAGGGCAGTTTTGAGTATTAAATAAGGAGCTTAGGAATATCTTTGGGTACTGACTCTAAACGACTGTATAAGGAACAGGGGCTGGATTGACAGAAGTCCTGTTGCTCTGATTATATACATTTCCCAAGAAGCCTTCAGATATCTGAGTTAGCTTCCTAACACAACACCTGTGAAAACAGGGAAGTAACAGTAAAGACCTTGGCTAATAATCAGATCTTTGCTAAATATAAATTTTGGTTAAAACTAAGGTAGCTCAACTAAGTGATTCAGTTTGGCAACACTGGTATATTAGAAAGAAGGGAAATAAGTATTTACATAGTGCCTACTATGTGCCAGGCACTGTGCTAAACACTTTATAGGTATTATTTAATTCTCACAATTATTCTGAAAGGTAGATGCTGTTATTATCACCATTATGCAAGGAACTGAGGAAACTGAGGCAAACAGGGTTAAGTGACTTGCCCGGCTTCACAACTAGTAAATATCTGAGGCCAGATTCGAATTCAGGTCTTCCTGACTCCAGGCCCAGCACCATATTCTCTGTACCACATAGCTGCCTCTACATTCCTTGGGAACCATTTAGTCTTTCCAAAGAGATGGGAATCTGCTTGAGAAAGGGTATATCCACTGTATGACTTCCCACTAGGCACTCAGTAGGAACGGAATTTTTCTTTTTCCCCACAAGGACAGGGTTTAAAATGGGAAGAAAATGGAGAATGTCACAGGAGGCCCCTTCCACTTCCTTTCTTTAATAATTTTTCAAAGTAAAAAAAAATAATTTTTTAAAGTTAATTTTTTTAATTAACAAAATCTTAGTGCATTTGTAAGCTAGAATAGTGAAGGTTTAAGCTTTGATAGCTCTAAACTATAGTACGATCTTTTTTTTTTAACACTTTGAATATGTCTCTCCTCTACCCCAAGTCTATCACCTCTCTCATAAGATGGGAAGCATGTTTTCTCACCAGTCTTCTGGAATCATGGGTGGTCACTGAGTTGATCGTAGTTCTTATGGCTTTTAAAGTTGTTTGTAGTTACAATTGTATTGGGGGCTTTTGTTTTGGGGTTTATTTATTTGTTTGTTTGTTTGTTTATTTGTTTATTTATCTATTTATTTTCCAAATGCTTTATTAACTTCTGGGGTACATCATCCATTTCCATCAGATTTTCAGTTACACTTTTTTCTCCATTTTTCCCCTACCCACCACACCAGAATAGCAGTCCCACAGGATATCCCCTCATCCAATCTGCTCTCTCCAATCTCTTCTCCCCTATCCCCTTCGATTTTTCCAGTAGGGCAAGGTGAATCCTCTTGCCCCAATGCTTGTACATCTTATCTCCCAATTATATGCACAATAGTATTAATCATAGTATTTATATATTTTTTAAAAATTTGATTTCAAAAGGAAGATAAGCAACTCAGTATATACTGTACATGTGTAGCTATGCAAAACATTGCCATAGTAGATATATTGTAAAAGACTGACTACATTTCCCTCCATCCTATCCCACCTCTCACCTGGTCCACTCCCCACTTTGGTCTTGTCCCTTTTTCAAAAGTGGGTACTTCCAACTTCCCCCCCACCAGCCTGCCCTCCCTTCCATTGTCCCTCTTCATCCCCTTCCCCCCTACTCTTCTGTAGGGAGAGATATCTTATTTAGTATGTATGTCATTCTCTCCCTCATCCAAATTCAATGAGAATAAGGTTTTGCCTTTTTGCCTTCCTGTTTTCCCCCTCCCTTGTAACCATTTTCCCTTGCCTCTTCTATATGAGATAGTCCACCCTATTCTGTCTCTCCCCATCTCCTCTCATTATATTCCTCTATCACCTCTTAATTTCACCTTTTAAGTATCATCCCTTCCTATTAAATTCAACCTGTGCCCTCTATCTCTGTATACCTGAAAACATATATACACACATTCACATTTGTATTCATATTCCCATATACCCTTCAACTATTTTCATACTGAGAAAAGTTTCATCAGTTACAGTTATTGTTTTTCCCTGTAGGAATGTAAATAGTTCAACTTTGATAAGTTCATAATGATTTCTTGTCCCTGTTTACCTTCTCAAGCATCTCTTGCTTCTTGTGTCTGAATGTCAAATTTTCTATTCAACTCTGGTTTTTTCCTCAAGAATGCTTGAAAGTCCTCTATACCACTGAATGACCATATTTTCCCCTGAAACATGATGCTCAGTTTTGCTGGGTAGGTGATTCTTTGTTTTAATCCCAGCTCCTTTGCCCTCTGGAATATCATATTCCATGCCCTTCGATCCCTCAGTGTAGAAGCTGCCAGATCCTGTGCTATCCTGATTGTGTTTCCACAATATTGAAATGGTTTCTTCCTGCCTGCTTGTAATATTCTCTCCTTCATCTGGGAATTCTGGAACCTGGCTACAATATTCCTAGGAGTTTTCTTTTTGGGATCTTTTTCAGGAGGTGATCGGTGGATTCTTTCAACCTCTATTTTGCCCTCTGATTCTAAAACATCAGGGAAATTTTCCTTAAGAATTTCTTGAAGGATGATTTCTAGATTTTTTCTTTGATCATGGTTTTCAGGTAGTCCAATAATTTTTAGATTGTCTCTCCTGGATCTATTTTCCAGGTCAGTGGTTTTTCCCATGAGATATTTCACATTGCCTTCTATTCTTTCATTTGTCTGGATCTACTTAACAGCATCTTGATTTCTCATAAAGTCACTAGCTTCCATTTGCTCCAGCCTAATTCTGAAGGAATGATTCTCCTCATTGAGCTTTTGAGATTCTTTTTCCATCTGGCAAATTTGGCTTTTTAAGGCATTCTTCTCCTCATTGCCTTTTTGAGCCTCTTTTGCCATTTGAGCGAGTCTATTTTTTAAGGTGTTATTTTCCTCAGTCAGGCTGTTGACTCTCATTTCATACTTTTTTGTATCTTTCTCATTTCTCTTCCCAATCTCTCCTTCACTTCTCTTATCTGCTTCTTAAGGTCTTCTATGGCCTGTAACTAGCTGGTATTTTCATTTGGGGCTTTTGGTGCAGGATTTCTGACCTCACAGTCCTCCTCCCGTTCCATGCTTTGGTCTTCTTTGCCCCCAAATAGGAGTCTAATGTTGAATTTTTCTGTTTATTTTGTTTCCTTTGCCTAGGCATGTTGCCACTCAATTACCTGACTTTTGGGCTTGTTGCCACAGTAGGATTCTGCCACCAGGCAGGGGAGCTTCTGTCCCAAACACTGGGGTTTTCTAAGCTGCCAGAGGTATTAATTGGGTGCCCTCTCTGAAGCCTCCCCACGCTCTGGCAAGCTGGTCACACACCCCAAGACCTCCACCCCAGACCACATTCCAGATCCAAGAAGGTTAAAGCAAGAGCGCTTACCCCCCAGACTGGTCGCCAGTCCCCCTACAGTTCGCAGGCCAAGAGCTGAAGCTACACCACAGCTTCTTGCCCCCAGGGAAAGAGGCTGACATGCTCCCAAGTACTGGTCCCAAAGTCCATAGGGCACTGACCTCTCACTTTGTTCTAGGCATCTATGTGTTGATAATTCTGGAGACACCACAGCTGCTGGTGTTCTGGGGTTCCCTCCAGCAAGCTGCTGGTCTAGCCACCCTGGGGTAAAACCTCCAACTCACGTGGGGCCTGGGCTTGGCTGTCAGCGTGATGTGCTGGCTGCTTCCTGCCGGGCTGATGGGCTATCCTCAGTGGGAGGTTAGCTTCTCTGTGTCATTTTGTGATATCTTGTGGGACTACTATTCTGGGAGGTTGGGTAGGGGAATAATGGGGGGAAAATTGGAGGAGCTGTTTCTACTCCCTTGTCACCCATTCCTTCTTGGGAGATAAGTAATTCAGTATATGTTGTACATGTCTAGCTATGGAATATCATATTGTACAAGGCTGCTTATAATTCCCTCCCACTCATCCCACCCCCCACCTGGTCCATTCCCTACATGATCCTGTCCCTCTTCTATAGTGGGTACTTCCAACCTCCCCTCACCCCAAGGATGCCCTCCCATCCATCATCCCTCCTCTCATCCCCCTTCCCCCTATCCTGCTGCAGGTTGAGATATCCCATTTAGTATGTATGTCATTTTCTCCCTGAACCAAATTCAATGTGAATGTGGTTTTGCCTTTTTAGCCTTCCTTATTCTCCCCCTCCTTTGCAACCACTTCCCCTTGCTTTATTAACTTCTGTTTTACATCATTCATTTCCGCCAGATTTTGAGTTACAAAAAAGAAAAAAAATAATTGCTGGCTCTCCTTGGTTCACTCTACATCAGTTTATACAAGTCTTTTCAGGTTTCCCTGAAACTGTCTCATCTTTTTTTTTTTTTTTTGGTAGGGGGGAAGGCAGGACAATTGGGTTAAGTGACTTGCCCAAGGTCACCCGGCTAATAAGTGTTAAGTGTATGAGGCTGGATTTGAACTCAGGTCCTCCTGACTCCAGGGCTGGTGCTCTATTCACTGCACCACCTAGCTACCCCCTGTCTCATCATTTTTACAGAATAATTTTCGCTTTTCCTCAACTAGTGGGCACCCCTTTAATTTTTAGATCTTTGTCCCCCAGAAAAAGTAGCACAGTGAGTAGAGCATTGGCCCTGGAGTCAGGAGGACCTGAGTTTAGATCTAGCCTTACACACTTGACACACTTACTAGGTGTGTGACCTTGGGCAAGTCACTTAACCCCAATTACCCTCCAAAAAAAAGGCAAAAAAAAAGAATTGCCATAAATATTTTGGATATATAGGTCCTTTTCTCTTTGATCTCTTCGGGGTCTAGGCCTAGGTCATTCCACTTCTTTTCAAGGCCTTATGAACTTTTCCTGTTATCATTTAGCAACTACAAAGGTAAGCCATAGCACTCTTGTTGATCTCATTTTAATCACAGCTTCCAAGGGCCTAGACTTACCTTTGGTTATACTAGCAACTGAAGCTAGATCTGGCCCAGAAGGATCATGGTGCTGACAGCAGGTTGTTTCCTTGTGGCTGAGCTTCTATTACCAGCTTCTGGGTTTTATTTCTTCTGGGCCAACTTTTGTCCATTCTGTTTGTTAAGGTCAGTGACTTAGAGAGCTTCCCACCAAAACAGGCAAGTCATGAGCTCTGTAGTCATAGCCAAAGCTATGAATGACCATACTCAGCTAAGGACAGCTTTTGTCAGGCAGAGTGACCCTAGAATGAAATGGCCTATTCTTTGGACTTTTGGTGTCAAACTGATTCAGTTTACATTGTGCCAGCTAGCTATATGATTCAGGCCTAGGAATTCTTTAAAACTCTCTTTTAACTCTTTTATGGTAATTGTCTGTCCCTAAAACCCATTTCTTTGAAAAAGAAACTTCAGGAGTTTTGTGGATACTGAGCTACCAAGCCCAGTCCTTCTACTAGTCTTCCTCCAGATTGGAATACAAGTAAATCCAAGCTGGAACAGAGCTAAGGAGAGAATGCAAAGTCTTCATCCAACACCCTTCTGGTCCACAGTCTGCCTTTATTATGTATATTTGTCTGCTGCAAGGGAAAAATAAAAAAAAAAAAAGAACTGGCTTTTTTCTTGTATTCCACACTGTCTTAAGCCTTAATATTTCCTTCTATATCATTAATTCTGCTAAGAAAGAGTCTGAAGATTTTGGTTGGAACCCCACCTTTGCCAGTTACTGACTTGAGTCTGTTGCTTAACCCTTTGCCCTTTGGGCAAGTTTCTGGAACTCAGTTCCTATATCTAGAAAATAAGAGTGGGGAGTTCACTTTGAGAAGTGTTGTGTGACTTGACCAGACAAGACTCTGGGCAGCCATTGAGAGCTACCAGGCTTTGAAAAACCCAGATGTTGATGCTTCCCTCTCTGACTTCCCTAACTGACTAGATATAGATGTAATGGTTGGACAGTTGGAGGCCTGTCTGCTTGATCTGTTTATTTCTCTGTCTTCTTCTTCTTCTTTTTTTTAAAAGCAATTGGGGTTAAGTAACTTGCTCAAGGTCACACGGCTAGTCATTATTTATGTGTGGGTGCTCATTTTCTGAGGCCGGTTTCGATCTCAGGTCATCCCAACTCCGAGGCCAACGCTCTTACTCACTGCGCCACCTAGCCGCCCCTATTTCTCTGTCTTCTTGTAATTTCTGCTTGTAACCTCTGTATTCTCTGAAGTTCAGGGTGCTGACTTTTTCCCCTGAACAAGGTAAATGATATATTTGATTGATTAAAGCAAGATTGTTAGCCCCCCCGCCAAAAAAAGAAAATAAGAATGGTTGGAAGAGCTCCAGAGGATCTGGGTTCTAATCCTAGCTCTTCCATTTACCAGCAGTGTGACTTTGGGCAAGTCACATAAATTGCCTCTCTGGGACTCTTATCTACAAAATGAAGGGGCTGGATGGACCTAGTGGCCTCTTAGGCCCTTCCCCTTCCAGCTTGGAGTCTGCAGATGGAATCACTAGATGGCCTCTGAGGTCTGTTTCTTTTAACTCTGAATCTGTGACCCTCCAAATTGTGCCTTCATATGTAGTGTAAAAGTGCTAGTGATTGGAAGTAGTGATTATACTTTATCTTTCTATCCCTCCCAGTAGTGTACTTTAATGCTTTGGACAGTACTTAGGAAATGTTTTTTGATTGGAAACTGAATTAAATTGAAGGGAAAAGTCAACTTGTCAAATGCTGAATTAGTGGTGTTCCAGTTAAGGCAACATGTTTGCTACTTCACAAAATGCTTTCCTTTGAATCCTTGAGGGTAGATAATACAAAGATTATTAACCCCATCTTATAGCTGAAGAAACTAGGCTTTGAAGACATACTTCCTAAAGTCTCCTCATCCTGTGATAAAGTTTTCAATTGCTTTAAGTGTCAGTCTGAATCTAGGAGGGGAAGATGGAGGAAAAGTAAGCTGTTGGCTCTATCGATCAGCAAATATTTATTATGTGCTCAATAAAAAATTGAGGCCATTCCCCCAAGTGCTCCTCCTTCTTCCCTGTCATCTCACATCACTCAGACACCTTCCCCCATTGTCTCCTCCTTAACTTGTCTTGAATGGAGAGGTGACCCTTTGCCACAGCCCTCTACCTATTCCATTGATCTCCCATTTGCATGACTTCTCAAGCATATTTCCCTCATTCTTCCCCCATCTTCATTCTCTCCCTATCTCTTCCCTTCTTTCCTGCCTACAAATATGTCTGTATTTCCCCATCTTTAAAAAAATCCTCATTTGATCCTACCATACCTGCTAGCTATATCTCTCTTCCCCTTCTCAGCTAAACTCCTTGAAAGTATCAACACTTAATGTCTCTACTTCCGGTTTTTTCGGTCTCTTGTAAATGTTAGGAGGACTGGCTTCCAACCTCATCATTCAACTGAAATCAACTGAAACTCCCCTCTCTAGAGTTACCAACGATCTCTTAATCTCCAGATCTAATCAACTTTTTCTTAGTCAGTCAACAAGCACTAATATTAAGCACTAAGTGCCAGGCACTGTGCTAAGCACTGAAAATACAAAGAAAAGTGAAAGTCAGTCCCTGCTCTCTCCTGTCTATGTCCTTGCAATACTGCTCTTGATATCCTGGTTCCCTTCCTATCTGTCTGACTGCTTGTTCTTAGTCTTCTTTGCCAGTCCATCATCCATGTCATGCCATCTCACCATGGGTGTTGCATTCTTTTTTTTAAGTTTTTTTATTTATTTTGTTAAATATTTTCCAATTACATATAAAATTTTAACAATCATTTTAAAACATTTTGATTTCCAAGTCCTCTCCTACCCTCCTGCTCCTCGTTCCTCCTTGAGAAGGCAAGCAATTTACTATTGATTATACATGTGAAATTCTGCAAAACATATTTCCATATTTGCTGTGCTGCAAAACAGGAACAAAACAATAAAAATAAAGGTTAAAAAAAAGTCTGCCTCAATCTCTTTTCTGAGTTCATCAGTTCTCTCTCTGGAGGTAGATGGCATTTTTCATCATAAGTCCCTGGGAATTCTCTTGGATCATCTTTTTGATCAGAGTAGCTAAGTCTTTCACAATTGATCAGCCTTACAATACTGCTGTTACTGTGTACAATGTTGTCCTGATTTTGCTCACTTCATTTGAATCAGTACATATAAGTTTTCCCAGGTTTTCTAAAACTATCCTGCTTGTCATTTCTTATAGCACAGTCATATTCCATCACAATTATGTACCCCAAGTTGTTCAGCCATCCCCAAGTTGATGGACATATGCTTAAATTCCAATTCTTTGCCAAAACAAAAAGAGCTGTTATAAATATTTTTATACAAATATGTCCTTTTCCTTTTTCTTTGACCTCTTTGGGATACAGACCTGGTGGTAGAATTGCTGAGTTAAAGGGTATGCAAAGTGCTATAGCTCTTTGGCTATAGTTCCACATGGTTCTCTAGAATGGTTGGGCTACTTTACAACTTCACCAACCATGCATTAGTGTCCCAATTTGTCCACATTCCATCCAGCCTTTATCATTTTCCTTTTCTGTAATGTTAGTCAGTCTGATAGTTGTAAAGTGGTATCTCAGAGTTGTTTCAATTTGCATTTCTCTAATCAACAGTGATTTGGAGGGGCAGCTAGGTTACACAGTGAATAGAGCACTGGCCCTGGAGTCAGGAGGACCTAAGTTCAAATCCAGTCTCAGATACCTGATACTTACTAGCTATGTGAACCTGGGGAAGTCACAATTGCCTTGCTTCTCCCCCCCGCCCCAAAAAAAAGAAAAAAAAGTGATTTGGAGCATTTTATGTGACTATAGATAGCTTTGATTTATTTTTCTGAAAACTGCCTGTTTGTATCCTTTGACCATTTATCAACTAGGGAGTGGCTCTTATTTTTGTAAATTTGGCTTAGGTCCCTATATAGTTGAGAAATGAGGCCTTTAGCAGAGGAATTTGCTATAAACATTTTTCACCATGGGTGTTTCTTAAGACTCTCCTGGATCCTCTTCGCTTTTCACTCTGTACTAGCTTACATCATCTCTCATGTGTGTTCACTCAATTATTAACTCTGTGAAGATGATTCCCAGATTGATATATGTGCCCTTAGTGTCTTTCCTGATCTATAGCACAGCTGCCTTTTGGACATCTTGAACTAGATGTCCCATAGGCATTTCAAATTCAACACATCCCAAACACAACACATTCCTTCTCCCTTTCAATCCTCCTCTCTTCCAAACTTTCTCTTTACAATCAAGGGCATCACTATCCTCCAATGACCCAGATTTGCAACCTCACTGTCACCCCTGATTCCTCCACTTCATTTATCCCACATATCCAATCCATCACCAAATCATGTTGGTTCTCCCTTCCTAGCATCTCTTATATATCTTCCTCTCTCTCCATTCACAGGACCCTCGTTTAGGCCTTGATTATCTTTTACTTGGAATAAGCCAATAGTCTTCTCACTGGTCTCCCTGCCTCAGGTCTCTCTCCATTGCAATCCATCTTCCATGCAGGTGCCAAGGTGATTTTTCTAGTCTAACCATATTCTTCTCCCATCCACCCATTCAGTGAGTTCCAAGAATCCCTATTGCCAGGATCAAATATAAAACCTGGCATTCAGAGCTATTCACCAACTGGTCTCTTCCTAACTTACATTTTGTGTCCTTTCACACATTCCAGGCCTGCTTGAATGTTTTTCGTACCTAAGGCTCCATCTCCTACCTCCATGCCTTTGCAATGGCTTTCTTTCATGCCTAGAATGCTCTCCTTCTCACTTGTGACTCTTAGCTTCCCCTAAGACTCAGCTAAAATGTCACCAGGTGCCCCTAGCTGCTAGTGTCTTTCTCTATTATGTCACTTTCCAAATACACTGTATGTTCTATGTACCTAATTATTTCCATGTGGGCCTGCCCTTTAGAATGGAATCTTTTTGAGGGCAGGGAGTGTTTTTGCCTTTCTTTATATTCCCAGGACATGACTGAAATGGCTTTGTACCTTAGGAAAATCACTTTAGCAGCTGTGAGGAGGATGGATTGCAGTGGGGAGAGACTTAAAGCAAGATTAGGACTTGATTAGGAGACACCTGCAAAATTCCAGGCAAGAGGAGATGGGGGCCTGAACTACAGTGCTGGATGTGTGTGAGTGAAGAGAAGGGGACAGATGCACCACATATTGTGGAGGAATTAAACAAACATTTATTAAGTGCCTGTTGAGTGTCAGGCACTGGGGATTTAAAGGCCAAACCCAAACAGTCCCTCATCTCAAGGAGCTTGGGTCCTAATGGAGGATACATGCAATATGCATACATAGGGAGGGGATGGAAGGTAAGCCACCAGGGAGCAAGAAAGGCCATTTGTAGAAAGTGGGATTTAAGCTGAATTTTTAAGGAAGTCAAAGATATGAAGAGACCATGGTAGAGGGGGAGGACATTCTAGGGACTGGGGACAGTAGATGGAGTGCAAAGAGCAGCAAGGAGGCCATATGGCTGAATCACGAGAAGGAGCTACATAGTGCCATTTTCTTCTACCAAGGGGCTACAATATGTAAAGAGAGAAATACAGACACGATCATTCAAAGAGGGAGATAGAACTTGCAACTAGGGGGAGTGGGAAGATTCCTGTAGGACATGATACATGAGTTGCATTTTGTAGGAAGGAAGTTCAGGGGCCTAAGAGGCAGATAACAAACCATTAGGAACAATATTGTAGAGACTGTCTTAGTGGAGAGTGGCAGGCACCCATCTCTCTCAAAAAAAAACCAAAGTCTGATACAGAGGACAACAAAACCTGGGTGTTTTACCCTGACATCAGACACACATAAACAAATTATATACAACTAACACCACACACAAAATACATACACATTCACAACATACACATAAAAGACATATATTCCTAACCCCCCAACCCTCTGTGCATGTGCACACATGTACACACACACACACACACACACACACACACACACATGCACTGAGCTCAGAGGGTTGAAATTTGAAGAATGAGAAGAGGAGTATGAGATCCATTTTATTTCAGGGGGCTTCTCACTGCCCCATTAAAAGAGCCAGACCTAAGTGATATAGACCAGAGCTCCTCTCCCAGGATCTTATTTCTTATCCTTTACATAAAGCAGAGAACTCTCAGGACTCAAGGCAGGAGATGTTTGCCTGATGGAGTAAACCATTCCAGGCTGATTCCTGAGCTCTAAACGTAACCCTGGGTTTGTTTTTTGTTGTGTGCTAAGCTTTCTTTTTTTCTAATTTAATTTGAGGCACCATGGTGTAATGGAAAGAGTATTGGATTTGGAGTCTAGGGACTTGGGTTCACCCTGAAGTTCTGTTGTATATGTGCCTCTGGAACATGAGTAGGTTGGAATGGATGATCACTAATATGCCTTCCATTTCTAATTTAATATGTGATACCATGATTAAGGAGGTTAGGTGAACTTCCACTAAAATCTTCGGTTTTCAAAGCAAATCCAGGTTCTTAATCAACCAGGGCAGGTCTTAAGAAACTGGCAAATAGGGGTCATTTGTTTGTCTTTCAAAGGTCAGCCTAGTTAAGTGTAAGGAAGCTCATTCTTAGACACTTGTCCACTAGATGATAAGTTATTTTGACCATAGCAAATCATGAAGGCATGGAAGGGCTGTTATTCATTGGGGTAGAGGGTACACGCCAAGGAAATCAGGGATCCCTTGAACATTAAGGTGAAGTAAGCAAAGAAATTAGTTAAGATTCTATGTTAAAATAAAAAGAAAATACTTAGGCTACTTTGAAGTGGGGGCCAGAAAAACATGTAGCAGTGTAGGGTCCAAAGGAAGCTGGACTAGCCATGAGGAAACCTTACAGACCTGTCTCTTCACTCTATTTCCTTGCTGGTTGAACTATAATTCAATGGAGAAAATTCGAGTTTATGCAGAGACTCAGGATACTCTGATGAGGGAAACAATATTCCCAGCCATGGAGTGTTAGCACTAGTAAAGGTTGCTATGGAAACCATTTTCTTCAGCTCCTTCATTTTTATAAAGGAGAAATGTGAGGTCCAGAGAAGGGAAATGAATTTTTAGAGCTTACTTAGGAAGTAGCAAGGGAGAAAGACCCTAGGTTCTATTCAGATGAGTAAAATCACTTACTAGCTTGGTGACCTTGCCTCCAAGGCACTTGATTTAGAGTCAGAGAACCTGGATTCAAATCCTGGTTCTGTCACTTACTACTTTTATGACCTTGGGCAAATCCCTTAAGGTTCCTGAGTTTCAGTTTCCTCATCTATAAAACAAGGGGGTTGAATTAGATGTGTTCTCAGGTCTCTACCAGCTCTCAATCTATTTTCTATTATCCCTTTCTGGACCTCAGTTTTCCCCATTGTAAAATGAATGTTTTATAGATGATCTGCAACATTAGTAGCCTATTCTTTGATGAATATCTCTTCTCATCTAAGTTACATCCACACACTTCAAGGATTCGCCCTTTTGTTAAGGAAAGTACTCCTTTCACCAATTCAGATTGTAACCCCTCTATGTTACAGTAAACTATCTTTTTGAATTTAATTTTATTTAATTTTATTTGATTTTTGGAGGGCAATTGGGGTTAAGTGATTTGCCCAAGGTCACACGGCTAGTTTTTTTGTATATGTGTTAAGTGTCTTAATTTGAACTGACTCCAGGGCTGGTGCCTATCTTTTTTAATTTTAACAAGATTGTTCCTTGTGTTGGGGCTACCCTAAGTGATGATCTTCTCTGAACTTGAGAGGTTGGCCCTTGGACACTAAGTCATTCAACCCATCACTAGTCCCACATTCATAGCCTTTCCAACTTGATTGGTCTTGCCAGAGCTCATGTGCCTGTAACATACATAACCTTGTAGGTACAGAGGATCACTTCCATGCCAAGGTGAAGTATCAGAGCAGGGTATTACTGGAGGTTTGACTCACACATACTTCTTCTCATACATTCACAACACTTCTTCCGTTAAGCTGCATGGCGACAATAAGAGCTCACATTTCCAGTTTCTAAAGTGCTTTCCTTCCTTCAGCTTTATGAGCTGAATAGTATGAGACATTATGCCTATTTTACAGATAAGAATGTTGAGACAGGGTCTGGAACATCCCTGCTTGGTTGAAGTCCTAGAGGTATATATATTGCTAAGAAAACTGGAGCTAACTCTCACAAATGCTAGTACTGTCATCTCTTCCCTATCCATTGGTCTCAACAAATGAATCTGGTGACTCATGACCTTTGTTTAGTAGTGTAACAGCTGGAAAAAAGGGCTGACAGTATTAGGTCTCTCATTTGAGCTAATGGGTTCTGACAGGTGGAGCCAAAAATCATGGAAGCAGGGAATACTTGCCTCCTAATGGTTCAACTGGCTGTTTCATTGGACAAATAGATCTAGGAGCAACATGCCATTTCTATTTAATTAGTCATATAGTCTCAGGATCTTGGAGATGAGGCAAAGTGGATAGTTCCAAACACTGTGTGAGCTGGGCCACACGCAGCACCCACAATGAATAAGGCTGAAGCTGAGGCAACCCAGCAACATTTGAAAGAAGGGAGATTAGAAAAAAATACAGGAAAAGCAGGACTCAATACAGACATGTCAGTCTGTCCCAATATTAGGGAATAGCTCAGAGGGGATAATTCAAAGATAAATGCCAAGGCTTGGCCAACGGCAAGTCTACAGTCGAGGTGTCAGTCACTCAGTCTGCCACTGCAACTAGATTAAGATGTAATTGGAAAATCTTTAACAAAATAAGTAAAAATGCCCTAGGACAGGGATAATGTCAATATGTGGTTTTCTAAGTCAATATGTGGCCTTCAGGGAGCCTTCTGTATGGTTTCATGATTCTGTTTCAATTTGTGGTTGATACCACTGGTCAACTGCTTAGCCCTGTGCTATTATGGTCCCCTAGATTGCCACTACCAGCGTCTAGCCATCTGTAAGCCATGAACATCACTCACTCACATTCCTCAGACACCAGTGGGAGTATTTACTAAATCAGGCAAAGTGGACATTTGCCTGTTCATTTCTTGTCTCAGAGAATCCTGTCAATGAGAGGATGTTAATCTCACATTAATTACAATAGAAACTGGCCACACCAACGAGCTCTTATTAAACTCCTGCTATATGTAAGGCACTCTGCTAGCTGCTGTGGCTTCAATGTGACAAAAGTAGAAAAACAGCCTGTACCTTTATGAAGCTTACATTCTCCTGGTTATGTCCCTGACCCCTCTGTGTATCACTGGAGAGAACACTAGACAATGACATTTTCTCAATGGCATCATGCTTTCTTTACTTACAATCCAAGATTTCTCTAGCATTGTGGGATGGCTCACAGAAGAAGGAAGAGATATTTGTGAATAGAATATAAGGGGATGCTCAATTTTGGAGACCCAATCAAACTTTTAGTTTAGTGGGAAAAGGGTAGGGCAAACGCCAAGAAAACAGAGTTTTAGTTCTATTCCTGCCTAATCACATCTCTGTGCCTCAGTTCTCTCATCTGTAAAATGGGGGTAATTAAGCCTGCCCTACCTATCTCACAGGGCTTCCTGTATATATTAAATGTGATCAAGTACTTTGAAAAAGGTGCTAACTTGCAGAAGAAGTCCCAGCGAGTTGCCAGAGGCACATAAAATTCATAGAATCCTATCTTTGGGGCCTGAAGGGCCCTCAGAAACCATGTAGTGTGGGGGCGGCTAGGTGGCGCAGTGAGTAGAGCGTTGGCCCTGGAGTCAGAAGGTCCTGAGTTCGGATCTGGCCCCTGACACTTAATGCACACACAAACAAAACCCTAGCCATGAACCTTGGGCAAGTTACTTAACCCCAATTGCCCTCCAAAAAGAAAAAAATAAAATTAAAAAAAATTTTTAAAACCATGTAGTGGAAGCCCCCTCATGCTGCCAGACTGAAATAACTTGCCGGGTTAAGTTTCCAAGTATCCAGTTAAGTATCCAAGGCAGCATTCAAACCCAGATCTACCTAACTCCAAGTGCAGAACTATGTTTGCTACCAAGTTGCTGCCTTGAATGTAGCCCTGGTAGGTTGGACATGCAAATTTATTCTCCTATTTTATTCAGAGATTAAGTGATTTGCTCCTTGTGATGTGGGTAGTAATAGAGGAAGGATTGGAAGCCAGGCCCTTTGACTCTGAGTTTACCATTCCCCCCACTGCCCTCAGTGGGCTTTGGATCTCTAGTAGTTGGGAAGGCAAGACTTGCCCCTAAAACATCTCAACAGCAAGATCCTGCAGTGTTTTTGTGATTCAGTGCAGAAGATGAAGGACACGGGTAGAAAATGTTCAAGGAGTTCAGAAGCATCTTGTTGGGTCACACAGTTAGAGAAAGCCCTTGGAGAGGTGGGCAATGGAAAAGAAGAGGCATTTCAGGGGGTGGTAGAGACCACATGGGCAGAAGCAGAGACCAGAGGCCAAGGGGAAAATAAGCACAGAAATAGGCAGAGCAGTGGGAATAAAAGGCCTGCCTTGCTATTCCCACCTCCAGGCTTTTGCAGAGATTGTCCCCTGCACCTTGAATGCTCATTCTCTTTATGCTGACTCTTAGATTCCCCAACTCTAGTGCCTCAAGAAGGCCTTCTCTGATCCCCTAGTTATTAGCACTCCCTTCCTCATTACTGTGTATTCACTTATCTGGGTATGTGTTGTTTTGCCCAAGTAAAACAACCGGGACCCATGTTATCTTTGTCTTTGTACTCATGGTGCCTAGTATGGTGGAAAACTAAAATGCTTGTTGAATTTCACTGAAGGGAGAGGGAAGAAGGTGCTTTTTAGGAGCTTGGTGCTCCAGGCTGTTGCTATAAAAGGTTTTGCTCCTCTTCTCTCTAAAAATATGCTTTCTTTCAAACTGGTACGATGTTGTTGGCTGCCCCCTTGGGCATATTTTCTGTTCCATGGCCCTAAATCTCTTTGCTTTCAAAGTTCTTAGGAAACCTGATTGAAGGTTCTCTCCTAGATGAAACCTGGAGTAAGCCAATGCAGCTGTTCCTGACATTTCATGAGGAAAGCAAGGCAGGCTCTGCCTGGCTCTCTCTGTGCTGGGGTGGGGCTGAATTCTTGAGCTACCCTTCCCCACCCAGCCCAACCTAGAAGCCTGGCCTTGACACCGAGCCCCCCATCCCTAGAGCTAGGGATGTGCGGAAATGTTTTCCATGGAGAGCTCAGCCTAAATCCTTGCCATGTTTTCCCAAACCCCATTACAGGCCCTCCCACACTTAGCCTACTGTCAGAGGAGCCACGCTGGCCATGACCTCAGCACAACCCTGTAGTCAAGCCAGTTCAGTTCCTGGAGAACCATCAGCACGTGGGAAGCTAGGAGTGGGGCCTCCCTGGGGCCCAGCAGTCAGCACTGCAATCAGTGTCCACTTCCTTGGTCCTTGGGGTCTCCAAGAATTGCCATATGTGAGATTGCTCTCTTTTTCACACCTGCAGATATTGACAGCATTTCAAGATATCTGCTGGCGTTCATGGTTGCTTGTTTGCAACATACAGAGTTTGACAGTGCATTATGTACTATAGCCTCATTCTAATGGGGTCATCCAGATAATCTTGAGATCATTCAAGTTCTGCAGATAGATTGGGAACTCACTTCTGCAGGTACATTTTAAGAAGATGCCTTCTTTTTCTCTTTCCCTTCTTAGGGGTCTGAACCTGTGATTTTTTCAGTATGTGGAGCCCTCACCCACCCTGCAAGTTCCTGCCAATGATGCAGCTTTCTGACTCCTCTATACCTTCTAGTCTTAGAGACTTGCCTGAGGGCATTGAAAGGTTATGTCATTTTGCCTATGGCCACACAGGCAATATGGGTCAGTTTTGATAGAACCAACCTTGGTCCTCCTGACTTCGGGGATGGCCCTATATCTATTACTCCAGGCTGTCTCTCTTCTCTTTACTAGTCAACATCAAAATACTTTGACAAAATAACCCAATTTTACTGTATTTGATGTTAATCAGGAGGGGAAAACCTCTTCAAAGTCACCTATCTGTAAACATTGCTCTTTGAAATTTACACCTACTGTGTGCAAAGAGATCAAAGAAAGGTATATTATATGCTGGAGATACAAAAATAAAAACAAGACAGTCCCTGCCCTCAAGGAGCTTACATTCTCCTGGTTAAAAAAACAAACAAAAAAACCCAAAACATGACCATAAAAAATATAGACCAAAAAACCACGAATGATTTTTGGTGGGAGGAGTATCAGGAAAGGCCCTGTGCAAGAGGCAGCCCCTTCACTGATTTGGACCACTTTGGGGATTCCAGGAGGCAGAGGTGAGGAGAGAGAACATTCCAGGCATGGGTAGACAGCATCTCCAAAAGTATGGATAGAGGTGTGCATAGAGAACAACAGCAAACAGTCCACTTGGACTCGATTTGTAGAAGGTGTGTGAGAATAATATGAAATCAGGCTGGAAAGAGGCAGTAGCCTGACATGAGAAGTTTAATAAGAGTACAAGCATAGCCTAAATAAAGTTTTCCTGACCAATACCATTTTACAATAACATACTTATAACGAACCTGCACCCTGAAGTCAAGAAACCCTGTTTTCATGTTGTTCAGGTGACCACCCATTTATGAAATTGCTTCTATTTGTGGTAAGTGCCCCTGGAATATTATTTTATCTAAACCTCCAATTCCTCCTCAATTCAGTCTCCACATCACCCATGTCCAAAAAACTCTATGTTCCATTATATACCCTGAGTCCATTACCTGTCAGGAGATAGACAGTACGCCTTCTCATCAGCCCTCCACAATCCTCAAAGTCCTTACATCTTTCCAAGTTGTTCAGTTGTACAACATTCTTAGAAATTGTTCTCTTGGCTACTACCCCCTGGATCACTTTCCTTTGAAACTGTCCCATCATTTCTTAGAACATAATAGTGTTTTGTTACCTTAATATATCATAATTTGTACAGATATTCTCCCAACTGATGAGCATCCCCTTATTTCCCAGTTTTTGTCCCCACAAAAAGAACTACTATCAATATTTTAGCACCTTTCTTTGATCTCTTTGGCATATAGGCCCATTTCTACTGGATTGCCACCTTCCCTGTCACTGAGGCTCAGAAGCTTAGACTCACCTTTAACTCTTACCTCTCTTTCATACTCTGCTACACCAAGTCCTCTCAATTCTTTCCATCTCCCTGGTTCAACCCCTCATTACCTTTTCCCTAGGCCTCAGTTTCCCCTTTCTCTTTTATCTCAGTCTGTTCTGATTCATCTATACCATTGCCTGAATAATCTTCCTAACTTATCATTCAGATCATAGTAATTCATTAATTACAAACCTTCACTGGCTTTCTCCATTGCCTAACAAATCAAGTCAAAACTAATTTTGGCAGCCAGGTCCCTCCAAAATCTGGCTTGAGTCTTCTGTCTTATCTCACACTCTTCTAAGTGGGGCAGTAGAAAAAATGCTGAATTGGGATCTAGCCGTCCTGAGGTGGAATCCCAGCTCAACCCACTTCCTGCCTCCCTTCTGCAAGCTACTTAACCTCCCTAGGACTCAGTTTCCCCTTGTGCAAAATAAGAAGGTTGTCCTAGATGTTCTGTGAGGTCCCTTGCAACTCTATTCTTCAGCAGCTGAACTGAATGGCTTTCTTTTTTTTTTGCCTTTTGGTGGGCAATTGGGGTTAAGTAACTTGCCCAAGGTCACACGGAACAATTTCCACTCCCCTGAATGGCTTTCTCACTTTTGTTTCTTATCCTGCCCTCTTCTATTTGCATGAATTAGTTCTCATTACCTGGAATAAACTTCCCACCTCCATATCTATTCTACTTTACTTTTGTCCCCACACCCCAACCTTCCATTTCTTCCCTTCAAGGCCTAATTCAAGTGCCACCTCCTTGATGACTAGCCCTGACCCCTCCAAGTAAAAGTGGTCTCTCCCTCCCCCAGTTTCTGCTAACATTTTGCCTAGTGTTGAGTACACTCTTCTTATTGGGGATATATTTTTCAGCGTGTCCTTGTCTCCCATTAGACTGCCAGCTCCTTGAGCCTTATCTTTGTCTCTCACTACCAGAGTGCTTTGTACATGGTTGGCACTTAATGCATAGAGATTGAATTGAATCTACTTGTTAAGCTTAGGCCATTATATCCACAGAACCATGATCAGGTTATTGTGGTACAGTAGAAAGAGCACAGGATTTGTAGTCAGAGGACCTGTGTTCAAATCTCAGCTATGCTACGTACTAGCTGTGTGACCTTGGATCAGTCACTTTGCCTCCCATGTCCTTACAGAGGACTTATAAAATCATAGGGTTGGACAAGGCCTCTGATGATCCTTCTAGCTCAAAATCTATGAGTCTCTGATTCTGAGATCAGCAAATTAAAATTCAATACAGTAGACAGAACAGTGATTAGTTACTGGGAACCCATAGCCCAACTCATCTGTAGAATCAGAACTGCAAATAGCAGTGATCTCAGAACCTATAGACTCTCTATGTCATGCTCCTTCCCTGTGCCTTAATTTCTCCCTTTTTATCTTCCTATATATATCCCTCTGTTTCTCTCCTTTCCTCTAAGTTATCTTCTGTCCCTAACCTGTCTCTGTTTTGTTTTTTTTTTAAATAAATCAATATTTCATTTGATTAAGACTTCAAGGAGAATTTATCTTTGTTTTTCCCTTCCAGATATAGTGGCTAGAGGAGTCAGGAATCCTTTTCTCTCCAAGGCTAGTCTCTGGCAATACTAGCTGTGTGACCTTGGGCAAGTACCTTCACCTCTTAATGCCCATAGGCAACTTGCTAAGCCTGTGAAGGCAGAGAGGAGTTGCAGATCTGCATTGTGGTAGAGTTTCTACACTCAAAGTTCTTCTAAGCTGATGAAATTGAAGGTCTGGACCAAATCACTGTGATGTACTGGGAATTAATATAATCTCCTCTGAAGTCATTTCAGATAGACAACTGGCAGACTGCTGAAATGGACAGTGTCTTATCAGAGAATCAGGGCCCTTGCTGAGGAGTTAGCTTTGAAAAGGACCACATGCCAAAGATGGCACAGGACTGCAGTAATACTACTTACAATAACAACAGCTGACATTTATATAGTGCTGTATGGCTTACAAAGTGCTTTCCATACATTATCTCCTTTGATCATCACAACAATCCTGAGAAGGGAGGTATTATAAGCATGACTTTCCTTTCTTTTACAGATAAGCATCTTAGGGATTATAGGATTTTAGATCTAGAGCCAGAAAGAACCTCAGAGGCCATCTAATGCAACCCCATCATTTTACAGTCGAGGAAACTGAGACCCAAGGATGGAAGGTGATTTGCTCAGTGTTACACACAGAATCATAGGTTTAGACCTAGAAGGGACCTCAGAGGCCCCTCATTTTACAAAGGGGGAGACTGTGGCCCAGGGAGGGAAAGAGACTTTCTTAAGGTCATGAGTCAAAGCCAGGCCTTGTCTTCAAATCCACTAAGAATTGTGTCAAGAAGGCTAAATCCTAGAATAAGCTGAGGTTTGCAAGAAAGAGTGCTAAGAACAATAATAGGGACTTTTTGAGCTGTTTCTGGGGCAAGAAGAGAAAGGCAAGCTCAGGTTCCTGGCTTGGGACAGATGGCATTTTGTCTTATTAACTAATGTCAGTGAAAGCAGAGTCCCAAGACTGCCTCCATGTCTTGTCAAGTCGAATGATCTTCAACCTAAAAAGGGTAGAATAAACAGGGTTCACAGAATTGAGACCCAAGATAGGTGAGGAGATAGTTAAGCGAACACCTCTGCTGCTCTAAATGAGTACAAGTCCTGGCCTGGATGAATTGCACCCCAGGGTACTGAAAGAACTTGCAGCTGTGTGTGCTGAGCTGCTCTCGGTGATCTTGAAGGAATCATGGAGAACAGGAGACGTGCCAGAAGACTGGAGACAGGCCAATGTCCTGATTTTCATAAACTGGATTCATTAAAAACAAGTCATGCCAGACTAACCTAATTTTCTTTTTTGACAGGGTTACTTGACTAGTAGATCAGGGGAATGTTAGAAACATTGTATATCTGGCTTTCAGCAAGGAATCTGACAGCGTCTCTTAGGACATCTGTGCAGTCAAGGCTACATATCTCCAGGCTAAATATACCAGTTCCTTGTTGTGCTGTTTCTTATGTGATATGGATTTGAGTCCTTCTCACCATTCTAATTATCTTACCCTGGACATGTTCCTCCAAAAATGTGAGACCTAGAAGAACTGAACATAGTCTTCTACAGTTAAATGGATAAGCAAGTAAACAATTTCACTTCAAGAGTAGGAATTAATAGAGATTCCCTGTCATCCTTGAGGGGGATGTTACAGGACTTTCTCTTAAGCCCTGTTCCATTCACAGTTTACATGAGACCTAAGTAGCATGCTGATCAAGCCTAAGGATGCCACAAAGCTAGGAGAGGTACCTAACATGCCGGGTGAGAGGATGCTTTTCCCAAAAAAGCCAGAAAGGCTGGAAGGATGAACTGAACTGGGTGAATTGAATCAGTGGATGTTTTACCATTGCCACTGAACTTTTACCACCTTTAGCAATATAAAGGGTATTGCTCACTTGAACTCTCTTCCTTCCCCTAAAGCTTCCTGTGAACACCTCTTGCCCTGACACATAAGTCTTAACTCCTTGCCAGAGCCCCTCAGAATAGATTTTCAAACCACTAAGGCACTCTCATCCAACCCACCTGTTGTGACCCACAAAAGCAAACTGTAACATCTACATATATGCATCCTGTCCTAACTGAACAATTTGTACAACTTCTGACTCTTCATCCTGGCCCTGCCAGAGTCTCTAGCACGGGCAATAGGATTTAGAAGTCTATCCTGAGTGGTGGCTAGGTGGCACAGTGAATAGAGCACTGACTCTGGAGTCAGGAGGACTTGAGTTCAAATACGGCCTCAGACATTTAACACTTACTAGCCATGTGACTTTGGGCAAGTCACTTAACCCCAATTGCCCTCCAAAAAGCAAAAAACAAAAACAAAGAAGTCTATTCTGGGTAGGCAGAGTGATTTGGGGCCCTAATAAATACAATGGCAGAGATTCTGGGAAGAGGAAAGAGGACAGATACCACAAAGATGGCTTTTTTTCTATTTGCCTAGATAGTTGGTTCAAAGTTATTACAGGGAGAAATAGTACAGAGCAGGGAAGAAACTACATCTATGTTCTAATTCCTCTTAGCATCTTTCAAACCCTTCTCTTCTGTACTGGTACAACCTTACCATCCTGGGGGTGAGGAGAAGAGGAAATCTTAATAGGGATGTTAGGGGATCATGGGGAGAATTCAGGTTAAAGGAAAGGATACAATTTAAACTTCTGACCCTATAGAATCTTAGTGGTATCTCTAGTTACAAAGAAAAGCATATGTCCTAATTGGAGCAATGTATAGTTTCATCCACTTTGTGCATGGGGAAACTGATTTCTTTCAAATTACTATGAATTAGCCAGCAAATGACTTTTTTTTCCTTAGTAACCTATGAAAAGGCAGTGGTACTGAATTAAAACTGGTCAAATATTAGATTTTCTTGGTTCCTTAGGAATATAAGATCCATTAGGAACTTGACCAGCAAATGTATAGTATTATAACAAAGGAATCCGAGAATGTGGGAGCTGGAAGGAACTCGAGGCTATCTAGTCCAACTTCTTTATTTGATGATGAAACTGAAGTTGAGAAGCAAAGCAACTTGCCCAAAGTGACATGGTGGGTGAGTGACTGAGTCGGGACTAGCCCCAGGGCTCCTGAGTGCCGGGATACTGCCTGTCCCACCAGACCACACTGCTTCTTTTGTCCCATAATTCCTTGGACCACCCTGATCAAATATTTGCTGCTTTGATGCCAGAAAGGTGAGGAAATGTTGTTTCATTGAACTGACGTTAGTATCTAGTGTGACGTGTTATTGTTGTTGTTGTCGAGTCATTTCAGTCTTGTCCAATTCTTCGTGACCCTAGTTGGGGTTTTCATGGCAAAGATACTGGCGTAGTTTGTCATTTCCTTCTCCAGCTCATTTTTTTTTTTTTTTTTGCTTTTTGGAGGCCAATTGGGGTTAAGTAACTTGCCCAAGGTCACATGGCTAGGTTTTTGTTTGTGTGTGTTAAGTGTCTGAGGCCTGATCCGAACTCATGTCCCTCTGACTCCAGGGCAGGTCCTTCTGACTCCAGGGCCAGCGCTCTACTCACTGCACTACCTAGCTGCCCCAACCAGCTCACTTTTTAACAGGTGGGGAAACTGAGGAAAACAGGGTAAAGTGACTGCTCAGGGTCAGTAAGTGCCTGAAGCTGGATTTGAATTGAGGTCTCCCTGATTCCAGGCCTGGCATGCTATCCTCTTTGCCACTTAGTTGTCCCTCGTGATGTGTTATTCATACAAATAACATGATCCCAGCTCTTTAGGAGATTTGAGCAGAAGAGAACAAGTGAAGAGAGTTTCTTTAACTACATAAACTATGGTTTAAGGAAACCATACCTGGTTCCTTAGAGGCAAGCTCACCAGGCTCAGAAAAATCATTCCTTTGTTCTAAGAACCTACTTGTGTCTTTCACCATGTGGTGCCCCAGAGGCCAATAAATCGTGAGAGTTTGATTCTGCCCAGAAAGGACAACGTAAATGCTACAAAAATATAGGAAAGTAAATCAAACTAACAGTGCATCTAGCAGCATGGTGACCTATTTCCTGAATTGGACTTTGGAAAAACCTTCCCACAGAACAGCCAATTGTAATGTGTTGGTAGATTCATGCGCTGCAGTGCTCTGGCATGGAGACCACTGCCCTATTGCTTCCCAAGGAAATTCCACTGCAGGCAATGTTATGATTAGTGGGCTAATAACACTTGTCGTTGGAACACTCCAAACAAAGCAGCAGTGTGGACTGGTCTCCAAGTGCCTTAATCACCTATTTCATCATCTCAACACCAGAGTCCTGGCAATGGCCAATGGGCTTGTGGATCACATTGGTAATTAACCAGAGGGACAGCTGCTTGCTTGAGGAATCTCCCTTCCTTCCATTCATAAGGCTTAGTCTATGTGGGGGTGTTAAATGGATTGGCTACTTTGTCCAGTACTCTGTGGTGTTAAGAGAAGAAGCAGGTGCTAGAGACTAGGCCTGGAACTCATTAATCTTTTTCCCCAAACCCACTTTTTTTAAAACTTACGTATTACTGTCAAGGGCACTACCATCTTCCCAGACACACAACCTCTGGGTCATCCTTGACTCCTCTCACTCATTCTACATATTCAATTTGTTGCCAAATCTTTGCCTTTCTACCTTTGCGATATTTTCTCTTCACTAAAAGAGCCACTAGCTTAGTTCAGGCCCTCTTCACTTCTTGCCTGGACTGTTGCCTTCTAATTGTTCTTTTTGCCTCAAGTCCATCTTCCACTCGGATACCAAAGTGATTTTCCTGATCAATAAACTCTAATGACTATTACCTCCATTTAAAGCTCTTCTCAACTTGGCCCCTTTCTACATTTCCAATTTGCTTATACTTTATTAGCTTCTCCCACCCCACCCCCCCATTCCATAATCCTGTCAATGTGGCGTAATCAAGGTTCCTGACACACAACACTCCATCTCCCACCTCCTTGCCTTTGCATTGGTTGTTTTACCTCCCTATCCCCCCCGCCAACAATGCTCTCCATCCTCACTTCTGCCTCTTGGCTGCCTTAATAACTTAGCTCAAAGCCCACCTTTTGCAGGTCTTTCCTGGTCCTCTAGCTACCAGTGCCTTCCCTTCTCAGATCACTTTCTGTCTACTATGTATGTATCTCATATATCCATATTTATGTATATTCTGTCTCCCTCATTAGAAGTAAGCTCCTTGGGGCAGCTAGGTGGCACAGTGAATAGAGCACTAGCCTTGAAGTCAGGAGGGCCTGAGTTCAAATTTTACCTCAGACACTTAACACTTACTAGCCTTGTGACCTTGGGCAAGTCACTTAACCCCAATTGCCTTGCCTTCCCCCCTCCAAAAAAGAAAATGAGCTCCTTGAGGGCAAGGACTGGTTTTGCTTTTTTGAGGGCAATTGGGGTTAAGTGACTTGCCCGAGGTCACATGGCTAGTTTTTGTGTTAAGTGTCTGAGGCAGGATTTGAACTCAGGACCTCCTGACTCCCAAGCTAGTGCTCTATTCACTGCGCCACCTAGCCACTCCTGGGTTTTGCTTTTTTTGGTATTCTAAAGAGTTTAGCACAGTATGTGGGTACTAGCTAGGTGCTTAATCAGTACTTGTTGACTGACTGGCACAAACTGGTCACTAGTTGATTCTTAATACTCATTGAACAGACACACTTTTCTTTGTGATTGGCTTATGGGACAGCTAGGTGACTCAGTGGACAGTGTGCTGGACCTAGATTCAGAAAGATCTGAGTTCAAATCTAGCCTCAGACACTTACTAGCTGTTTGACCCTGGGCAAAGCACTTAACCTGTTTACCTCACTTCCCTCATCTGTAAAATAACTTAGCACCTATCTCAAAGGATTATTGTGAGGCTCAGGTGAGGTAATATTTGTAAAAGGCTTAGAGCAGTGCCTGACATATAGTAGGCATAAATGTAAATTGTTGTTGTTGTTATTATTAGAGAGTTGCCTAGGATCCTGAAGGTCTTGGGACTTTAACCCAAGTCTTCCTGACTCTAAGGCTAGGTCTTTATCTACTTTATCTCAATGCCTTATGAGGTAGTGGTTAAATGCCATTAAATGGAGGTGGAGGTACCACAAAAAGGATTAATGGGATTTTTGACTAAAAAGGAACATTAGAGATTACCTGGTCTACTCTTCTTAATTTTATCACCAAAGAAAACAGAGATCTAAAGAGATTATGAATTGACTAAGGAAAAAAGTCAAAGGGAGTGATTAGTAATACTTGGACCCCAAAACACTCCTAAGCTAGTACTCTTTCCCTTACTAGGGATGGGGAGCATCTGTTCTGGGTAGGTATGCTTTATTGAACTGATTCTGGTTAGACTGAGAGTTATCTTGGCCTTTCTGATTAGAATACAGAATCCAGAAATTTTTAATTTCAATGAGATACTGACTTCAAATGAAAGTTTCTGGTCAAATTGTTCTTTACTGGGCTCATACACATACCATCCCCCTGCCCTATTGAAATGGGGCTCTGAGAGCTGCCTTTGACCCCTTTGTTTAGTTCTCTATATGAGACCTTAGTTTGAAGCCAGTAAATTCCCCAAGTGGCCTGAGCTCTGAGCCTCCAGCTAACATTCCTACCTGTGTGCTTCCTCTCTTTCTGCCTCTTCACATAAGACAGGGTCTCTAAATCTACTTACCGTATACCATAGGTCTGGGATGATGTGGCCCTTACTGGACCCAGCGTCTTAAGGAGAATCTTTAGGCCAATAATTTAGTGTGCTGCAGAGAATAACAATTACCAGGCAAAAATGAGAATAGTTTACATAAGAGTTTCCAAAGCACTGTCCTCACAACAGCCAGGCAGTACAGGTATCCCCATTTTCCAGATGTGGTAACTGAGGCCTAGTAATATAACCTAGTGATTTGCCTAAGGTCACTTTTGTAAGGTCAGCTACTCTCCCCTAAGGTCTCTCAGCCAAGCCTTTGGAAGAAACCAAAGGCAGAACACAGGGCACAGTGGAGCCTAGACACAGAATCAAGGAGATGCTAATGTTTCTCAGGAATCTCCTACTTGCTAACAACAGTACTAACATTTTTATAGTGATTTAAAGATTTGCAAAGCTTTTTCCATACATTATCTTATTTGATCCTCAAAACAATGCTACAAGGTAAGTACTATGGCTGTTGTTATCCCCATTTCACATGTAAGGAATATGAGACTCAGAGGGAAGAAATAACCTGTCCCAGGTCCAACAGCTACCAAGGATTTGAAAGCTTTGAACCTAGTTCTTATCTGACTCCACATTTGGGGTTCTTTCCACTATTAAAATCTAGGCCGAACTCAGTCACTACCTTGACCCCTGGGCTTCTCCTTAAGGGTGATATGCTTTACCCACCAGTAGATCTCATCAGGCTCATTCCTACCAACCTCTTCTCCCAAGGTTCTCCAGACATTGGTTTTAATCATTTTTGTTTATCGTGGTTAATTTCATTTGCATTTTCTTAGTTATTAATGAAGGCAAACTAATTTCTAATATTTATTTCCTAGATCCACAGAGATTAGAAGAAGCGGTATGGTATAAATGGTGGTTAAAGAGTCAGCCTCAGAGCCAGGAAACCCTGGGTTAAAGCCCCACATCAGTCACAACGGGTTTTCCGACTCTGGGCAAGTCTCTTAGCCTCTCAGTATCCCAGGTAATTCTCTAAGCCTGGAAGTTAGAAAGGGGGTTTCTTCATTTGGGTGCTCCCTACATCAGTGGAATCATAGGTCGTCTTCTCCCTTCAAGTAGGAAGGTCTTGCCCATATTTTACAGATGAAGAAACAGGGAGTAGGCATGGGAAGTGACTTGCCCAAAGCCACATAGTAAAGACAACAGAACCAGGAGTCCTCTCTTTTGTGAATTGTCTCTTCATATTCTCTGGCCACATGTGGCCAATGGGTGCTGGCTATTACTGTCCTCAAATGATGTAAATTCCAATCAGGAATTGAGCTGCTGCCTTCAATGAGAAAATTTTCCCCCAATCTATTCTGTTTCTTTTTGCCTTGGTCTTATTGCTTTGCACTGTGCCTTATCCTTTAGATTTTTAGTTAACCAAATTCATCAACCTCTTTCCCAATCATTTCTTTATTGGCAAAAGTATTAGCAAAATCTATAATAAAATCTGACTAATTCAAAATGCTTGGGGCTAGGATAGGGATGGAATTTGAATTAACCAGACTTTTTAGTTGGATATTTTAATTATTTTTAAAGTAGGGGCATTCGTACCAAATGATCTTCTCAATAAAGAAGTTAACACTTTTCCCCCAAACTAAATAGACATGTACTCCTGGCCTTTACCTCCACCCCCGTGTGGTTAGAAGACAGCTTAAGATATAAGAAGGATGGAGCAGAGAGATATAATTAATATTTCTTTGTCTTTTGGGGGATAGGGAGAAACTAAATACAGTATAAATTTGTCTAAACACCTAAGACAGAATGCCAGGTCACTGCTGCAATGTAGTACATCATTGAGGATTGTGCTGCCTATATAATTGTGATTTCGAAGCAAGGTTCAGTGAGGATCCTTTCAGAGAGGACCTTATTATTTTCCAAGGCAACCCATTAGCCTTTTGTATATTTGTGTGTGCGTGCGTGTGTGTGTGTGTGCGCGCGCGCGCGCGTGCGTGTGTGTATGTGTAATACACACACAGAGTTCATTTAAGTAATAGAGATACCTTGCTGTCTTCTCTCTTTTAGCAGTATATTAGTTGGTCCTTTTTTTGTTCTAAGTGCAGCTAAAGGTTTCAAACCTTCCGTGACTAACCCCACCCCCCCAAAAACAAACCCCCAAAACACTTCACACATCAAGCAAAGGAACAAAACCACCACCACAAAAACTAACTCCAAGCAAAAAACAAAACAACTGAATCCCCCTCAACCCCAAGCCCCACTTTATCTGACAATTTTATGATATGTGGTAAAACCACTGGATTTCGTTCATATGTTATTAAGGACACATTCCAAAGATGATCCCCCCACCCATCTTGGCAATTTATAGACAATAAACCAGTGGAGGTTTCAGGTTTTTCCCAAAGAATGTGATGCCTCCAAAGTGTAGCATGTTTTCCATTTTCCACTCTCTAACCACAGTCTTTGCCAGCATTATGGAACAGAGAGATGGGAGCCAAGTGCTGAGGAGAACAGCCCCGAAATCCCTCAACAGTCATTACATAGGAACAGACTTGGCAGGGTGGAGATTTAAAACAACCACAGGTGCAGGGGGAAAGGGGAGAAGGGGGAAAGGAATATGTTCCTTTCTCACCCTCAAAACATTCATTTCATTCTGGTCCATTTAAATGAGAATCCACCTCCCCAGTTCGTCAATGTCAGGTTTATTGCAGTCATGGCCATGGAAATAAGTGACATTGGAAGGACTGTTGGCTACACTGCTGGAGAGTGACAAGATTACAGATCTGTTGGAATAGGGAGGTACCTGCAAGTATGGAGGTATACTTCAACCATGATGGTGGCCTTTTGTGAAATCAGCAATCACCTAGCCACTGAGTAGATGGAGCTGGGACTCCATCATAGAAGTCCTGAAGGAGATGTTTAAACATTACCACAAGACATATATAAGCTGGCACCATGCCTGGCACATTTGGGGGGAGTAGACCTGGGATTTCATTGGTATAGGAAACTCCCTATACCAGTGCAACCTCAAGTTTTACTGAGTTCTAGGAATTAATTGCTTAGGAAACTTGCTCAGGATCAATGATATAGGCAGCAAGGTCCAGAATTAGGGTTGGAACCACAATGTCCTCTACTCTTGGGGCTAGTTTTCTCCCTTCCCTTTCACATAGCAGTTCCTTAATAAATTGCCCATTTGATTGGATTAAATATTGCTTTAGGTGAGGGTTGAAGTGGATGAATTTTTAAAAGATGTTTTTATTGATGTCCTTTAAAAAAATTGCCATCAGTCCCAATGACAAACCGCACCTTGTGCCCTAGAAGAACTCTCCCTTCTAACAAAGAAGTTGCTAACCAAGTCTGACCCATACATTGGCCACATGTGACAATATATGTCTCATCTGTACCTCTAGTCTACCACTTTTCTGCCAAGGAATAGCACTCATGCTTACTGATTTGACTTGACTCCACCAAAAGGCATGATTTCTTGAAATTCATTTTTGTGATTCACTTAAGTTATGACAGGATCACACCATCTCAGAATTGGAAGGAACTTCAAAGACCATCTAATCTAATTGGAATTTCATTTGAAATATCCATTATACCATCCCAACACATGCTGATCCAACCCCCAACAGAACATTTCTAGTGGAGAGGACCTTATTACTTTCCAAGGCAACCCATTAGCTTTTTAGATATTTGTTTGTGTGTGATACACACACAGAATTGGGGGAGGCTAGATGCACAGAGTTAGTTTAAGTTGTAATAGAGATATCTTGCTGTCTTCTCTCTTTTAGCAGTGAATTAGTTGGGGTAGGGGTCATACATTCCTTCTCTTTCATAATCCCCTCAAAGTTGTTGATTATATAAGCAGGACAGAAGTGAAAGGACCAAGTGTTCAGAAATAAGATAACATGGAATAGCCCTAGCAAAGTTTTTCAGACAGAAGAAATTATCAAGAAAAGGTGTGAGAGAAATGAATGTCAAATGAAGGTAGAAAAGAAAAACTCTAAAGAAATAAGATGGAATTCATGTTTGGGGTCATAAGTTTTGAGTATAATATTTGAAGGACAAGAGTGTGATGGATCAAAATGAAATGAAATCCAAAAATTAGGTAATATGAAATCATGAGAATAGAACTCTGACATACATTACATATTTTTTCAGATTTCATTTTTATCTGTATTTAATCCTAGCCAAATGTTCTAATAGAAAACCTTTGAGGATACACTACATATGAGAAAATAGCTTATAAATCAATTCAGCAAATATTTATTGCATTGCTTACTATGTACTCAGCACTGTGGGGGATACAAAGGAAGTATGAGATCCAGCCCTTGCCCTCATGGGGTTTACTCTCCTGCTGGGAGGCACTCGGAGAAAAAGTCAGAAAACATCCCCCTCTGAAATGGAGTCTGACAGTATTTCTAAGTGCATTGCTGATAGAGTGTGCAATACTTCTACAAGGGTATTAGAATGTCTCTGAAAATCTTATTAAAAAGACAAATTTAAAATATAACTAATATAAAATAAGCTATCATCTTGGACACTGGGGTGTGTCTGTCATGAGAAAGTATTGCAATGACAGAAACTTTTGATGACTGTTGAGGAATGTTGAAAAAGAAGAGTTAGACAGAATGAATTTATCAATGTTTATCTAGCCCTGTTGGGGGAAGGGGGTGGAGATGGAAACTCATTATCTTGACATAAATATTCTAGTCATTAGAAAAGTGTATGGTAGAGCAGGGATCATTTTTCAGACTCCACCATGGCCTGGATAATAGAGCCCTCAGACTATCTAGTTCCCTTTGCCCTGATTCCAGGTTCATCATAGTAACTTTTCAATGGTTAATTTATTCTCCAAGGGACCAAGCTGAATACCAAGACATGGGGTGCTGTGGATGGTAAATACAAGTGTGCCAAATCTAGAAAAGTTTGCCACCACCCCCACTATCATAAAGTAATTCTGGTTAAGACACCAATCTCCTGTGAATCTGTTTAGTATTGATCAGTATTTCCCCCACCCCCCAAAGCCTTTTCATTAAAACTGAGGCTGAAAAGCAGACTGACTCTAGGCCTAAAGGTGTCGATGGCCAAGGGATACCTTCCCACCAACCTCAAGGCCTGGCCCAAGTGGCCAGCCAGCCAGTCTCTCTCTCAATGCTTGTATACTGTAATATACCATGAATACTAATAATCATACCAACTGTGGCTGGTCTGTGCCAGTGATCCCTTGGGAACTTCAGTTATGTCCAGAGGGACCAGAATTTCACTGCCCAGAAAAATAGTCTCCATTTGAAAAAGGGGCTTTTACTTCTGACCAGACTCCTTCGACGAATGCTGATCAATAGCCTCTTGGGGAGAGGTTTCCTTGACCTTTTTAGGGCTATGCCCTCTTCGGGATCCTGTTCATGCAGCAGAAAAACCAGCCCATTCCAGCTGTATCAGGGTCTGATTAATGTTTGTAGCACTCACTACCAAGACCAAATAATCATGGTTCTTCCCTTTCTGTACCCAAGCCCCCTCTATTCCAAACACCACACTCTCTTCACTGTCATATAGTAGACAAGGTCTGTGTTCTGACACCATCTCACTTCCCAATCTCTAGCAACCCAAAACAATACAGCACAAGTTTCCAAACTTAGCTCTTCAGAGACAGAAGTTCCTCCCTGTACCACAAAGAAGCTCTTGTTTTCTTCGGCAGATAATAGGCCCCCATTTGGATCAGATATGCTAGGCTTAAAAACACTAGCCCACAGCTTGGAAGGAGAGCGAATCCTAATGATCCCCATTTGTTTCTACCTCGGTGTGGCAAATGTGTGTCTGGCTTTACCTGGCTTGCAGGGTACCTTGGCCTAGAGAGTATGCCACCCCAAGGGGTTTGTCTCCATGGAGCTCCTATTCCTGGTTTCCTTCTCACTCTGTTGTCTAGTCTTCAAAGGGTTTGCCGTCCTTATTGGCCAATATTGATTCTCTCCAGGTGCTCTTGAAATAGCCCCCAGCCTACTTGGCATTGCCACCTCCCATGAGCCAGCTTTGTTGCCTTCCTATTTTCACCTTCTAGTACTGTTCTGATGAGTTCTCCAGCTCATATCTACTCCTGCTTTCAAACAGAATCCAATCCAATGCAATACCACATACAAGGTACTGAAGATACAAAGATATGATGAAAAAATGGTCCCTACCATTTTTCAGTCCCTTGAGGACTGTATGTTTTACTAGGCCTAGGGTCTTGGTAAAGATACAATATGTAAACAGCTAAATGTATACACGATTAGGTGAGGAATTAGCATCACAAGAACCACAGAATCTTAGAATTGGAAGGGATCTGGGAAAGACCATATTCTAGCCAAAACCTACTGAATATATCAGAGGCAAGAAGGATACCTGGCCTCATTTTCCATTCCCCCCTCCCCTTATTTTTGAGAGAAAACTGACAAGGGCTCTCTTTTTGAAAAGACTTCTTGGAAAATGCAGATGCAGAAGCCAGGATGGGATTGTGGTCACCTTGGCCCTCATTTTCCTTGCTGCTTAAAAGTAGGAAAATTCAGTGTTGTGTTTGGACTTGACCCAACACCTTTTCTATCCAGAAGGCCAATAACTCACTCCTAGAGTCACTTGTTTGGCTCTGTGGACCATATCATGTATCGCATATTATATATGATATATCGCAGTCATTGGCAAGTACAACTAATACCCAAACACCCCCAGATCACAGCGTCTAGACTGCCAAAGTAGATTGTTCATTTACATTGGAGAGAAATGTCTGGTGGACTGTTCAACCAATCTACATTGTTTGGGGTGAGAGGGTAGAAATTAACAGACTACTGAACTCTCTAGATTAGAATTAGATCAGTATTAAAATTTCCTTTAGATCGTAAATATTTTTGAAGAGAAACTGTATTTCTTCCACTTGCAATTTTCTTTTTTTCATTCTTTCTAACCTAATTGCTACTTGTGTGCAGGGCACTGTGGATACAAAGAAATATATAATCTTTCTCTCACAAGATGCAGATTCCCAAGGGGCTTGCAATCTAGTTGGGAAGACATGTGCAAAGTGCCAAACTACTGATACAGACAAGTAAATCAGGAGTTCCCGAAGGGCAAATAGCAGAACAGAAGGTAGCTACCCTTAACAAATATCTGAGGTGAAAGAATTAACATACATTTGTAAGACTCACCCATGGCTCTTTCAATCCAGAACAAGGGCATATTCAGGTAACGGCACAGTAGAACACTTCTGCTAACCTGGAGTCAAATAGACGTCTTTGTCATCTAAACTCCCAGAGTTTCAGGAGCGGAAGGGACCCCAGAGGTACCAGAATAACTCTCCAGTATGCCAACAGGGGGCAGTGGGATACAGGGGAAATGAGCATACTGGTGGGAGAATCATGAAACCCGAGTTCGAATTGTAGCTCTGATGAAACTTGGGTGAGCTTGTATAGTAAATAAATTCTTGCACTTCCCTGGGCCTCAGTTTCCTTCTCTGTAGAATGAGGGTTTGTACCAGATGGCCTCTGAGGTCCCTTGCAGCTCTAGAAGCAGGCTCCTATGCTCTGTGATCCAAGCTGTCATCTGGCCTTTTCTTGGAGACATTCAGCAAAAGGGAAGCCACTTTCTCTCCAGGCAGCCTGGCCTACTTTAGGATGGCTCTAATTGCTAGGACATTTTTCCTTATGTCAAGCCTAAACCTGCATCTTTGCAACTGCCACCCTTTGCTCTGAGTTCTGCCCTCTGGGGCCAAGCAGAAACAAGCTTAATCCCTCTCCCAAATGACAGCTCTTCACTTATTTGAAGACAAAAGATTAAGTTTCCCCCAAGTCCTCTCTTCTTCAGGCTACATAGCAATATCTTCAGCTGATCCTCTTGTGGCATGATTCTTGAGGCTTAGCCTCTTGGTCTCCCTCTTGGAAAGGCTCTCCAGCTTTCTGGAGTCTTCACTAAAATGTGGAGCCCAGAACCAAACAAAAAATCCCAGAGGTGATCTGACCCAGGAAAGGACAATGAAATTCTCTCTAACCCTCCAGGTCCTGGACACTAATTACTATGCCTTTCTTAACATGGTCTTAGTTTCCATGGGCTTTTTGTGCAGTTTGCAATATCATGCTGGTTCACATTGAGTTCTCAATCCTCTAAAAACCATGTTAACTATCCCTTCCCCCTTTTTGTCACCTACACATTTCCTAAACCTGCCTTTATCCAAGTCACTAATAAAAATGTTCAACAGCCAAGGACCAAGCACAGATTCCTGGAGTAAGAGCACAGACTCCTAGGAAATGAACATAGATGCCTGGGGCACTCCCCTGGAAACTTCCTTCCAAGGTAACATCAACCCATTAATTTCCTCTTTGAGTATGACCACTAAACAAGTTCTGAATCTACTCAATGATACCAAACTACTATTTAGTTCACATTTTTTTTTCAACTTATCCACAAGAACAGCATGAGACTTTGTCAGATATCTTGATAAAACTTTGTTAAATTAAATCTACAACAGTCCCATAATCTACTAATAGCAACACCATTTTAAAAAAGTGTCCAGTTCTGTGGGAGTGTTATACAGGATGTCCCAAGTCTTCAGTAGGTTTAAACTGCACTAAGACTTTTGGGACACACTGTATAGTGAAAATCAATAGGCACCTATTAAGTACCTTCTATATGCCAGGCAGTGCTAAACACTGAGATACAAAAAGAGGCAAAAGATAGTCCCTGCCCTCAAAGAGCTCCCAATCTAATCGAGGAGACAACATGCAAACAAATATGGATAAACAAGCTTTATGATGCAGGAAAATGGGAAATAACTAACAGAGGGAAGGCACTGGAATTAAAAGGGATTGGGACAGACTTCCAGTAGAAAATGGGATTTTAGTTGGGCCTTAAAGGAATCTAAGGAAGGCAGTAGGTGGAGATGAAGAGACAAAGTGTTCCAGGGATGGGGGGGGGGGGGGAGGGCAAGGCAACTGGAAAAAATGTCTGGAGCTGAGAGATGGAGGGTCTTATTTGTGGAACAAAGAGGAGGCCAGCATTACTGGATGAAAGAGTACTTGGCAGGAAGTAAAGTATATGAAAACTGGAAAATTAGGAGGGGGCTTAGTTAGAAATAAAACAATAAAGAAAAGAACACTAGATTTGGAGTCAGAAGACTTGAGTTCGAATACTCAACTGCTTAATATATGTGAAATATTGGGCAAGTCACTTAAAACCTCTGGGTTGCAGTTTCCTCATTTTTAAAGTTAATGTGTTAAACTAAATGATCTCTCAGCTCCCTTTCAGTCCTCAGAAACTATCTTCTTCTAGCTAAATGTGTATTACTCCAGTACCCTGCAGGGTAATCTATACTATTTGTTCTTTTCTAGGCCAGGAAAGAAGAGTAGAGGCAGAGAAAAGTGATGACATGGTATCCTAGAATACTCACAGCTGTGTTTTAGGGTTACCTAGTGACTTGGCATCACAGGAACTTGCCAGACCTGCTTTGGGCAGGCTATCCCACCCTTCATGTATCTTGCCCCAATTACTGAGCTTCCAGGGTAAACTTGCGAAAGAGATTTCCATTTATAACTCAAACATACCCTGCTTACTTAGCATGTCTGGATACCGACCTAAATCCTTGAGGTATTTCAATATTGGATTATACTTCTTTCAGCTTGGGTTTTAGCTCTAGCAAAAGATAATAGTTAAATGGTTAAAATAGTGACACATCAGAAACCAAAAAAAGGTAGAGAGACTTCAGAAAAGGAAAATGAGAAAGAGGATATTTAGAAGAACAATAATCAATCAGTAAACATTTATTAGGCACCTACTATGTACCAGGCACAATGCTAAGCACTGGAGATACAAAAAGAGGCAAAAGACAGTCCCCTCCCTCAAGGAGCTTAGAATAATAAGTATTTATGAAGTTCCAAATGTGTTGAGAACAGAGGGAGATAGAAAGTTTAGATAAGATACAGTTCCAGTCAGTCCTCATGGAGCATATAGTCTACTGGGAGGAACACACACACACACATAATATATTGTGAATGTATGATAAAGAGAGGTGAAAAATAAGAGCTATATCACAACCCAATACTGGGAAGGGATTTCTCACATTTTCCCTGTGTTGCTTATGTCTTCAAATTGCAAGATTTCTCTGCTGAGCCAGAATGAGTCTGGACAGATTTTTAGTAGGGTACTGATGCAAATCTCTAAGAATACAATGTGGTGGAATACAGTAAAATAAGGGGGTCTGCAGGTGGGTATACCCACATATGATTCTCTCTCTCTCTCTCTCTCTCTCTCTCTCTCTCTCTCTCTCTATATATATATATATATATATACATATGTATATATTTGCTTTTTGGACGGGGGGGAAGGCAGGACAATTGGGGTTAAGTGACTTGCCCAAGGTCACACGACTAGTTTTTGTGTTAAGTGTCTGAGTCTGGATTTGAACTCAGGTCCTCCTGACTCTAGGGCCAGTGTTCTATTCACTGTGCCACCTAGCGGCCCCGCTTTATATTTTTCATTTAAAAAATCTAAGATATCTTCACATCTTCTATCGAAGAACCTAGAGTTGGAATTTAACTTCCACCTAATGCAGAGAGATTCCATTCTACAACATCCCTTTCATTTGATCATTCCTAGATTACTGTAATAGTCGACTTACTGTCATCCCTACTTCCAGTCTCACTAACTCCAATCTATCCTGCACATACTCAGTGCAGACCACACTTTCAGCTTGTCACTCTCTTGCTCAAGAAACTAACTCCCCAGTGTCTACTACATCAAGTTAGACTTTCTTTGCCTAGCCTCCAAGCCCCTTAGGTAGGCCTCACTCTACCTATTAACTCTTCCTGCTGCTCTCCTAAATTCATGCACTCCTACCAAGCTATTCTGCTCACTGTCCCAAGAACAAATGAAGCTCATCTCCACCCCTTTCTACTAGGAGGTATGCCCAGGCTCTACTTTCTAGGATTAAAGTCTTACTTTAGGAGACTTATGGAGTCTAAATCTGGTTGAGATAAGCAGTTAGAAATTGCCTAAGGCAGCTTTAATTATTCACTTTGGTAATGCGTTAAGGGTTTAAATGGGGAAGAATGCTTTGACATCTTAAGACTGAGACCCATTTTTGATGGGCATAAGAGGCAAGTAATGGGACTGCCATTGGAAACACTTAGATCCAATATCTCTTTTAATTATTCTTTAAGGCCTCGTGTAATTATATAAAACGGGTAATGTTTCCTCTATCTCTGGCCATTAGTGTGTATAAAATAACGGACACACAGCCCCATTTTAAACCTCAAGAAAAGTTCACAAAAAGTGAGCTAACCAAGTTACTTATCAGCTCCTGAATGCAGACAACTGCATTCCAAGAGCTAGTAAGGTACAATGACAGCAGAAGTAAAAGGCTTCCATAAGACTGTCTGTCTGGTTGGACAAAATATTCCCCCTTTCCTAAAGCTAAATTCTTGAGCTTAGCATAACCTTTTAATGAAGAAAGTCACTATTTTCAATACTGTTGTAATACAGTACCAATAGTAACTGACTCCTCTGCTAGTATAATAAAGTTCCTTGTGAGTAGGGATTATTTCATTACTATCTTTGCAACACCTGCATGGCCCATGTTTGTGGATTGGCTAATTGATAACTATCCTTTTTAATCATTAATCCCTAAACAATTTGACCACTTTTGTTCCTTTCAAGAAAACTGTAGCTAATCTCATTTTATTTTTCTCTCTTTTCCCATCAACAGGCTCTATATTTCCATAATCATTCCTTCTCCCCCCACTCCCCAAAAGACATCTGGACATCTGGAAAGGACGTTACTTAAATCCACTGGGCTTGCAGAGTGATGTAAGGAAAAACCACCTGCAAGGGATGAGCTCGTGAACAGGCAGCCTCAGGGCTCCTGTGTTAGGGAAGTGGGCCCAGGACAAGCAGTGGAATCTGGCTGATCACCCTAGCAAAACACCACATAAGCAACAGAGCCTCAACCTGTCTGGTCAGATTCTTTTGAAGGCATTTTGCAATCTGTGCTAAAACAGGTCCTTAGGAGGTGTTTAATGTATGGCAACAGAGCTGCAAAAAGAAACTTAAACACAATTTTCTTAGAGCAAGCTGCAAGACAATCTTTTCCAGATAACATTTTCTTTCTTATGTGGAAGAAAACCTTATGTGGAACTGCAGGTTTGGCCCACTGCACATTTTGGCTCCTGTAGAACCTTCCAGAGTTGGCCCGATACAAACCCATGCTGTCAAACTTCAACTTGGCCCTCACCACTGCTCAGCAATCCATGATTGTCTCTTGTGTCCTCCCCACAGTGCTGTTCCAGACCTTCTTCTCTCCTTTCAAGCCCCTGAATCCCCCTCCTTCCCACCCCCTCACTTCCAGCAGATGATCTTGCCTCCTACCCTACGGAAAAGATTGAGACCATCTCGTGATGGGGTGTGGGGCCCTGTCTGTACATCTCTAGTCTCAGAGGAAATTATTCTTCTTTCCTAATGCTGGTCCTCTCTCCACGTGTGTTCAAGATTCTATCCCTTCCTACTTCCTGAGGGACCCTACTCTCAGACTTTCTCTCCTTCTCCACTGGATTGTGACCTTTTACTTTCAAACATATACCTGTCTCTCAAAACTCAAGGAAAACAAAAACCCTTCAATAACCCTACTGATACTCTTAGTTACCATCTTTTCTTCTTCCTTTCACTGCCAAATTTCTAGAGCAAGTAGGAAATATCCCCTTCCATCCATTTCCTTATTCCCCCTTTGCTATAGATTATCGGGCTGGTACTCCGGCACTTTACTGAGAGTCCCCTAAGGTCTCCTCAGGGAAAAGTCTCCTTCCAGTCAAAGCCCCAAACCTTCACTGAACCAGCATTCTCAGTCCTCATTTCCTTTGGCCCTTTTCTGCTGTTTGATAAGGCTGGTCTTCCTTGCTTCCTGTGAAACTGCATCATTCCAGTTCCCATAGAACCATAAATTCTTTGAGCCCAGGGACTATTTTCACTTGTGTCATTACATCCCTAGCCTCAAGTACATAGTAGACACTTTAATGAATGCCTTTTGAATTTAAATTCTCCTCCTGACCTCTCTGATAGTTCCTTGTTTCCTTTGATGTTGGTTCCTCTACCTGCCACCTCCACCCCTGCTCCCTTCCTGGGAAAAGCTTAGTTTTTAGTTCTTTGTTCACCTTCTTACCTGAGCTCCTTTTCTCTCTTAGGCTTTTAACTATCACCACTATGTGATGTCACCATAATCCCAACTTTCTAACTCCAGTACCAACCTGTTACCTCCGTGGTATCATTGGGAAAATGCCAGAAACACCCCTACACCAAAAATAGTGCTGCATTCCCCTGTCAAGTATTGCTCTCTTTCTTTTGCAAAAAAAAAAAAAAAAATGCAAAGACCTCTCTAAGGAAAAACACATTGCATTTGTATCACCATAGTGTGGATGGACTCGATCAGATACATTCTTTCCTCCACTGACAGAAGAGAGATATTGTAGTCAAAAGGGAAGAGTAGAGAAGGCCCTAGGGTAGCAGGTAAGGGTACCAAAGGCAGACATTTTCTACTTCCCAACTTTCCCTAGGGATTGCCTTGCTCTTTCCTACCCTCTCCTTGCCCCACACTCTCTACTGATTTGCAAGTAGAGTCTCAAATATAAGGACTTTATGTCTTTTCTTTGTGTCCCTCAAAGTAACTAACATGCAGCTCCGGAGACAGTCAGATCTTTGGAGTTGTAGGCAAATCTGGAGAACAACTTTTACAATTCTAATGTCAAAAACTCTGTCTGTAGACCTGAAGGAAGGTAGGGAGAACTCTGGCCCTTGGTTCTTTTATTCACTCTTGTGATATACACCCAAAGTATACCTGCATTGCTTTAGAAACAGCAGTTCCCTTGGAGATCATCTTGGACAATCCCCTCATTTGACAAATAGGGAAAATGAGGTCCAGATACAAGATGGCAGGGAGGAAAGAGCACTAGCCTGGAATCAGAGGACTCGGGCTCAAATTCTGCCTTTATTACTTATTATCTGTGTGGTTTGGGGCAAGTTATTTCAACTCAAATTAGGTGGCCTCTGAGGTCTCTACCTCTGCATCTATGATCTTATGATCCTAAGTCATCTTCCTTTTCTTGACCTCAGTTTTCTCATCTGTAAAATGAGGGAGTTTGGTAAGTTGGCTTCCAAGATCTCTTCCAGTTCCACATCTATGATCTGCCAAGTGACTTGCCCCACAGTCACAGGGGAAGTAAGGACCAGGGTTGGGTTTAGAGCTCTAGACCTCTGACTAGCCCATAGTTAGTCAGCTCTTCTCATTGCATTTTATTCTTTCAACATGCTCTGCTCCAATGAGTAGAAAGTGGGCAAGGTCACAGAAATGCTGTTGAAAAAGACAAAACTTATTCAGGCAACAAAGGCAAACTGCCATGTAGGTCAAGGTTAACTCTAAAGACCACTGAGAGCTAGGTAGAGATGTCATCTCTGAGCAACCTTCTGACATTGGGAGTATTTTTGTACTTGAATGGACCTGGGATCTCATTTGGCCAAGTGCTCTCCTCGATTAACAAAGATCATGGCCCTTCTATGTCTTTGGAAGACTGGATTAATGCTGTTTTTATCAATGGCTATGCCCCTCTCCCAAACTTATCAATCTTTCAGACATATAGTCCATCCTCAGGCGCTTCCCATTGAAATAAGACATTACAAATAAGTGCTGTGCTCAGAGGCCAGGAAATTGGTCCTGAACAAATGGTCTTTTCACCCACAACTAAGCCAGTTTCTCCTTGATTTTTACCAAATTGCTGAGCTTTTCCAGAAAACTGGCATTCTGTTTTGTCTGTAAGGTGATTCAAGTAGACAACTCTACAAGTATGCATTTACTCTGCAGATCAGGTTAAAAGTATATAAAAGGCAGATTGTTTGGCTTAAGACACTGGCCTTTCTCGCATTTGAGAAGAATTTGTAGATGAAGAAACTGCTTTACACAAAACAGCCTTCTCCACGACATCTCCCTTCCCACAGCCTCCTGCCAAACAGATTTTGTTGCTAGGTAAACATAAGCTACCAACAACTTATGTACCAATATATGTAGCAAATTGCAGCTGCACCAAAAAAAATACAAAAAACAATTCACCCCCAAACCCTTAACTGCCTTATGAGACAGATGGGAGATTTGTGTCCTGGCTGAAGAAAGAACGATGTTTTGATATATTGAGCATATTTCAAGACATTTGCTTGCCTAATGAATGTTGTTCTTTCCATCCGTATATTGCAAAGTTGGACAGGAGGGTGGGAGAGCAAAAGACTGACACTGACAAGGCTCAAGAATAGAAATGCCTAGTTTTAAATTTTGTTTAAATATGTGACAAGAACAGAAAGAAAAACAGAACAGCTCATAAATGTATACCTATGAATTGGCATCTGGGTTTGAGTTACTCACTCTTTAATTAAGACAAGCCACATCAACTCTGCCTTTTCAAGTAACTCTCACTAGCTTGTAAAAAGCTGGTCACAGACTCAGGCTTGACTTAGAGGGTCTGATCTTCTCTGAGATCTAGAATTCAAGAAAGGGTTTTTGGCTATCAAGATGTCATATACAGAATTCCAGGCTGGAGGCACTTAAATATTAATATTTAATTGCTGTTTTGTTTAATAGGCAACTTGTTCACTCTCTTGCTTTTAGGGGCCACACCAGATCCTGGCAGACAAGTCAACTGTACCCAGATCCACACTGAAATCTGCAGATATTCTCAGAAGGGCTCTCTGTTCATCAACCATTCCTGTTGTTGTTTTCAGTCATATCTAACTCTTCCTGACCCCGTTTGGGGTTTTCTTGGCAAAGATACTGGAATGGTTTGCCATTTCCTTCTCCAGCTTATTTTACAGATGAGGAAACTGAGGCAAACAGGGTTAAGTGACTTGCTCAGGGTCACAAAGCTACTAAGCGTCTGTGGCCAAATTTGAACTCAGGTCTTCCTGACTCCAAGCCCAGCACTTTATCCACTGTGCCATGGAGCTGCCCCTCCATCAACTTCTAGAGTCTATGATTCCCAACTCATTAATGGTAATTTACTAATTTATACAAGCTAGGAATCCTCTCTCTGTCCTTTTTTTTTTTTAAACCGTGCTCCACAAGGTTTGATTTCCCCCAAGTGTCTTAATGTTCCCAATCCAAATTGAAAGTTCCTAAGGCTCCATTTTCTTCCACTAATTTGCTATTAATATCAGTTCTACTAATATATTACTAATATCTAATGTTCTACAGCTTCAAAAGTTTCAGTTCCATTATAGAGATAAAGCCCAGAGAGTGGAAAGAACTGAGCTCAGGTCATACAGACAGTAAGTGAAGATGTCTTTGGATTCCAAGGCCCATGCTCCTTCAGGTATTAAGTGTCTGAAGCCTCCCCATCGATACAGTACAAAGTTTAATTGACTAATTCAAATACCTCTTGAAATGGACAACTCTAGGCTGATTTGTAATCAGCTCTCTTAAGTGAGCTACAACTGAGAAAGGCCATCTGTGTTCAAGTTACATTCAATATGGCCTTTTGAGGTCTGTCACCATCCACTAATCAAGATCATAAAAATGGCCATTTCTGTAGTGCTTCAAGGTTTACAAAGCACTTTACATACATTATTTCATATGATACAACCACCTTGTGAGATTACAGACTACAGGTATTTTGATGCCCATTTTACAGATGACCCTGAAGAGTTAACACACAGGGTATCCCCAAAATCTTAGTACAGCTTTACTAATTATCAGAGGTAACACTTGAACCTTGGTCTGTCCTATTTCCAGCTCTATTGCTCTTTCCACCATTTCCAGGGTTTGCAATGACTAGTTTTTAATTTTATGTTTAAAGAGTTCACATATGTATATGTGTTACAAACATACACATGCAGAAACACAAAATTAAAAACCAATCACGTCAGCTCAATAAGGGGAATGAGGTATGGTAGGTAGAGGACCAGCCCTGGAGTTACAGAGGAGTTTCTGGTCAGCATTGGTGGAGGGAGCATTCACATCAAGAGATCACAAGTCTAGACAAAAGGCATAGATCCAATGGTTGATTTTTGAAAAGATAGTATTTTTCAAATGAGTAAAATGTCAAAGTATTTTCTAGGCTAATCTATAAGCTCTTACTGCAGAAGGAAAATACAATATGCTACCAATAGCCTCTTAAGTGCATAGCTGGGAAACTGTGGTTTTGTCTGTGTAAAAAATTAAGTAACATGTTCAAACTCATAAGATAAAACAATACATTTGGGTGGAAAATGCTGATAAAAGGTGTGACTGAACAACACCTCAGGGAATTCTGCAGGAAGGGGTAAAGATCTCTGCAGTCTTCAACTTAAATGAAAAAGACATTCCAAACATTGGCTTGTTTGAAACTCCTAATATAGATTTTCCCCAGAGACTATGTTATAAATGATGGCTAGGTTCCCAAGCTAGTGTGCACAAAGCCGGTTTACTTCTTGTAATCTTGAAAGGAATCAGTTAAAAAAAATATCCTGCATCCTGTCACTACAAAAATAAAATAAAATAAAATAAAGCCCAGAGGGCAGCTAAGTGGCCCTGCAGTGGACAGAGTACCTGCCCTAGAGTCACGAGGCCCTGAGCTCAGACACTTGCTAGCTGTGTGACCCTGGGTGAATCACTTAACCCTGATTGTCTCATAAAATAAAGAAAAAGAAAAGAAACAGCTCCCTCTCCCCCACTCAAATAGAATGATAATCACTTTATTCATATTGAATGGGAGCTTCAATTCACCAAGTATTTATTAAGCACCTACTATGTGCTAGGCATTGCGAATACATACAGACAAAAACCAAACAGTTCCTGCCTTCAAGTACCTTATATTCTATTTGGGAGAAGCAAGACGTATACAGATAAGGAAATACATATGATATTAAAAGTAATTGGGGTAGGGGGAGAAGAGTACTCACAATTAGGCAGACCGTAAAAAGTCCAGTTTGAACTTTGAATAGAGGTAGGAAGGCCAGTCTGGATAAAATGCAGAGGGCTTGGGGGAATAAGAATAATCATTTATATAGCACTTTAAGGTTTACAGAGTGCTATACATTTATTATCTTATTTGATCTTCACAACAACCCTGGGAGCATTCCAGATAAGGAAACTGAGGCAGGCAGAGGCAAAGGGACTTAAATAGGGTCACACAGCTAGTGTCTGAGGTCAGATTTACTTGGCCCTTTCTGTCTTCAGGACTGATGCTCTATCTACTGTACTACCTAGCTGCCTCCTAGTATTTTACTGAAGAAACAGAGACAGGTTAACTGATTTACCCAGGGTCACACAGCTAGTAAGGGTCCGAGCCAGGATTTGAACATTCTTAGCCATCACACCACCCAGCTTCGTGACACCTGCAAATTTAATGAGCTTTTCATTTATGCCTTTATCCAAGTCACTGATCAGAATTTCAAATGGTACTTTACAGGGGCATGTATGAAATCCTGGGGTACTCAAATTGATATTAGTCCAACTGTCAAGTTGATTTAGAACCATTAAATACTACTCTTCATTCAGCCAAACAATTCCAAGTCCATTTAAGTGTCCTCTTATCTAGCCCTCATCTCTCTAACTTTTCTCTATCATATAATGAAAATAATACTGGATTTGAAGCCAGAGGACCTGGGTTCCAATTCTGGCTCTACCATTTTGACCTTGGGCAAATTATTTGCCCTCCTTGAACCCCAGTCTTCTCATCTATAAAATGAAGAGGTTGAATTAGATTACCACTAAGTCTATGCTTTTATACTATGAAATGATTTTCTCAAATTAAGGTGAACTATAGCTGGAGCATCACCCTGGCCTACCAGTTTATTTTATCAAAAAAGGAAATAAGGTTCAATTGTCATTATCTGTTCTTGATGAAAACATTTTGGTTCACTGTATTTATTCACTGCTTCTTTTTCTACATAGTCACTAGGTGGTTCGTGATCTGTTCTCATTTTCCCAGAAATCAACATGTCCACAGGCATGTAAAGTTTGCATTCCATTCTCTTTCCTTTATTGAAAACTGAATGACGTTTGTCCTCCAGTCTGGCAGCATCTCTCCCATTCACCATGAAATTTCCGACATCACTTAAGTAGTTCTCCATCACATCTGCAGGTTCTTTCAGTATCTAAGGATGTAGTTCATGTGGACCAAGAGACTTGAATTCATCAAGGGCAGAACTAGGGGTTTTCTTATAATCTCTAGTTATTTTGAGTACCGACTCCCTGTTTGACCTTTTATTTTGTTATTTCCAGGTCAGAAAACCTTCTCCTTGGCAGAAAAAAAAAACAAGCAAAATGAGACTTGCCTGCTCTCTGTTGTCAGTTATCTCATCCACCTTTCATTTTTCTTTTTTTTGATCCTTCTCTTTCTCTCAACAGGAGAAGGGCTAAGAACTGGACCACTGATTTCATCGATGCAGGTAATTCCCAGGTGAGGAAATTCCCTTTACCAATGCAGGTTGGCACCTTCTCTGTAATTTAAAGAGTTGCCCAGAGCACTGCGAGTTTAAGTATCCAGCATTTAGCACAGTGCCTGGCACACAACAAATGTGCTCACTTGAACCTAGATCTTCTGGCTCAAGAGGCCAGTTCTGTTCACTATACCATGCCCACTCTTGTCATCATCAGCATTCCTCACTAGGTCATTCTGAGTTTTAGCGCTCGACACTATTTTATAGAATGATCTTATATTCATCCTTCTTTCTTCCAGTCTCCCATTTAAAGATGACCAAACCCTTTACTTGGACTGTTGAATTTTTCTCCTGGTGTCTCCTCTGGAAGCTTGTCCCACAGTTAATCTCCCTCACCTCCCACCCCCACCCCCACCCCTCCTTCCCTAGGGAAAAAAATTGATAGGATTTGAAGTGTAGAAATAGTAAGAGGGAGTTCAAGATGGATGATCCCAATTTTCTTAATAAAGTCAAGGTCCTCTGATGAGAGGGAGGAGGAAGTTATATTCTTGAAGCAGAGTAGGTTTCATTGAAAGTAAAAAGGAGATGGTAGATAGAATTTTCTGTTGATACCCAAGGGGAATTCTGGGTACTTTAAAGGTTGATAGCACCAATTCTTTACCCAATTCATTTCAAAACTTACTGCTTTCCTTTTTCTTGATATATAGGCACTGTATCCTAAGCATCATTTTCACATTTATCACCCATGCTTGTTTTGAGTTATAGAAAAAGAACTAAGGGAAAGAAAAAAGGAAAAACACAGAATCGAAATGGATTTTCCTGTGGCAATTGGTTAAGAAGGGAAAAGGGTATTCAAGAAGTGTTCCGTTCATTCAACAGTAACAGATATTCGGTGGTGACCTATCTCTATGTGCTGAACCTAAAGGAGCTTTCAGCCCAGCAAGAGTGATAATATGTACACAAATTAAAAGCACAAAATGTGAATAGCATACATCACAATAACTAACACTTAGGTAGCACACTAGGCACTGAACTGAGTGCTTTACAATCATTGTCTCATTTGATCCTTACAACAACCCTGCAAGGTAGGTGTTATTATTATTATTCCTATTTTACAGATGTGGAAACTGAGGCAAACAGCGATTGACTTGCCCAGGATTACATGGCTAGTACATGTCTGAAGCTGGATTTGAACTCAGATCTTCCTGACTCCAGGCCTGATGATCTTTGAAGAAGGAATTGTTACTGGCTTGTTGGGGGACAGTAAGTGAAAGCTTCATAGCGGAGGGTCTTTTGAGCTGAGCAGGGTGTCAACAAGTGATATAGAGCAAGGGTAAGGGTCAGGGTAAACAAAGCTGCAGAAGTAAGAGACTGCAGGACATGTTAGGATAATGATGAGTGGCCTAGTTTTCCTACCGTGTAGAGTACATGGAAATAAATTCCAGATAAATTCAGCAGGAGAAGGGGAAGGAAGCACAAGCCATTTGGTAGCTTCCTAATTTAACTAATGATTCTTCCTAACCAGAAATTGCCAAAGGGGCTAGTCCAGGCAGGGGTGGGGAACCTGGGGCCTGGAGGCCCCATTTGGAGGTTCTCAAGTGTGGAGATCCTCAAGTGTGGCCCTTTGACTGAATCCAAACTACACAGAATGGATTCAGTCAAGGGGCTGTGCTTGAGAACCTAGGGGGCCACATGTGGCCTCCAGGCCCCAGGTTCCCCACCTCTGGACTAGCCCCTGTAGCAGTTTCTGTGTTATTAAAGAACTGCAAGTGCTATCAGCCCCTTCTCAGTGCTGGTTCAAAGCCCTGGCGGCTTTGCTCTATTATTTATGGAAGTGGGGAGCATGGGTGCTGTGTTGGGCTTGGGGGGGGGGGTAGTATAGGGAGGGTAGAAGCAGATAAAGGTGAAAAGTTAATGAAGCCAGATTGCAGATAAGTTCATTGAACTTGTATGTACCTACTATGTACAAGGCACTGGGGGAGATATAAAGATAAAATCAGACATAGTCCCTGCTTCCAGCACAATCTCATCAATCTAACAAGATGTATCCCAAAAGAGCTGTATGGAGTGCATGATATGATGGTCGCTAGAGGTTGAATTACCGATGCTGTGAGCAGTCAGGACTGATGGAGGTGGGGGAAGCAGGGCACACAGCTTGTGCCGCATCCTAGAGGCAAACAAAGGAGGTAGATGACAGGGACAGCGATCCAGTTTCCTTCAGCCAGTTAGGTGGCTCTTGGTGGTCCAGGGTAGCTTAGGGGTGGGGAAGATAAGGCAGTGTGCAATAAACCAACAGATTTATGAGTTGAGTGTCTGAAATGTAGAAGCTTGATAGTGCAACTTCTCAGGTGTTCAATGCTCTCCTGTAAATTCAAAAGGTAATATGGTCAAAGGTAACTTTGTCAATCAGACAGAAGATCATCAGGAATACAAAAGGGAGTGAATTAGGCTCTGCCAGAGGTACAAGACATAGAATATGGCGGCAAAGTCACAGTCATCAGTGAGAAAAGAGACAGCCAGGCTTTTTTTTTTTGAAGAAAATACAAAGTTTTATGCATGTGTTCACATTTTATGAGATTTTCATTCTAATGTTTACAAAGGCCAACATTTCACAGAAAACTTTCCATCACTCCTGAAACAGTAATCATGAAATACATCACTTCTACAAGTCAGGCAGATGAAACCATCTGAGGGCCATGAGGGAGACGCTGGTCCTCCCGTCCCTTGTCCATGTTGCCAAACAGAGACACTGAGAAGAGGGCGGGATAGTATAATGGGGATAAGTGACAACCTCTATGTCACATCATAAGAGATATGATTTTTCAAATGGCAGAGTGAACTTTATATGGAAATAAAGGGACACTGTCAACAAAGTTCATTTGCTAGACTGTCAACAAAGTTCATTAGTTAATTGACCTTTATTTAGAATTGATTTCCAACAGATCACTATGTGTGATCATTTAAAAACACTCCCCCCTTCTTATTTTTTTGGTCCAGACCCATGATTTCATTGGTATAGGGCACTCCATATGCTGAATGCAGGTCAGCAACTCATCTGGAAAAGAACCCCAGAGTGACCTTGGGCCTTGAGAGGTTAAATGACTGGTTTGTGGTCACACAGCTAGTATGTGTTAGAAACAGATCTTGAACTCAGGTTTTCCTGACTCCAAGATATAGCCTCTAACCAGTAACACCAAACTGCGGTTTAAACAATGAAAGATGGCTTCGTAGGTCTTATCTCCTAGCTCTTATATCCTCACGGTGATCACTGTAGGAATATGTTGATGTCTCATTTCTTTTTTCCAGCTCCTTTCCCCCTAATTTAATTATTAAAAATTTAAAATTACATTTAATCATCTCTTAAAAATTGAAAGTTTGTACCTTAGCAATCAATTCAGAGTCTGAAAATTATGGCTGAAAGTGTCCCTTTAAGGCAAAAAAGACAGCAAAGTGAAAGTGGATAAATATTCTGTAAGATAAAACACTCTAGTCATTACTGTACAGGCAAAAACATCTTAAATAATATGGTTCATATACAAATAAAATGAATACATTGAATACTGTAGAACTAATTATACGTTCTCTTTTAAATGGCACCCTATGGATTATTTTACAATATACACATCTATTTGAGGTGGGGAAAACTAGTGATACTCCACGAATAAAAATAATACAAGTAATAAATCCATTATTGGCTACCATTATTATTACAAGTTAAAATAAAGAACACGAGATACTGTAATAGGACTCCTGTAGGCCACACCATGTCATTGTTAGAGCTGAAAAGTTCTCCCCTCCAGCCAAGCTACACAACATTGCCGATCTTTGCTTACCTTCAAAACACATAAATTCTGTTTAAAATTCAGTGTTATTTTCTTAAAAAGCAAAACAAAATACAAATGCTGTATTTTAGACAAAAGCATTTTGAACCATCATTCAAAAATGAAAGCTTATGGCAGGCAATTCTGTATATTAGAGACAAGCCAGCAGTTACTACCAAACATTTAAAAATTTTAATCACAAAAAAACACTACAATTCATCACACAGACTTTTTACATAGTTATAAATAATAAATAGAATGATAGTAGATTATAATCAATGGATTATCTAGCTCAGTTAATATTTTTCCTGTTATGAAATTCCTTGTTTTGCTACCATGGACTAACTGAAATGCTCCTTGCAAAAGTATAATACAGAGCTAATATTCAATTATCAGGCCTGCAAACCTTTCTTCTCCCTAGAAATTAAACTTTCGAGACTTGCCTTTTTTCAAGGCAGCATGAAAGTTGTTTAAAGCCATCCTATCTTCTCTAGTGGCAACACCAACACTGTGATGCACAGGGTCTGATCATTGGTACCAATCACCATAGGGGAAAACAAAGAAAGTTGAAAAGAAAAAGGCGCACCAGACCCTACATCAGATCATTACACATGGCACTCCCTTTTGCTTTCTCCTTCCCCTATGCTTTACATTCTTTAATAGTAGAACAATGTCCCCTAAGGCACAGAAATCCCTATGGCCTTCATGCCACAGGAGACATTGGTGGCCCCATGTGTACTCTCCTGCACAGTAGTTTTTTAGGTCAGTAACACTGGCTAGTCACTTCTGGATGCACTAGACATCTTTGATCAAGGTGGAATTTCTTCTCCTTGACAACAAATAACTAAAAATATTAATAATATGTTATACATTCCTCAGGGCTACAAGTTTTGAGAAAAAATGTTAGCTACCCCTATTCCTGGATTATACGGATCTGGAACATTCTTACTAATTCAGGCATACTACCAAGTCTATTAACATTTCAAACATTAAAACCAATCCTCATCCTTCCATACAATCTTAACTACAAAGGAGCAACATTGGCAGCTACAGAGACCACTAAGTATTTCCTGGTCTGGCCACAAGCAAGCACTCAAAGAGGAAAAAGGAGAAATCACATATTTAAATCTGATGAGAAAAATCATTTAAATATAACGAAATGCAAGTCTTTTATGTTTGCAAAATGAAGGGCAATATAGAACTATTTCTTTAATGGGAGGAATGGGGAACAGAGGTCTCTCAAACAAGAGACTTTCTGATCAGTTTTACAACTGTCATTCACTTTTGTTGGGGAATGGAGCCACGCTAGAAAATAGTTTCTATCAGTACTCAATCTACAGGACTTTTAAGGAAGTAGCCTTTTAGGCACCAAAAGTAAAATATAGCAACAGCAACCCAAAGTTAATTTTACTAATCTGAACAGTCACTTAACACAAAAGGAAATCTGCAAAAACTAGCAGTAAGGTTAATATATCTGTGAATTAAACTTTTGAGAATAGAGATGTTAAGGGATAACGTTACACTATTTTTTATCCTAATCAGTATCTTTTCCTCATTAAGGATCACTTTCCCTGCCTGCTGGAGTCTTTTGTCTAGAAAACAGCATGGTCAGAACACTGAATGAGAAATGGTTAAGTCACTTGGGTGAAAGGTCATCCATCAAGATGAACGAAGAGCATGAATTGGAACATGTTACTGGAGAGTCTGTGGCATTGCTGACTTTAGCCAGTGAGTCTGAGGATGAGCCAATGCTGCTACTACTGCCATCCAGAATATCTGAAGACAGACTGAGGACAAAGCAGAGACAGTCATGAGCAGGTGAGTACAGCTCACTCTCAGGTGAGTACAACACACGACAGCGGCATGGTTTGGAGAAATCACAAATCAGGAGAACATTGGCAAAATGTGCAGAGTTAAGAAAGGAACAGTAAAATGGTACATTTCAAAAGATTTTAAAACCCCACAGAAGGCCCTGCAAACTCAAACTCTTTAATTCCATTTCTGGTTTCCAAGGAGTCCCAGAATTCCTACCTATGCCATCGATACCTTGGATGCTGCCCAGCTTTGTGTGTTGCTTCACTTCCAATAGCACTGAGACCTAAGGCCAACTGGGGAAACTCCCCCTCATCTTTAGTTCAAGATACTAATGTCTCTGCATCTTCTTCCACCTGACCCGTCAGTCTTAGGGAAAGAGGGGTCCCTTAGTCTCCAGAATGAGCCTGTATCCTATGTACCATCCCTAGGTGACCATATAGTGATACCCACTTGTCTCAGCTTCTTCCTTTCCCCTGGGTCCTTTTCTGCCTTTGAACATATACAGCTTGCATGCTCTCACTTTCTCTCTCTCTCTCTCCCTCTCTCTCTCTTTCTCTCTCCCTCCCTCTCTCTCTCACACACACACACTACACACACACACACACACACACACACACACACACATACACACTACACACACACACATACACACACACCCCTTTGAGAAGTTTGGCAGTTAAAGGAAAAAGAGGAAAAGAATCATATAGCTGGAGAGGACAGTAAGGCTGGGAGTGGTCCATACTCTGACTGCCCTGCTAAAGGTCGTCATGTGGTTATCTGGCTAAGCACCTCTTTTCCTTCTTGGATCTTCTCCCTGAGCTTCTGGGTTACCATCCTGACCTGGATTTCCTCCTACTCTCTTTAGTGCCCTTTTCCACTTTTGTTCCTAGTTCCTTTTCATCCTCCTGACCCCTCTTCTCTTGATATTCAGACTTCCAGTTGCCCTGTTCTCAAAGCTTTGGTTCTGACAGAAACCCTGTGAGGACTCACATATCTGTAGCCTCCAGTTTACCTCAAGTTCACCATAGCCAAAACCAAAGTCACACTGTCTCCATTAAAAAGAAAGGCTTTTCTTCTTAGTCTTCCCAATTATGTCAGCAGCGCCCTTCACCTAAGGTCAAGTCAATTTGTTTGGACTCCTCACTTTATTCTGCCTCCTATATAGAAGCAGACCCCCTAGTCCCAGTGACCCTTCCTACCTCATATTTCCCCTTCTACAAAGTTCCCACTGTAACCTATTCTATTCTAAGGCTATCCCTTCATCATCTCAGGTCTAGGTTTCTGCACTTGCCTAACTGACCTCCACTCTGCCGATCCATCCTGTATAATTCCATTCTTCTATTAATCAAGCAATTACTTAATTTCCCATTTTCATTATATCATTCCCCTACTCCAAAGTTGCCATGGAATCCTTAGGGGCCTAGAGAATAAAATCCAAATCTCTTATCCTAGTATCACAGCACTCTCTAATATGGCCCTATCTTCTGCCATATATGGCATAAACTAGCTTAGTCAAGATGGTCTCCATCTATCTTTCTTTGTCTTGGTATAAAACTCCTCTACAATCTAGCCTCAACATACTCCTCCAGCTCTCTCAAATATGATCCCCTACACAAAGCCTATTCTGTAGCCAAAGTGACTTCTCAGTGATCTGTGACCACATCTGAGATCCTGCCTCAATAACTGCTTGTGCCATGCATGCCCCCTGCCTTACCAAGTTCTGTTTCTCAAGGGCCTCTCCTCCATCAAGCCTTTGCCCCTCACTCCAGCCTCTTCTACTCACCAATGACACACTTTGTACCACTTGTTACATATGCCCTCATCATAGTCATTTGGACACAGCTTATTTCCATCATTAGGCTGCAAAATTGAGATACAAAATGCCTTAGCCTAGAATATGGGTCATTCAGACAGCATTGGGGGGAGGGTGGTATAGCTTTGTATCCTAGGTATAAAAAAAGGACTTCCTAAGCCAATCAGGTATTTCTTACTTGAGAACAAACTATTTTCACACATTGGCCTATCAAATATATATAAACAGAGATTTCCAGTACTTAGGTTATTTTTGGCATGCTAATTAGGCAGCCATCATTCTCATGGCCTGAGTAGCAGCATACATTTATTTCTATGGTGCTTTAAGGTCTACAAAGTATTTTACAAACGTCTCCTTTGATATTCATAAAACCCCGGGAAGGGACCGTCCAAGTAATATTGCCCCCAATTTTAAAAATGAGGAAATTAAGGCTTAGAAACTTTTAAGTAACTCATCCAGGACCACCCAGCTACTAATGAGCCCAGGTAGTCTCTTAGTGAGTCAGCCTAGGGCTCCTTCCAATTGGCCCTGCTAGCTACCCAGAGTCAGCTATCCTAAGTAATAAAATGGCAGCTTAAAAAAAATAGTCACTGATTCAGTCTTTTGAGTGACCTTACCCCTCAGTTTGCAGATCAAACTTGAAGACCAAGGCCTTATTCATGTTAACAAAGCAGTTTAGACTAGATGTGCATGACACAGCAAACTTGAGATTAGAATCCAGATCCCCAGATCGCTGGGCCCATCCCCATTCCCCTTCTCCAATCAGTCCCAATTCGACTTAGGTTTTACTGAATGTGCTTTAAAAATGATACATATACAACAAGAGCTTGCACCTCCACCTCTCCATCATTTCCTTTATGTCTCAAATCAACTCTGTCAGGCTATCAAGTAATACAACAACCTCACTGCCCTTCTGCCCAGGAGGAAGCTGAAGCTGAGTGAGACTCTCTCCAAATGCCAGGGAGATTTCTCCTCCCTGCTTCCACCCCATACAGAGTCTTGGGAATTTTTTTTCAAAATCCAATATATTTCCATAGCACTTACAGGAGTTTCTGTGACTTTTTTTTTAGCCATCTCTTGAAATATTTCTTCTCCTCCTCTCTTTTTTGGGCCTACTAATTTCATACCCCTACCACACAAGCAGGAATTGCTTAATTGACCCTGCTGGTGGAAGGCTATTACTGCTCCCCAAATCTTTCACACAAACTAAATATTTTCTGTGTTAAAACCTGATTTTCAATCTTGAAGAGGCAACATGGTGTCATGGAGAAAAAGGTGACCTCTGAGCTAGAAAAAACAAAGTTCAAGTGCCACCTCTGACCAATACTGGCTGACACAAACTCTTGGTAAAAGTCACTTAACAGTGCTCTGAGACCAGAAGGTGCCAACTTGTGTTGGTACAGGGAGTTTCTTCACCCTGGAGTTACCTATACCAATGAAATTAAAGGTCAGTCAGTCACCAAGCATTTATTAAGCACCTACTATGTGCTGGGAAAAGTACAAAGAAAGACAGAAAACAATCCTTGCTCTCCAGGAGCTCACAGTCTAATGGGGGAGGCAATGTGCAAACAACTATATACAAACTCGCTATCTGAAGGATAAATTCAAGATAATTAGTAAAGGGAAGGCCCAAGAGTTAAGGATGATCAGGAAAGTCTTCTTGTAAAAGGCAGAATTTTTGCAGGGAAGGAAGCTGGGGAAGTCAGGAGGTGGAGATGAGGGCAGCTTGTGAGAATGGCTGAATTCAGGAGATGAAGAAGTACAAGGAGGCCAGGATCCACTGGATTGTAGGGTATAGGGAGGAAGGAAGGCCTAAGAAGACTGGAAAGATAGCCCTAGGGCAGAAGAGGGAGCCAGGTAATGAAGGGTTTTAAAAGCCAAACAGAAGATCTGATCTTGATTTGATCTTGGAGGTAATTGGGAGCCACTGCAGTTTTATGAATAAGAGGAATGGTGACATGATCAGACCTTCTGCTTTAGAAAAACCAATTTGGCAGCTTAGTAGGGGAAGGACAGGAGTGGGGAGAGACTTGAGTCAGGAAAACCAACCAGTAGGCCACTGTAAAAGGTGAGGCCATGAAAACTGTACCAGGGTGGTAGTAGTGTCAGAACAGAGAAGGGAGAATATGCAAGAGATGTTACAAAGGTAAAAAAGACAAGTCTTGGCAACTGATTGAATATGGTGGGTAAGAAAGTGAGGCATTCAGGATGACACCTAGGTTATGAGCCTGGGTAAACAGGAAGACAGTGGTGCCCTCAACAATAATGGGAAAAATAGGGAGAGGGGTGGGCTTGAGGAGAATAGATAGTGATCACTATGTTTAAACCCCAATTTTATCATTTAAAAGTAAAGCTAACCAAAAAATAACTACGCACCCCTTAACATGGAATTCTTTTAAACTGCTGTATGAAATTTCTCTATTCAAAAGAACGTGATTTTTGCCCACAACTAAAAACGCATCTTAATTACAGGAGATCGAAATGTGGCCCCAAAGGACTATGTAGATGTTCAAAATCATACCAATGCAAGCTAACTTCATTCAAGTTATAAAATACCATGCAAACAGGCTCTTACTGGATTTCTATATATGTACATAAAAAGCAGGGGTCCAAGAAGCTCTGAACCTGGAAAAAACGAAATGTAGTCTTTCCTTAGGGAAAAAGCCAAAACCAACTAAGAGAACTAACAGACTCTAAAAAAAATAAAAAATAAAAAAACAAAGCCAAAAAAGCACTTCTCTAATCCAGTACTCACACAGCACTGCCACTGTATATATTCAGGTTTCTAAAGCCCACTGCCTACAAATCCATCATTACTAAAAGCGCTTTTAAGTGGAGGAAATAGGGAAAATTGAGCTAGTTCAAAGACTTTTTTCAATGTATAAGATAACTGGTGAACTGAATTGACTGGAATAAGAATATAGTCAACATGGTTATTTACATTACCAGAGAAAAGCAGATGTACAAACAGAAACCACCCCTTCCTCCCCATGGAAATCCAAAAATTGCTTTTATTTGACTAGGATGCAGCATTTTTTGCCTCTGCTAAAAATCAGCTTGCATTCCTAGAGCACATATTAGCTGAGTAGCAGGAGCAAGTGGTCCCTGCTACGTGGCAGGGAGAAAGTAGGCTCACACATTAGAAACTAGTCACTACCTAGATAATCTGAATAGAAATAGGTAGAAGTTAACTATAGACTTGTACCAGGTTACAGGAAACCATTTGTGACACTCTCATTTGCTCAAAGAAACCCAACACTCATTCAACACATCAACTAGCATTCCTGCAGGGAAATATCTCTTCTAGCATGGTTTATTACTAACTCAAAAGAACCTCAGAAATAGAGCTTTCCAGAAAGTTAGAGGAATACAAACTTGCTCTGTCTTTTTTATGTAGTTTCCACAATTTCTTCCCTAATTTTGAATCAAACAAGCCAGACCTCTGATCCCCAATTGTGGAAGAATTGCAGCAGATGGTTTACCAATTGCCACTGTTTCATTTACTCTTGAGATTACAACTAGTCTGTACTATTTGCAGATTGAGGATTTGAGATATCCTTCATCAGATGTTTTCACTAAGCTAAAATATAGATTATACAAACACTTTTTCCGTTGTAGAATCATAGATTTCTAACTAGAAGGGAGTTCAGAGGTCATCTAATTCAATCCCCTCAGAATTTCACTGAGGAAAAAACAGACCAAGAAAGAAGACCTGCTCCCCAAGGTCACACAAGAAGCACGTGTCAGAGCTGGGTGTCAAAGTTGGGTTCTCTGACCCAGATATAGGATTCTTCCTACTATACCATGTTACTAATCCACCTCCTTAATTTCATAAAAGAAGAAACTGAGGCCCGGGAGGGTTCAGTGATTTGTCAGAGGCCACACAGGTAGAGAGTGAGCAGTAGAAGTGGGCTTGGAACCCAGGCCCTCTGACTAAATCCAGCACTCTGCTCCCCCATCTCACCGCCCCCCCCCCCCCACCACCTCAGGACCGAAGACAGATAGATGCTCAGTGACTATAAACAGAAGAGAGCTTCAAAGCACAAAAGGCAGATCGTCAGCACCTAACGCCATGCCTTTTGCACATATGTGTTCAATAAAGATTGGTTTAACAATCACATTACCCATTTTGGTAATCATAGAAAGGCAGTTCTAACAATGATTTTCAATTCCTAATTCTGTTTTACGTGTCTCAAACTGCCAAATAAGGAGAGAAAAAGCTTAGTAATTTTAATTATAAAAAGGGAAAATGGCTAACATAAATGAAAACTATAGATTACAATAAAAAAAAAAGGCAGTTATCTATTACTTGTAACACTAACCCTTTGACCAGGGCTACAAACAACCAAACTATCTGATTTGAGTCTCCCCTTTCCTTCCTGTCCTTGCCCCTCTCTGATGGAGGTGCTAATGAGCACCAGCCACAGGAATACCTTGGCTGAGCCTCAGAGGGAAGAGAGGACAGGTAAAGAGAGGGCTTGCATAATTCACAAACTGGCTAATCAGTAGGCCTCTTGTAAAAAGTTGATTAATTTATTCCAGCCTCCAGATGCTGAATACACAGAACCAGGCAATCATAGAACCTCAAAATAGCAAGGAGGTTTCCCCCCCTCAATTATGCATCGTGCCTAAAAAACCCCGCAAGGGTGAAAAGCAAATGAAATTAAAATCCCTGAAACAGATAGCAACAAAACAAGGACTTGTGAGATGATTCATACTTGATGTCACTCCAGGCAAGGCAGTAAGCTGTGCCTCTGTCAGACTCCAGCAGACATGCACCCCGGAACTGTGCCCTTGCCACGATTCACTTTAGAGCAGATTTGGGGCACAGCTCTTCAGAGTTTCATCTGTGGAGCTTAATTACCAAAATGCCCAAAAGGCCTTTGGTTCTACGGGTGCTTCCTTTGTAGACACACTTTGGGCAATCCTCTTATTTAATTCCTGGGACATGGGGTTTCAAGCTGGAAAGGACTTCCAAAAAGATGAGGAAACTAGGACCTAGAGAGAAGGAACTTCCATAAGGAGCTAGAGCAAGGGAATGACAGAGAGGGATTTGAACTTGGGGCCTCCGACTTTGAATTCAAGGTTCTTTTTTTCCTTTTTGGAGGGGGCAGGGCAGGGCAATTGGGGTTAAGTGACTTGGCCAAAGTCATAGAGCTGGTGAGTGTTAAGTGTCTGAGGCCAGATTTGAACTCAGGTCCTCCTGACTCCAGGGCCAGTGCTCTATTTACTGTGCCACCTAGCCGCCCTAGGCTCTTTCTATTATACAAGCAGCCTCCCAGTTTTACAGATCCAGTTGCTCAACACACAAAAACAGCCTGACTCCAAGCTCCCTTCAGGAGAAATCAGTACCCAGTATGTGGCAGTTGTATTAGGACAGTTGAGTCAGAGCTTTAAAATAATCAAAATTCAGGCCATACAGAGTTTCACTGATAACACTTTCAATTGCTCTCAGAAGGGGGTTAGATGATAGTGCATGTGCTCACTTGGACAATATGCTGCCAATTTATACCTGGAGGCAGCCAAGCTGCTAGGATGTATACCAGCTGAAGGCTCCAAATGAAACTTCAGGGGAGTCTCATGGAGGATTTGTGACACTACATTCTACCTGAAGAAAAAGGAAGGGCTGAGCTTCAGCACCATCAATGCACTGATCACTCAAGCCTACAGATGGCACATTCTCTCTAGGAACCAGCCTTGCAGGGCTTTGGATCCAAAAAGCACAGTCAATGCTATCTATCAAAACCTCCTAACAAAATGGTGAGCTGGCACCCTCAGGCAGCACTCCAAATGGAATACTTACATAGGAGTGTCCTGGTAACTTGTGCCTCAGCTATATTTATTCAAACCTTTAAAAGGGTGGGGTGGGGCGGCTAGGTGGCGCAGTTAGTAGAGTGCTGGCCCTGGAGTCAGAAGGACCTGAGTTCAGATCCGGCCTCAGACACTTAACACACACAAACAAAAAACCTAGCCGTGTAACCTTGGGCAAGTTACTTAACCAAGTGCCCTCCAAAAAGCAAAAAAAAAAAAAAAGGTGGGGGAGCTTCTCCCATGCTTCTGCTCACTTTCTAGTCTTCCCTAGCCACCCCAGAGCACTCACTCTCATCTCTGCCATGCAGTGCTGCTGCTGGGGGCTGGGGGGGTCCTTCAGGCTCTGACCCTAGGAGTCCTTACCCAGCTCTTGTTTAGTCCCTTAGCCGAGTCTCCACCTGAGCCTCCTCATCCCAGATCCTGTTTCCCTTTCTCTCTTCCCTGGCTATATTCTTAAGGTCAGCCAACCCCCTGGCCTTTCACCTCTGACCCACTTCCTTCTTTCCTCTTTTCTAAATACACGATTTCATCAAAACTCTCTACCTCTGGTACCTTCCCTCTGTATGCCATCTGATGTCACTTATCAGTGTTGCCACATTCTCCCTCTCAGGCTGGCACATACTCCAGGTCCCAAAGGTGTACAAATCGATGTTAAAGAAAAATCTCTGTCTAGCCCTTGGAAGTCTCAGCATTTTCCTTAGAATGGTTAAGATGTTCATGTTTACAGCTGACCATCTTCAGACATATTTTCTGGGGAGGGAGATATTTTTGCCCCAAGCAAAATGCATCAGCAAAGCTATGCCAACACAGCTCAGAAAGCTCTTAGGAATAGATCATTTAGTTCCTGCTCTGAATTTGTTAAATAAGATACAGATTATGCCTAAATTACTCTATAAACTCTTTAGGCACACATTGCATATACATCCAGTACAAACTCATTTTGCAAATGCAAAAAAACCAAATTTAACACACACACACACCATTATTCCTGATGTGATGTTATAGCTAGGAAAATCTAGGGGACATTATTTTATTGTAGAAGAATCTTTAGCACCATTTTGTTGGCCTTGAAAACCTCTTTTCTACACTGCATCATGGATATATCTGTGCTCCTCAGGGAATGAGGTAGGAAAAGACTTTTTAACAAACACAAAGAGCTGAGATGCAATAAAGGATAAAGTAAAGAGCTAACATTAGCAAACACAGTTTTGATGATACTCATATTAAGAAAGGAACATAGGAGGGGAGGCACAATCTCTGCCTATCCTTAGACATACACATTTAAGAATTTTCACCAAGTAGAAAGAAGCCGAGAGACAGTTAGTTATAAACCACAAAGCAAGGCCATGCTCATTCTGTGGTCACAACAGCAATTGGCACACCACGGCCCCTTAAACATAGGCAGCAATAAGACAAATGTATCTATACCAAAAACTTGATTTCATATTTATCACAAAGATATTAGGAGCTGGAGACATGTGGTATAAACCTTAATCTTGCATAAAATAGTAAGACTGCAGTGGTTGAACAAATACACATCTAAATATTCAGGCTGTATGGCATGGAAAGAAAATGAAAAAAACATAGTTTTCCATTTAACTATTTAAAAAACTTATTTCTTCCTCTTCATTTGATTTGTGAAAACCAGAAACACTGAAATGATGAGAGAGGAGCTATTAAGTCTTACAGTTGTCCTATCCCGCTCCCCCATCTCCCACCCCAGCTAAGTTAATACCCAGTAACCCTTTGCCTTAACTTCATCAAGTAGTATGAATTTCCTTGCCCCCAAAGCCAGCTGGTCCTTGTTTCTGTTCCCATTTCCAAGAATATAGACGTCTGATCAATGAAATCTTGTCACAAAGATTCTAAGAATCCCCTGTAGAGCAGGATAGAGAACCCACAGAAAGATGATTCTAAGATTTACAATCACTTGGTCCCAGCTGTAAATGTTTAAGCAACAGTCTGAATTTATAATCAACTAGACCTTTTTGGAACCTCAAGACATGCCAAACCTTAAGCTTACAGACCCAGCCGAGAAGTGTGCTGAGGCCCCTCCACAAAAGGAAAATGGCAAGTACTTAAAGATGGACTAAAGAGAAACTAAATCCAAAAGATTTTTCCAGGTCTTATGCAGCAACATTTTATTTTTATTTGATTGTAACTCAGCTCCCCCACTGTCGCACTCTTCTGAGAGTAAGCCTCCTGAGAGGCCAGGACTAACAGGCTTTTTGGATCCAGACACCCCACTTCTCACTGACATCATATACAGTATATATGTACATATACAGCTCGATCTTTCCTGCCATTTCAAAGCCCCCAAACAAAACCAGTGGACAGGGGAGCAGGGACAGCCTCACCACCCACGTCCTCTCAAGACTACAGCAATGATTTGCTAGTGCCCACAAAAAGAGCCTGCACCTCAGAGGCAGAAACCACGGTCATTTAGGGAAACCTTCTAGTCTTAACAAAACCTGAGTACCTGCTATCACCAGAACCATAAGCACAGCACCACAAGACTCTACTGTTTGGAGAAGGACATGGCTCTGGGAAGAGAGCCATTCACACCTATTAGTGAACACAGGAGCACATGTTACTCCTTAGGGCTCTGTCTAGGCCAACTATTTTTTATTTTAATATTTTCACATAGTTTTTGTAAAGTGTTTTTTCACTTTGCAAAATTATTTCCCAACCATAGCCTCATTAATTAGATCCTAGGCAAGATGACTTCTCTCTTCAGCCACGTAGCTGCAGAAAACACCCTCCCCCTCCTCCTCTATTTTAAATGAACTACTTATAAACAAAGTAGACAGTCTCAGCAACCTGTTTTCTCCATGATCTTTGGAAGCAACTCTTCCTAATGCCTGGAAAGTCATTCAGTACCAAAATTAGCACACAATTATCAAGGACAGACAAGATAGATGAGAAGGAAAAGAGAACAGACAAAAATGTCCAGAGCAGTCCAGGAGAGGCATGTGCCCAAAGCAGGACAGGATTAATCACTGGAGTTCAGTTAACAACTAGGGGAACTTGGGACTTGTTTGCCAACCATAAGAACAGGATAGCTTAAGTGAAAAGTGAATAAGTGACTCACAAATTAGAAATGGCCTGGAAATGCCATTTAAAAGGGTTGGGAATACAGTTCCAAAATTAAGTGCCTTCAGAGGCTTTTTGAAAAGACCTGTTGTTGTAAAATGTAGGATTTTACATAGTTTTGAAAGGGTATAACACAATTCTGTGTAGAATAGGAAAATCCATAATATATCTCAAAGTCTTATGTGGCAGATCTCCAAATCAGTCAACACCACCCCAACCCCCATTGCCTCCCCAATCCCACCCTCCTATACACACACACCACACACACCACACCACACACACACACACACACATACACACACACACACACACACACACACACACACACACACACACACACCACACCCCCATTTTTGCTAGCAGGGAGGAAAGTATTATTGGCAGCAGCAATCTCTGCCCTGCTGGGCTTCTGGGAAATTAAAAGTAACACCTTGTCCTTAATTGGTTGGCAATTCCTGGCCAGGAAGAGAAAGATTTATATTTTTTCATATCCAAAGAAAAAAGTTAAAAAATATTTGTGATGATATCCCCTAAGGGGCCAGAAAGGTTGCTTTTAAAAAGACTTTTACTACTGGTGGAATAACCTAAAAATTGTATATAAATTTCTGGGTAACAATATTTAAAGAAACTATGTTAGAGAATTTTGGCTTTCCCTGTTGTGTCAAATATTTGCCCAAAAATTTTTTTAGAAATGAAACACATAGAGTAAGTTCGTTAGGCACAGCAACCCAGGACAACTTACTATCTTTCTCTCTCATCCCCAGAGTTCCCCTATGTGATTGGTATGCAGGACCAACTCCCTCCCACGTAGCCAAACTTGGGGGGTGGTGGGGTGGTGGTGAGCTAACAGGAGGTCAGAGTGTAATAAAATTAGAAACATGCATGCCAAAGGGAAGTACACAAGACTTTTGAATTATCTTTTCTGTCACCCATGCCTGCATGGAAAATTCCCCTCCATCAGCATTAATAACTGAATATCTTTTCAATTGTTTCAAGGTGATTTAACGTTATTTTCAACATCATCTGTTTTAAGTGGGCCATAGCCTAATGATATATACACATTTTTTTCTCTCACCCTCCCCTCATTCCAACCCCCCCCTGTTTTTTTTTTTTACCATGAACTGAGATCTGCCAAATTCGTAATATCAGGAGAAAGCATAGTAGTAATGCCTTGAAAGAGTCTCTTTGGCTGACTTTCAGTTTCCATTTCACCTAAAACCAGAAAAAAAAGAATTGTAAAATATATGTACTTGTTTAATTTGGTTTTTTAAACTGAAGCCTGCAATATTTTAATGTGCATGGTAATTTTAGAGCTGGTATCAGTATGTACTCGGATGGAAAAAGAAAATCTTAGTGTCAAAGTCTGACAGCCCTGAAAATTTCTTATTGATTTTTTGTAATATGTTATAGGTATGTTTGGGGTCCTTAAAAGAAGAGCATCCCACTGGTTCCTCATGAAGACTGGATCAAGACTAAACACAGCACTGAGAAATATTTGCAAAGAGTTTGATGCCCACGGTAAGTAACAATTTATGCCAGATCACTGGCAAAGAACCCGCATTGTCCCCATGTCACTACCTGAATACTCAAATACTAGTATACAAGTAGAAGGCAGACAGGTCAAAAATGGTATAGTTGGTTCAATTTTATACATATATTTTAAAAATTGCTTAGTATAGTACTGAAAACTACCAAAAATATAATTTCAAAAGTAGTCAAGCTTTATGGTACAGATAATGGTTATTATTAAATGAAGGATAATATGTATATATTAATATATTATATTATGATGTTAGTGTATATAAAATACATATAGTCATCCAGATGCAACCAAGTCAAAAATTTCTCAAAACTGATCACAAAAAAGCCTCTACTATATACTACTACTAATAATAACACTTAGCCACCAAAATACAAAAACTGAAAACAACTCAGTAATATATTAAGTCTTTACCAAAATAAATTCACACACATGGAAAGATAGAGACTTTAAGAAAAAAAAATCTTTTCACTACAAGTCAGCATCAACCACAGCAGGATATGTACTTGTGTAGCTCAGAGCTTAAAATTTCCCAATGTTCCCAGAGTAGAAACAAACAAAAAAATTGTACTTTTTCTAATAAATGTCAATTCATGTCAGTTTCTTCTGTAGCTACTCTAAGTCACGGGAATTTATTAGAGTCTGTGTTAACTGATAATAGTTTTAAAATCTACTCTTCATTTTGCAAATGTTCCCTGGTCTTTTTTTGTGTACAGCCTAGCTTGTCTAAAGAGCTCCCCCTGCTGTCCTAATTCAGAGCTCTAAAATGAAACATGACTCCCATGGAGACCAGATTAAACATTTTAATACTCAAATGAAAACTCTCCTTAACATGTTTTAAAAATAATCCTTCAGGATTCTAAAAAGGTCCCTGGGAGATATCAAATACTCAAATAAAAATACAAATAAAACAAAAAAAAAATAAAAATAAAAAACAAAAGTCTCTGTGAATAACTTAGAAAACAGAAATCGGTATGGGCTATTTTTCTGTATTTCAACTTTTTAGGACTTGCTTCTGTAATTTATAAACTACCATCTCTTCACCACATAATGATTACAATATAGATAAATTAACAAGTAATCAAATGTGGATACAGATTGATGAGAAAATATCACAAAGATAATTGACAGAATTCAGATTTTATAATCATGCTTGTAAGAAAAATAAACATTTCTTTGAGAAGGAGATTCCATCTTGAAATACTTTGAGAGACAGGAAATCTAGTTTCTAGTTCAAAATAAACTAAGTTTTACAATATCAAAAACATTGCCGCATACCTTTCCTTTTAATAGGACCAAGAACACTGGGCCTAATGCAGTTGATCGGACTTTGACTCCTTCTGCTAAAATATAAAGTTAAAATATTGGCATTAGAAAGACTTGAAGTACTTCCAAGGTACAAGATAAATAGTCTAAAAGCCCACAAAAAGATTCCAATTCTGAAGCTCAGTGCAACCCCAATTTTGGTGTCCTAAAATAACAGTCCTGTGCAATGCAAATACCACCTGCACCACTGGCAGGCTATTTTTCCTGAAAAGACAGTACATAATGGGGAAAAAAGGGAAAAAGCCAGGTTTGAAGTCTGATCTAAAGGCTGGCAGCAAGACAAGACAATCTAAAAGAGAAGTCATTACTCAGTTCCATCTTTCTTAAATTATTTAACTTAATTTTCTTAGGGTGGCTACCACAGTCTCTCAACTTTAAGGTTTTCCTCCAGGTTCCAGAATGGTGATACAAATGTCTATTTCCATACTGAGGCTTTGAGACTGTCTAGTATTACTCTTATGAATGTGATGTTTTTAAAGAGAGCATGCCACTTTACAGGGTTTCGGATCCAAAGATCATGGAAACCATCCAATTAATTACATAAAAGTAAAAATACTACATAGGATAAAAGAAGAATTTTAAAAGAGATGAGATTACTCTTTTACCAGACAAAAAAAAAATCAATCAATAGAACTTTTGAGATGGGACCTTTAAATAACCTAGTCCAACCCTCTTATTATACAGATGAGGAAACAGAGGAACCAAAAATTCAGGTCACACTGCCAGTTTCCTAACAGCACAAGGACTCTGAAATGGGACTTCTGAGCTCTGGCTCCCCCCACCCACTATACTGGGATTCTGTCTACTGGAGTGAAATGAATTTGACTAAACTTTCTTTTTTTTTTTTTTTGCTTTTTGGAGGGCAATTGAGGTTAAGTAACTTGCCCAAGGTCACATGGCTAGGTTTTTTTTTGTTTGTGTGTGTTAAGTGTCTGAGGCTGGATCTCAGGTCCTTCTGACTCCAGGGCCGGTGCACTACTCACTGCGCCACCTAGCCACCCCTTGACTAAACTTTCAAAACCTATAGCAGAATCGTGTGATGGTACTGATGTTGGGTAGGGGTTCCTAACCTGGGGTACCTGAACTTTTAAAAAATCTATATATTGATAAGTCTATTTCACTTGGTTATATCTATTTCAATTGGTTATACTTACAATTTATTTCATGCATCTAAAAATATGATTCTTAGGAGTCCATAGGCTTCACCAAATTTACTGCTGGTCCAAGACCCAAAAAAGGTAAAGATGGGGGAAAAGGTAATTCCTCTGTTCTGGCTTTCCAAGGGATTGAAAAAATGTACATGAGGAATATGATTCGTCCCATACACAACATCAACCCATTCTGTAGAATAGCAAAGGGTTTTGAGGAAATAAGAAAATTTAAACAAGTAAAGGGACAACTGGTTTTTTTTTAAATAACCTACTAAAAATTCCTTGTTATAAGCAATTTCATTAAAATTCCTAAAATTAAAAAAAATATCATATCTTCATTCTCTACATATATCAGTCCTACCTAATAGTATCAAATTTAAAAGTTCCTTGTGAAGCTAAGTTAATGAATCAAATAACATTTATAAAGCAAGTTCACTTACTTTGAAAATCGCCTGGTTGGGCTGGGGATGGGACTTGGAGGTAGCCCATTGCTACTCACAAACATTTGTAAGGATGGTGAAAAACATTGCTAAAGAAAAGAGTGGAGATTAATACAGTTCTAGAGCCCCATAGAAAAAAGCATTCTTTTTTTAAGCACCTGCAGTGAAGTGCTCAGGATCATATAGGTGTTAACATAGTTTTTGAGTGTATTTCCAATGAATATTCATGTCCTCTCAAACCATTAGCTGAAAAGAAAGCAGAGGGGTTTTTCTCCTTTCCTCTTTTAAACAATGAGTGGCTTGGGGTGGGAGACAGGCATTTGCAGCAGCTTTAAGTCTCCTCAATGATCCTACCTTTCCTATTCCTCTAGTGGGTGATGGTGCTGGAGAAACTGGTATGAAGTCAATTCTCTTAGGAGAAGATGATTTCTCCGACTTGTCAAAGTCATTATCACTCTGTCAACAAAAAATGCCATCCACTTATAACAACACAGCACATCACTACTCTAGAAATACGGCAAAGTATTCTATTTGCTCTCATAACTATCCCACTTAGATTTTTAGAATACACAAATGTGCAGATCCATGAAAGGCCTCCTCTTTTTATTTAAACCTGTTTGTTTGAAAAGGAGATAAGAACTGCTATAATTTTTAAAATGTAAGGCATAGAAAAGTTGTATGGACAAATGAAGAGAGCCAATGAATACTTTAAGGTTTTTTTAAAAGCCACCTTTTAAATCAGACTTGCAAAGGAATTACCAGGCTTAAGCTTTCTTCCCAGGAATGGCTTATCTGCATTGCTGTCTGCACTTCCCTGAAACACAAAAAGACCTGATCAGTACCTAGGGGCAGCACATATTGGATTGAGTCCCCATTCTCAGGAACCACTCACCTTTCATGGGCAGCTTCTCTGTTCATCAAGTCCACTCCTTCTTCCTAAAAAGACAATGTGTACTCAGAGCTTGAAGAACATACATAAAATTCTCCCTAAGTGGGATTTTTCCCTACCTTGATTTTTAAAGAACTGACCTTAAAAATTAAAAGTACATGTAGCAAAGCTAATATTCCAAAATTGCCACTTACACATTTTATCTACAAATACTGAGAGACATTTGAGTGTGATCTGGCTATATAACCCTGACTACCTCTAACTAGGGTTATATAACTTATGTTATATAACCATATAACTTATATGATATGTTATATGTTATATGACTTATATAATTATTCAAAAGAATTTCAGAGATTCTTTTGGAATTCTGGCTCCAAGTACAAGAGAATAAGCATCCTTATTCTAAACAAAGGTATAAAAATATTGTTAAAAAGAGTGAGGTTAAAAAAATTTAATTTAAATTAAAATTTACAAAAATTTTAAGAGTAAGATGACCTTTTAATGTCAAAAACTGCAAAATGAAAATAAAATCAAAACATTTCAAAAACTTTAGATCTATGTAAGTAAAATTTACCCTTTTGATTTGATGAAGTCTGCTACTAGGAATACGAATGGGAGAAGAAGACAGCAACTGGAAAAACAATAAAAGAAAACATTCACTGTTTTCTGAATTCTAATAATCTGCTTTCACTATTTATGTACAATTTATTCTTATATTCATATAGATAGGTATCTGTTTAAATATATATATATTTATATATGTATATAAATATATAGATTTAAAACCCAGTCATGTCAGAAATTTAGCTCTCTAAATCATTGAACATTAATGGACACAGAGGTAATACATTCAGTCTCTGGAAAGTACACCAGGTGCTGGACCTCAAAGCACCATCTGTCAATAGACAAGCGTTGACTTTACCACTTTTCCCAAATGTATTCAGACCAATGTAAATGATGTTTAAAAAAAAAAAATTCCAGCCTTGGAAATAGCCACTTCCTAACTGGCCCAGAATAAGTAACTTTTTAAACAGGATAAACAGAAAAGACTGGTCTTATTCATTTTAGTTCCAATATACATTAAAGCTAGGGGGACAGGCTAATAAGTTAGTCTAGTCTGGTGGTTTCTGAATGTAAAAAATCCATGCAATCCTACCAGTCTTTAAATAAATACTTAGATACTACATCAAGCAGACTCTGCTTATACAATCTACATCAAGTCTAAAATGTAACCTTCAATGTGGTCCCAACTCTATGAGGGTTAGCTGCAGATGAGTTACAGATCTGCATTCATCAAGGCAGTTTCCTCATGGGGAGTGGCCTACCCTGATGAAACAACAGCATGATCACAACAAAATTGAAACTAGTAAGAAAAGTCAAAATGCTTCACTCCAAACATTTATCACACACCCAGTATGTGCAACACACAAGACAGTATAGGAAATATAAAGATGAACAACACATGGTACCTCTTCAGAAGTTTACAGTCTAATACTGGAGAAAGACACCTCTTTACCAAAGAGATGGTACCGTATTTTTTTTTGGGGGGGGAGTACAATTGGGGTTAAGTGACTTGCCCAAGGTCACATGGCTAGTTTTTGTGTTAAATGTCTGAGGCCGGATCTGAACCCAGGTCCTCCTGACTCTAGGGCTGGTACTCTATTCACTGTGCCACCTAGCCGCCCCGGTACCATATTTTTTATAAACACTTCACTTTTTTTTTTTTTTAAAAGCAATTGGGGTTAAGTAACTTGCTCAAGGTTACACGGCTAGTCATTTGATTTATGCGTGGGTGCTCATTTTCTGAGACCGGATCTGATCTCGGGTCATCCAAACTCAGAGGCCGGCGCTCTTACTCACTGCGCCACCTAGCCACCCCTTTAGGGCAATTGGGGTTAAGTAACTTGCCCAAGGTTACACAGCTAGGTTTTTGTTTGTGCGGATTAAGTGTTGGAGGCCGGCTCCAAACTCAGGTCCTTCTGATTCCAGGGCCGGCGCTCTATTCACTGCGCCACCTAGCCGTCCCAACACTTCACTTTTTAAAAATTAAATGCAATGGAAAGAGTATTAATTCTGGAGTTGAACGACCTGGATTTAAATTCCAGCTGTCAGTTACTACCTGTAGGACCTGGAACAAGTCATTTATCCTCCTTGTACTTTAAGGGGTTGGCCTAGATGACTCTGGTGCCTTCCAGCTGCAGATCTCATGCCCCCTGTGATCCAAGCCAGGTAACATTTCCAAGTAGCCAATCGAATCAGACAAGTATTTATTCAGTGACTCCTATGTGCAAGGCATTGGGCAAAGTGATAGGAATATGAAATCAAAAACAAATAATGGTCCCTGACCTCGAGCTGACATTTAATAGAAGATGCAAATATGACATGCAAAAAAGCAGTAACATCAACGTTCAGAGGATAAGAAAAGGCTTCTTATAGGAGATGGCACATGAGCTGAACCTTGGAAGAAGCCAGATATTCTAAGAGGGAGAAGAAGGGAAAGAATTGCAGGAATAGGAAATAGCCTCTGCAAAGGTGGAGATAGAATGTTCAGTTCAGGGAACAATTGAGGTTAGTAGTTTGGTTGGAATATAGATTGCACAAAGGGGAATTAATCTGCAATAAATCTGGAGAGGTGGTCAAGAGCCTGAGTGTGAGGGGCTTTATACAGTAATGTGAAGAATCTATATTTTCTCCAAATGAAGGTCCTTGAGCAGAAGAGACACTGGAGCTTATGCTTTAGTAAGATTATTTTGGCAGTGATGATCAATGGAGAGGGGAAAGACTTGAGCCAGAGACCATTTAGCTATGCAATCATTCAACATGCATTTATTAAGCAACTAATATATACCAGGACTTGCTACAGATACCAAGGAAAAAATCAAACTGTTCATGCCTTAAGGAGCTTACATTCTATCCCAGAAACAATATGACCATATAGAAGCATACATAAAATACAGAAATACAAGAAAAGTTGGGGGTGGGAGGATGCACTGGCACAGCTAGTAGAATCAGTCAAGGTCTTATATAAAAGGGAACGTCTGAGCCAAGCTCTGAATGAAATTAGGAATGCTAAGAGGCAAAAGCAAGGAGGAAATATATTCCAGATATGGAAGACAGTCAGCAAAGACCCTGAAGAAGCAGATAATTGATAAGAGTTTCTTGTGTGAAGAATAGTAAGAAGGTAAATCTGGTTAGACCAAAGAATGTGTGAAGGAGAGTGATGTGTAATCCAGCTGGAGCCAGGTTGAAAAGGGCCTTAAATACCTTTTGGTTTTGACTCTAGCGGTGATTGGATGCCAGTGGAATTGACCGTGTGTGGGAATGGGATAGTTGGACCTAAGCTTAAGAAAAATGAGTAGCAACTAGGACGAGGAAGACATATTGAGTCCCTGCCCCTTCAAGAAGCTTATATTCTAATGAAGGAGAAAACATATACATAAATAGGTACAGTACCAAGAAGGTAGAAAGTACTCTTAAAGGAGAAAGCATTAGCAATAGAAGGTACCAGTCTTAAAAGACCTTCTACACAAGATGGGACTTGAGCTGAATTTTTTTTCCAGTCAAAGAAAAACAAAGTTCATTAAAGATCCACCATATTGGCCAGACTCTTAAGAATTCTCACCATTTGGAGCAGCTAGGTGGTGCAGTGAATAGAGCACTGGCCCTAGAGTCAGGAGGACCTGAGTTCAAATCTGCCTCAGACACTTAACACTTACTAGCCACATGACCTTGGGCAAGTCACTTAACCCCAATTACCCTGCCTTCCCCCTCCAAAAAAAAAGCAAAACAAAGCCAAGAAATCTCACAATTGGCTAGACTCTCAAGGAATCTCAGCCAACTAGAGCTGAATCTTGAGGGAAGGCAGGGAAACTAAGAATCAGAAGGGAAGAGGGACAGCTAGTACAAAGGTATGGAAATGGGAGATGATAATAATAATGATAGCTAGCATTGACATCACACTTTAAGGTTTAAAAAGTGCTTTACAGATATTAGTTCATTTCATCCTCATAACTCTGGGAAGCAGGTATTCTTATCTTGTATTTCTCGATGAGGATGAGGAAACTGAGGCAAATAGGTTAAGTGGTTTGCCAGGGGTCACACAGCTAGTAAGCTCTAGAGGGTCAGATGACCTTGGGTCTTCCTGACACCTAGCTTCTAATAGAGTAACTGCAAATAGGCAAGTGCAGCTGGATCACAGTGGGAGTAGAGACTGGAAACATCAGAAAGTACTAGGATATAAAGAGCTTTAAATGCCAGATCCTGGAAGTAATGGGGAGTCACTGGAGCTTATTAAGTGGCAGGGCGTTAAGGGGAAGGGAGGGATTTTTGAAAAATCACTTTGGCAGCTGAGTGGCAGATGGACTGGAGTGGACAGAGACTGGAGGAAAGAAGGCCTATTAAGAAGCCATCGAAATGGTCCAAGTCAGAGGTGATGAGGGTTGCTGATTAAGTGGAGAGAAAGTATATGAAATGTCTTGTAGGTATAAAGGGTAGGATTTAGCAACTAATTAACTATATAGTCAGTGAGAATTTAAGGATGCCACTGAGGTTATGAACCTTAGTGATAGAAAGGATAATAGTGCCTTGATCAGTGATAGAAGAGTTCAAAGAGGGATGGGTTGGGGGGGTGGGGGGTAAAAGATAATGAGTTCTACTCCAAACATGCTGAGGCTGACATGCTTCTAGAACAACCAATTTGCTTTATTTCATTTTCATTTTCCCCCCACTTAACAGTATTTTGTTTTTTTCCAGTTACATGTAAAGTTAGTTTTTAACATTCACTTTTATAAGATTTTGAGTTCCAAATTCCCCCTTCCCCAAGATGGCAGCAATCTGAAATAGGCTATACATATACAATCATTTTAAATATATTTCCACATTAGTCATGTTTTAAAAGAGAATCAGAACAAAAGGGAAAAACCACAAGAAAGAAAATAAAGAGAGAAAATAGTATGCCTCGATCGACATTCAGACTCTATAGTTCTTTCTCTGGATGAGGATAGCATTTTCCATCATGAGTCTTTCGGAATTGTAGGCCATCCAATCTGAATTGTCCAGTAAAGAGTTTGTGATTTGAGACTGGAGCTCGAGAGAGACTGGGGTAGATGTATAGACCTGGGAATCGCAGAGATAATAACTGAACCCATGGGAGTTGATCAAGTCACTAAGAGAAAAAAAGAGGAACCAGAACAGGGCCTTAAAGGACACCCACAGATGGTTTTAAACATTCACTTTTATAAGACATAGCTGAAGACCTAACAAAGGAGACAGAGAAGGAGAAGACAAGTGAAAAAAGAGCAAAAACCCAGAGAGGAATGAGTACTGGGGAGGAGGTGATCAAGAACATTAAATGCTGCAGAGAGGAACGAGGAAAGGCCATTCACTTTGGCAATTAAGAAATCACTGGTAATTTTGGAAAGAGCAGTTTCAGTTGAATAATGAGGCCACATTGCAGATTTACAAAAGAGGGGGAGGGGAGCAAAGAGAACTGAACATAGATGGCATTTTAAAGAGGAGGAAAGAGATTACACCTGGTGAGCATGGTTGGTTTTAGTGAGAGACATTTTAGGGCGGGGGGAATATGGACATATGTTTATAGGCAGCAGGGAAGGAGCCAATAGACTGGGAGAGATTGAAGGTAAGAGAGACAGTGAGGAATATAATGGGTGCAATCTTTGGGAGAAGTTGGGAAGGGACGGGGATCAAGGATGCATCCAGAGGGGTTGGTCTTGGCAAGGAGAAAGGTCACCTCTTTATCTAAGACCAGAGTGAAGGAGAAAGTAGTGGGGGGCAAGATGATTTGAGATGAGGAAGAGGGGGAGCTCTTAGTGAATGTTCTCATTTTTTTCTATGAAGTATAAGACCAAGTCATCAGCTGAGAAGGGTCAAGGAAGGGACACAGTGAAAGACTTGTGGAGAGATGAGAATTTCCAATAGCAACCATGGAGAGGGGCACTGGATTATAAATTTGTAGTAGATGCAGTAAAATTGTGGTTTCCTCCTGCTCTGTTCAGTAGCACATGAAGGAGCAAAAGAGGCAAGTGGTGGGGATAATTTAGACTGGGGGCCTGGCAAGGCTTGGCTGGCAATAGGACAAGGGGCTAAGGGAAACAAGGGTAAAGTGTAAAGTTGAGTTGGTTCACCAAGGGACTGAGATAAGGAAGGAAGAAGAATGTAGCCAGGTTAGGGGCAATGGCCTATGAAAGTATTAAATGAGAGAAGGAATAGAGGTCATGGTGATGATGGAAGCTATTTGCTGAAAAGATGAGTGAGGAGAGGATTAAGGGTATATCCAAATAACCGTAGAAGAGTTGGCTATGGCAATGAAAAAGCTCTTTACCAGCAAAGGAAAATAATAGGAGATGACCAGAGGAATGCAACAGGAGGAGAAGGGGAGATGTGGGAGTTTTCAGACACTGATTACATTTTTTTGGTGACATATAAAGCCAAGTCCTCGGCTCAGAGGAAAGAAAACTAGGGGGGTGGAGGGAGAGTGCTAGGATGGAAGGCTTGAGGGGAAATGGGGCTTGGTACAGCTACTCTGGAGTGTGGGATGGGGAATCAGGGAGAAGGATTTTTTTTTCTTTTTGGAGGGCAATTGGGGTTAAGTAACTTGCCCAAGGTCACACGGCTAGGTTTTTGTGTGTGTTAAGTATCTGAGGCCGGATACGAACTCAGGTCCTTCTGACTCTAGGGCTGGCGCTCTACTCACTGCGCTACCTAGCTGCCCAAAGGATTGCTTTTCTACACTGACAGACCAGGTGAGATTAGTGAGCAAAAATCTGAAATGGACTCTGTCAGTATAGTTTCATGATTTCCTTCAAGTCCATTCCACAGCATGTGAGAAAGAGGGAAGTAGGTAGATGGTGGGGGTAAACCAAGATCAGTGATAGGGCAAGGGGAGCAGAGGAGAGTGTAGAGCTGAACCAGTTGGTCTAGACTAGAAAGACTAGAAAGGGAGACTGTAGCCATAGAAGGAGCCTGGGAAAATACTGAGGCACAGAGTAATTGGTGGTGAGGACAGAGAATAGATTTGAGAGGAATAAGGCATGAGGAGCGATGGAAAAAAAGGATTCTGAGATGTATGGAATTGGAACATCTATAGGTGATGGCAAGCTCAAGGGTGTGGAGGTCAATACTGAGCTATCCCATCAGCCCCCCCCCCCCACTGGTCCCCTTGCCTGAGCTGCTTAACACCCTGAGAAGACAGCTGATATTAGATGACAAATCTGGAGAGACATAGTGAGAAAACAAAATCTACTGGTCCCTAACCACTAGGAGCTCCCAACCTATTTAGAAAACTAGGAGATGCATGATTACATAGTAAAATAACAGCAAATACAACCAGTTCATTTTACAGATAAGGAACTGAGGCAAATAGAGTCAAGTGAGTTGCCCAGAGTCATACAGCTAGTAAGTGTCTGAAGCTGGATGAGCCTTCCTGCCTCCAGGCCTGGTGCTTTATCCAGGGCGCCACCTAGCTGCACATGACATGAATGCATCCTAAACTTGTGTGACTAGAATACAAGCATGAGGGAAGCTATCATTGGAAATTTATTGAAGACAACAAATATATAATTTTTAAAAAAAGGATTGATTTAGTGATAGTTTAGATATATGAACAACATTAAGTCTCTAAGTAAGAGCAGGAAGTATATAAGAATGCTGTGGAAAAAAAAGTACTCAATTCATTAAGAAAGGAGGGAGAAAAACTTGGGGTCATATAACTCCCCAAGCTCTGTGGTCATATGGCCAGACCATGGGCTGACAGATTTAGAGCCAGAAATAACTTTAGAGGTCATCTAGTCCAGCTCCCTCATTTAATGCAGGAGAAAACTGAGATCCAGAGAGGTGAAGTGAATTGCCCCAATGGGAAACCCAGGTCTTCTGACTCCAAATCTACAACTACTTATAAGGCAGCAAAAGAAGCTGCTGAGTAAGCTATGTACCCAGTGACATGTCTGTTATTAAGTCCGAATTTATGTGGATCTCAAACGGTTTTAACAGTTAAAATATACAACACTGTCACTTATTAAACCAAATGGTAAATTTAAATGTACATAACGATTCCAGGCAAACCCTTGTGTCATAAGTTATGATCCTTACTAAATTTTTTCTTGATCAGTAAGTAATCTAATAAATGGTGTAGAACACTGAGAAAGTACACAAGTTTTTAGAGCAGTTGCTAATTAAGACACTTCAAGAAAAGGGAATCTTGGGGCGGCTAGGTGGCGCAGTGAGTAGACCGTCGACCCTGAAATCAGAAGGACCTGAGTTCGGTTCCAGCCTCAGACACTTAACGCACACACAAAACAAAAACCTAGCCGTGTGACCTTGGGCAAGTTACTTAACCCCAATTGCCCTCCAAAAAGAAAAAGAAAAAAAAGGGAATCTTTACTTCATTATAAATCCTTTTATGTCTATGTTTTCTGTTCTTAATCTTCAAAAAAGGAAAACCTTCGGGGGCCAAACTGTGAAGGGCTCTCTAAGGCATTTGACAAAGGACAAAAATGTCAGGCTAACAAATATGGAACATTGCTTCAAGACAAGACAAGAAGGTAACAGGAAAAAAAGTAAGCAATGATCAGATAAGAAACAAAAGAATAAAGCTTCTATGATCCTAAAAAGAAAGCTCATTATAGGGTAGAAGAAGAAGAATAACAGAACAGAGAAGGCTACTACAAATATTATTAAATTAAGAATCAAGAAAGTGAAAACAAAGATTCTCAGAAAATAGATGGGAGATAGGCTAAGAAGAATTTAGGTATAAAAGCTGAATAACCCTCATATCAATTTTGTAAAAGAACACACAGGACAGAAAGACAGGAGATATCAATAGGACAGCATGAGGGAAGAAACATAAGACCTCAAATATATATGATCAAATAACTCATCAATTTAGTGAAATTTTAGCAAAGTGTACAGAAGTTGATAGAGACATATAAAGCCTGTCTTGAAGCTTAATTCATTAAATAGAAAAATGTGAGAATAGTTTAATATTTAAGAATTAGTCCTACAAAACCCCCATAGCTGCCAGGTATCTTACCAGAATGCTTTATAGACTAGCTGGCCTAATACCATGTGTCTGTTAACCTTGTTAACTATAGGATCATGACTAGGAAGGGAAGACAGTGAGGCCAAAGCAGGGGCCATGGCACTGGAGCGGAAGGTGCAGATGCAGGATTTTAGACTTCCTGATCACGGAGGCAGAACATTTCTAAATCAAGAATAGGACCATTCTTACTTGTGTCAGCAGTAGGGAAGCTGTAGACTGTAAAAGCTGGGGCAAAGTGAGCAAAGTGTTTGAGGGAACATCAACATGTAGATTTAAACCCCTAAATATAACAGCAGGGGTTTGAGTGAATAAAAAGACTATGAGCCAAATGAAGTTCTGAAAAGTGGGAGAATGAGCCAGGAGGGTAGAGGGCTGGAGGAGGTCACACAGACAGAACATGGGTATGTAGAGTTAGAGCTAGAAGAGACTTAGGGAATCATTCAGGCCAACTTCCTCATTTCAGAGAGGCACAGGGCAGGGAAGTGACTTGCATAATATCAAAAAGGTAATTTAGATGACAAGTGCCATTGCCCAGTAAATGAGAGGTCAAAGGGCAGGAACAAATAGTTCAAAGAAAAAATGCCAACTGACAGTCATATTGAAAAATATTCCAAAACACTACAGCAAAATGCAATTTAATACACAAATAATTATATGTAATATAATAATAAAACCAATTAAAAGAAATCTTAGAAAAAATATACAGAAGTTGCTAAAATATAAAGCATGTTTAAGCAGCTGGGGACTTACTCCTAAATGGCCACCAGGCGTCGCCCTTTAAAAAAAAAAAAGGCCTCCACAGCCCTCTTTCCTAGGCTAGGAGTACAAGGGCTACTCCAGGCCCAATTGGGCTACTCACTGGCACAATTCGACTACTGCTCCGTATGGGTGTTTTGAGCTGCTCCGTTTCCATCCTGTTCCAAGAGCCTCACCACAATGAAGTTGGGCTTAGTGCAGACGCCCTGGACCAATTAAGCTCAGAACTACCTAGGCTCAGGAGAGCCACAAGATATTACAAAGAGACATTACAAACACATGCTACCGCACCTGGCCAAGTGCTGCCTTTTAAAAAAAAATATGATGCCTTGTGGACTAACTGACCCAATGGTACATGCCCATTTATCCTTGTTAACTAGTTGCAGGGTTAAGATTAGGAAGGGAGGACAGTAAGGCCAGAGCAATGATGCAATAGCAGAAGGGGGAGGGGTGGAGGCCCTCGATATTGAGGAGAGAGACACAGGGAAAGATGGAAGAACAAACTATGGTCAGAGGAATTTCAAAATTCCAGATCCTGGAGGCAGAACATTTATAAGCAATGGTGAGAGCCCTATCTTGTGTGTGGCTGAGAAGTGATGAAAGAGAAGGTCAAAGAGGTTGAGTTAATGAACTGAGTGACCAGTGTTTGAGAATATCAATATGGATATTTAAGTTCCTAAATATAAGAACAGCAGTTTGTTACCTATAGAAATAAAGAGAGTAAATCCAAATAAACAGAAGGCATAAGGGAGGAGCAACAGGAAAGGCTTCAAGTACAAGGCAGTGCTTGAGCTCCCTTCTTGTTGGAAGAAAGGGATTTTCTGAGGCAAAGGTAAAAAGGGAACACCTTGTGGGCATGAGGAACAGCCAGGTCTGAGGCAGGGAGAGCAGAGAGGGACTTCCATGTACAAGGAATGGAGAGAAGGGCAGGTCTGAGAAATCCCACAGTATGGGAAGGGGAAGGGGAGCTATGGACAATAAAGCTGGAATAACGGGGTGGGGTCAGGTTGTGAAGTGTTTGAAAAGCCAGGGTTGTTGCGGGGAGGTGGAAAGAAAGAAAAGATAAATGTTTGGAAATTGAAAAAAATACATATAAAAAATTTAATTTCTGAAAAAAAGAGAGAGGGCAAACAGAGCAGTTTATATTTTTTCCTAAAGTGAGCCCACTGGAGTTTACAGATTAGAGGAGGGTCATGGTAAGACCTGCAATTGGGAAAATCACTTAGGCACCTAGGCAGCACAGTGGACAGAGAACAAGACCTCAATCAGAAAGTTCTGAGTTCAAATCCAGCTTCAGATACCTACTTGGGTGACCCTGGGCAAATCACTTAACTGCTATCTGCCTCAGTTTCCTCATCTGTAAAATGGAGATAATAATAGCACCTATCTCCCAGGATCATTGTAAGAATCAAATGAGATAATATTTGTAAAGCATTTAGCATGGTCCCTGGCATATAGCAGGTGCTATATAAATGCTTATTCCCTTCCCAATTCTTATGGGGAGACTAGAGTCAGAAAGACCAATTAAGGGGCTATTGTGATAATCTAGGCAAGAAAGAGAGCTAATTTTAAATTTTTTAAAGATAATTTTAACCTTAAGTCTTGTGATCTTATTCTTTTGATATTTTCATAAATTTATGATAATATAATTGGTTGCCTTCAGAAGGAGCCCATAGGTTTCAACTGTCAAAGGGGTCCACAACACAAAAAAGTTAAGAACCCTGAGTCTAGGTGAAAAGTATCCAGAGTCTGAACTAAGATGGTGGCTATACATGTAAAGAAAAGGGACTGGATGCAAGAGATGCGGCTGTAAAAACAGCAACATCTGGTAACTGACTGGTTATAGAGGAGAAAGTAAAGAGTCCAAGATGACCCCAAGGTTAAGAACCTAGGGTGCTAGCTGAATGGAGTGCCTTCGATCGAAGGGAGAGAAGTCTGGAAGAGGATTAGTTTGGGAAGATAGATAAGAAGTTCCATTTTGGACAAGCTAAAATGAGATCTCTAAGACATCCATTCTAAAGCATTCAATAGGTAATTGATAATATGGGACTGAAGAGAGAGAGACTAGGGCTGGATATAGAGATCTGTGACTCACCTGTACAGAAATAGGTGCTGGGGCGGCTACGTGGCGCAGTGAGTAGAGCATCAGCCCTGGAGTCAGAAGGACCTGAATTCAGATCCAGCCTCAGACACTTAACGCACACACAAACAAAAACTAGTTGTATGACCTTGGGCAAGTTACTTAACCCCAATTGCCCTCCAAAAAGCAAAAAAAAACCCCAAAAAACCAACAACAACAAAACTCCAGGGTGGCTAGGTGGTGCAGTGAGTAAGAGCGCCGGCCTCGGAGTTGGGATGACCTGGGATCGAATCCGGCCTCAGAAAATGAGCACCCACACATAAATAATGACTAGCCGTGTAACCTTGAGCAAGTTACTTAACCCCAATTGCTTTAAAAAAAAAAAAAAGAAAAGAAATAGGTGCTGACGAGCTCACTTAGACAAAAAGTGTTCGAAGAGAATGGGGCCATGGACAGAACCTTAGAGAACATCCCTTCTTAGTGCTCATAAATATCAGGTCTAGCACAGGAGACTGAGCAAGAACACATTAGGCAGGGAGGAGAAACAAGAAAGAGTATTGTCACGAAAACCTAAAAAAGGATAATGTATCTAAGAGAAGACGGTGACCGATAGCAGAAAAAGATGAGGACTGACAAAAATCCAAAAAACATCAAATCTAACAATTAAGGAATCACTAATAACTTTAGATAGGGGTAGTTTTAGTTCTTGGATCAGGTTGGCAACTAGACTGCAAAGCACTGAGAAGCAAGTGAAAGGTGAGAAAGTAGAAGCAATGAGTGCAGACATATCCTAGGAGCTTGGGTGATAAAAGGAATAGAAATATAAGAGGTTAAAGATGAAGAGGAGAGGGAGCTCATGGTACATGGCCTCAATTTTCTCAGTCAAGCAAGGGTTGATACTGGGGAGGCAGGGGAGGTTTGAGGAGAAAAGAAGTTAAACAGCATATGTGGGGGGTAAGATACAAAATCTGCTAGGGGGAATAAAAGGATTACCTTCCTGCAGAGAAAGCCCAGTTGAAGTTGGATGACATGTTTATGTGATACCAACCTGGCACCATTGTTTGACTTCCTCCAGGTTTGCTCAGCATCTCACAACTAGGAAAAGAAAACACAGACTTGCAGGGGTGATGCAGGGTTCTGCAGGAGGATGAGTAGTAGAGGATAAACAAGGGAATGAGGGATTCAGGAGGAGACAGTAGAGAGCCGAATGGATTAACTACAGGGATGAGACTGGGAAAGAAGGAAAGTGAAGTCAAAACCAGGGTAGTAATTTAAGAAAGGACTGAGGAGTGAAGGGATTGGAGGTAAGGATGAAGCTGAAGACTAGTGTGAGGAGGGGTAAGGTACAGGGAGAGATGGAATTACACATGGTTATGGTCAGCTGGGGGACTGTCATAAATTTTGATTAAGGAAGTGGAGGGTTATGGTTTGACCATCCCTGTATGTGACTGAAGTAAAGTGTCCAAGTAAGGAAATTTGAGACAGTTGATGAATTCTGTATGCATTGAAAAAGGAGAGGCCAGAAGCCCAAGGGCTTCACTGGTATCTTTGGGATGTTGGGAGAAAGTGAAAAATTAAACAAAGCCTCAGAGGCCACCTTATAGGTAGATATGGACAAGCCAAGTGAGCAGACCAAAATAAGTTACAATCACCACGGTTAGGGGAACATGCAAATCACAATCACAGAGCCATCTGAACTATCTGAGAATACTGACTCTTTCTATTCCTGTTTTCTTACTCCTCAAAAAGGGAAAACATTCACTGCTAAACTCTGAATGAATTGATTTGGCAAAGGATAAAAACAGCAGGCTGATAAATATAGAACAGTGCTTTAGGAGAAGCAGATAATGGGAAAGCAAACATGCCATGATGGGATGAGGAATCAAAATAAAAATTCTATGAGCCATCTAGTAATGGCATTATTGGGCAGAAAAAAGGAGCAAGAGAACACGAACTTATAAACACAGAGTATCTAGAAAGTCTTAGCATAGTTTTAAGCTAGTAAAGCTTACAGACTGCACTGACTTCTATACCCTGTCTAAACAAACTAAGAGTTAAGAAAACAAAAACAAGAATTATCAAAAAGAGGTTAGAAAAAGTCCAAAAGGAATTTAGGTACAAAATCTGATGATGATCAATTTATCATAAGGTTTTTGTCCCTCCTAAGGTCATGTACTTAGGTCAGAGAGAATACAGGCAGTCTAAATGACTGAGTCATTTGTTATAACTAGTAAGTCTTAAGAAAGACATCAGAAACAATTAAGTTAACTGATCACAGATTTAGTGACATCTTAGAAAAATGGGCCAAGTTAGTAAAAGAATTTGAGGCATAATTTAGGAACTTAAAAGAGAGGGAAAATATGAGTATGTTATTTGTCGATTATTCCTAAAAGGCCACTAGGTGTCACTCTTTTAAAAGTTCTGACAGGCCCTTACCAGGGATGCTTTAGGCATTATATACATGTCTCTTAAATCTATAAGATTTATATATATTTCTTTTTTTTTTTTTAAAGCAATTGGGGTTAAGTAACTTGCTCAAGGTTACACGGCTAGTCATTATTTATGTGTGGGTGCTCATTTTCTGAGGCCGGATCTGATCTCGGGTCATCCAAACTCCGAGGCCGGCGCTCTTACTCACTGCGCCACCTAGCCGCCCCGATTTATATATATTTCTCAAGCCAGGCTTGCTACTTAAATAACTGTGTAACCTTAGACAAATTTCTTAGCCTCTTTGACCCTCAGTTTTCCATTTTGTAAAGTGGAGATAATATCTTTTAAGCGTGTGTTTCTAAAATATATATATTTATATAACCAAAAAGATAAGCTTCCGCATGTGGTCCTAGGTAAAAATCCTAGTTTTCCTTACTTGCTTACTAGTTAGACCTAGAACAAATCGCCTGACCTTTCTACAACTCCGTTTCCTAATCAGTAAATAATGAAGTTAGACTAGACTGGAGTTCTTAATGTTTTTGTGGAATGGACCCATGGCAGTCTAGTGAAGACTACAGACTTCTTCTTACAAAATGTTATTAAATGCACAAAATAATATAATACCAAGTAATACAAAGAAAAAATTATATTAAAAACGATTTAGTTATAAAATTATTTTTTTAATACACAGACATCAGGTTAAGAACCCCTGGAACAGATACCTTCCTGCTCTAACCCTTCCTCCCCACTGTCCTCAGCACAGTGCTGGGCAAATAACCAGTGTTTGCCTAGGCATGTTATTTCATCAGTGCATCAGCACATTCACTACTTCTGGCTTTTCACAGCAAGGACCACATATCTCCTGTTCTCTGGAGCATATATTATGGGCAATATATTTTCTACCCAGTTCTGGGGTACCTAACCTTTCCCTATTAAGGCAGCATGCTGAAGACATCTAAAACTGAATAGAGATGAACCAGATAACAGCTGAAAGGTCCATAGGTCACATTTACTCTTTTAAAGACCTCAAGTTAATGGCCCCTCATGGAAGCAGATAATTGTAGAGTGGGGCAGGACCTTCAGGATCAACTAGTCCAGGGGTGGAGAATCTGCAGTTTCAAGGCCTTCTAGGTCCTCGGGTACAGCCTTTTGACTGAGTCCAAGTTTCACAGAACAAATCCTTTTATTAAGGGGATTTGTTCTCTGAAATTTGGATTCAAAGGGCTGCACTTGAGGACCTAGAGGGTCACATGTGGCTTTGAGGACACAAGCTCCCCAGCCCTGAGCTAGTCTAACCCCATCATTTTGCAGAAGATGAAAATGAGGACCAGAAAAGCAGTGTCTTGCCTACAATCATTCATTCAGTTTGTGGCAAAGCTATGATCATAATATTGCTCCTGCTTCCTAGGCCAGCTTTCTTGCCACCTCAAGATACTATAAGCAATATTTACAAATCTGTGAATGTTTTTTTTTTAAAAGCAATTGGGGTTAAGTAACTTGCTCAAGGTTACACGGCCAGTCATTATTTATGTGGGTGTTAATTTTCTGAGGCCAGATCCGATCCCAGGTTGTCAACTCCAGGGCCGGCACTCTTACCGTGCCACCTAGCTGCCCCCTGTGAATGTTTTTAAGAATAGCAAAACTGTGGCACATTCTGCCAATCACTCTAGCCTTGGACTTCTGATCTTTATTACTTATGTAGTGGGGTTTCAGATTTGGTCCACACCTATGATGACAATGGTGTTGGGTCCTAAAGTCCTACTTCTGACATATACTAGCTGTGTGACCCTGGGCACATCTCCACTGATGTAGGTTTGTGACTGTTCTACAATGTAGAATATGAGAGTGTTTCCTAGAGTACTGAAAAGTGAAGTGACTTGCCCAGGATCACACAGTCACTTTGCATGAGAGGTAGAACTCAAACCCAGATCTTCCTGTTTGAGGTCAGTCCTCTGTCCACCATATCATGCTGCCTTTCATGCTGTCGTTATTACTAAGAATACTACCAACTGTACCTCTCCTTCAGTTACTTAGCTGTGTCTTGCTGGAGCAAGACATATAACATTAAACGCTGCCTAGATCCTCTATGGAGGAGCTTTAGAAACACATGCTTAAAAGATATCATCTCCATTTTACAAAACGGAAAACTGAGGGTCAAAGAGGCTAAGAGATTGTCTAAGGTTACAGTTATTTAAGTAGCAAACCTGGCTTGAGAAATGCTGAATCCAAGGTGATCAAGGAAAGCTATGACAAAAAATATGATGTTTTATCGATGTTGGAAAAAGACGAGGATCCAAGAAAGACAGGATGGATGAGCGATCAGGAGGACTGGATGACAATTAAGGACCAAAAGAAAGCAGAGCAGCTCAATTCTTACACTGATTCCATTTGCTCTGCCAAGGACAATGATTTCAGGACTGGAAAGGACAGAAGTGGAGCCAATACCCAAGATTAGATTCCTTGATGAATTGAAGTCATCTGGCCCAGACGAACTACCATCCTCAAGTATCTAAAGAACTGGCAGATAGGATTTTGGGGCCCTTGCTGGATCCATTGTCTTTTCCACTATAATACATTGTAACCTCCTGGTATGTAGATTTGTTAGCAATGCTGATACAGTCAGCTGTTTTGTTTAAAAAAAAAATTAGCAGTAACAATTAAATACTAGAATTTTAGTGCCCCTTCTCTTGAGACTTTGCTAGATCCATGACCTCCCTGCACGGAGCAGATCCTAGCTTATCCATGCCTTCTGGTCCTGCCTAGCCCTTCTAAAAGGCTTCTGAACAGTATCTATCCAATATGCTAGAGGCTTTCCTCTGGGTCATCCGATATTCTGTGGATACCAGGGAAGTACTTGAGACTGTCAAGTTGTCACTCTCACTTTTGCTATGGGTCATCCAACTCATCTTCTGGTCCTATTGTCAACTCATAGAAATTAAATAACATCAATAATGGTGATCATTTCTAAGGCTGCTTCTAGCTCTGAATTCTATGATTCTAAGATTCAACCTTTTGCCTTGGTGTTTGTTCATCACTAAGTGCTCCTGAAGCCTAGGTAGCTAGTGTAACACCAGTGGCTATGCCTGTGGAAGGCAGAGTTGGCTAGAGCTACCTCCTCCCTCCTGGATAGGGGCAACTGAATCCTTCCCACAGCTTTCCTATCTCCTGCCTGGGGAATGGTTTCAAATGTGATCTTTTCTCTGGTCAATATTCTTCCCTTGTTAATCCTTTTCTCTCTAGAGATTTCATCGGCCACTCTCTACAACAATTAGCACCAAGGTCCATCTGTTAGCTCCCTCTAATTTATGGAGTTTATATCAGACCATCTGAGCGAGGAAGACCTGGCTTATAAAGTACTACTTCTCACATATACTGGCTGTGTGACCCTGGACACATCCCTTTAATTCTTAGTGCTCTAGACAGTTCTCTAGGACTTTAGAAGCAGTTAGGTGACAAAATGAATAGAATACTGGGCCTGAAGTTAGAAGTCCTGAGTACAAATCCACTCTTACACACTTACATGTATGATTATGTCACTTCCCCTGCTTGCCTCAGTTTTTCTCAACTGTAAAATGGGGATACGTACAGCACTCACCTCCCAGGGCTGTTATGAAGATCAAACGAGATATTTGCAAAATGCCTGGTGCATAGTATGTACTATGTGAATGCTAATTACTATTATTACTATTAAGTCGAAGAGAATATTGTTTACCTACCTGTATTGGCAAGGGGAGTTTCCTCACCAGGCAATTTCCTGTACCAATCTCATCACCTACCTTTACTAAAACAGTAGATGAAGAGAATGCTATAGATACAGTTTACCTAGGTCTTAGCAGATCACTTGATAATATGAAAAAGATGGAGAGATATGGGTTAGGTAAGAAAGTGCAATTAGATGGATTCAGAGACAACCTGACTTAAGAAATATCCATTAGTGACTTCACATTAGCTCCAAGGAAGCCTCCCATGGAGTGCTGCAGGGATCTGTGCTGTTTCATGTTTTTATCAATAACTCAGATAAAAGCATAAAGAGCATCCTTATTAAATCTGCAGATGACTCAAAGCTAGGAGGGATAGCTTATACAAGGGGTGATGGGCTCAGCATCCAAAAAGATCTGGACTGATCTGAAAATTGGGCTGAATCTAATGAAAATGTGTAAATGAAGTCTTACACTTGTGTTTGAGAAATCAATTTCACAAGTTCAAGACTAAGGTGATATGGTTAGATAGTAGTTTATCAGATTAAAAAGCTCAGTAGCAGCCTAAAAACCAAATGTAATACTGGGCTAAATTGAAGGGCCTACCTTCTAGGACCAGGGATCCTGTGCCCTGGTCATACTGCTTCTGGAACACCAAGTGTGGCTCTGGGGCCCAGATTTTAGGAAGGATGCTGACCATGAGCTGGAGAATGTTAAGAGGGCAACCACAATGGTGAAGGGCCTTAAGTCCACATTGTATGAGGATCAAGTAAAAGAACTTGTAATGTTTAGCATGGTAAAGAAAAGATTCATGGGGATATGAAAGCTGTCTTCAAGTACTTTATAGGCTATTAGATGGAAGGGAGTCGAGACTTGTTCTCTTTGGCCCCATATAGCAAAACTAGTAACAACGAGTTGAAATTATAAAAAAAGTAAACTTGACTGGATGTAAGGAATAGCCTCATCACTGAGTTATCTTGAGACTGGAATGGGCTAGCCAGACAAGTACTGAGTTCTCTCTTCAAGTCAAAGTAGGATGACCACTTGTCAGGTGTATGGTAGTGGGAATTCTATTTTTAATATGGATTAGACTCTATATCTCTCACCACCACCCCCCATCAACCCTCAAATTTCCCTAATTCCATACATACAGTACCTTATACACAAGACACAAGTACTAGAAGAGAGGATGCTTTTTGGTAGGAAAAAACAAATCCAAATAATACCCGATTTATATTGTACCTTTGGCAATGAAGTGTTCCACATGAGAATTTTCTAGATAATAAAATGTATCTGCTTATACACCCTCTTAAGGTTTTAACCACTTGGAATGGAAAGTATTAAGAATATTATTACATATATATTTCCTTGTCTTAAACAGATTATACTGAACCTAAGTGAATCTTTCCTCAATAGGTCAAGGTCTTTGGTAATTATTGTATTGTACAGTATTATGTCTTCAGGGACTACTGGGGTGCCACAGACTTTTTCCCAAGCTAAATGGCACCAAATTGCTCTGCATTTTGAGTTCCATCTGCTTTTCATTAAGTTTATGTCCTTTGCTGTCAGACAATGAGCTATCGCTTCTTACCACAATCAATGTGCTTGTTTCTAACCCTAATCACCCTCAACCTCACTGAATTTGATGCTTCAGCTGCTGTGGGCTGGAAAACCAAGTTGTTTTACACCTTGTGTTTTTACGATTTGATGAATCCGTAGTCTCACTAGTGTATTCCCTCCAACTGTGTAGACTGAAGCCCCTCCCCCTATGCCTTTTCATCTCACAAGAGGAGACCTATCTAATCAAAGTAGCTCATGTACTGAACACATGTTCAGTAACGGCTGTTCTTTCTAATTGTTCCATCTTGTGCCTAAATAGAATAGTCTTGATGAAATACATTCCTAAAAGGCCTCACAAACTATCTACCACTTAAATAGAATTGTCAAGGAACACAACTCCTGAAATAGATGTAGCAAAGGTGCAATTCTCAGCAGCATGGTGGCAAAATGGACCAAGCATTGCACTTGTAGCCAAGAGATCTGAGGGTTGGAATTCCAGCTCCAACACTTAGCAGCTGTCACAGCCTCTGAGATTCAGCTTCTTCTTCCTTTCTTCTTACTTACATTACCTATCCACATCATTTGCCTGCAAAATGTGCTATGGAAACACAAGTTACTGTCCAGTTCTAGAAATTCCCTCCAGCCCCCAGGATCTACCCAATGAGCTGGCAGTAGGACATCTTCAGTCATAGAATTGCAACTGACTGGGTGCTCTAAAGCAGAGGTGTCAAACATGTGGCCCACAGGCTGCATGCAGCTTACTACATTTCCAAACACGGCCCAAACCAGATTAAAATGGAATTGAGAAGCATATGACAAAGTAAATACAAATTCAATAAGACACAGATAATATTACATTTTACTACTAGGTCAATATGCAGCCCTCAGTGATCCAACGTATGGTTTAGGGCCCCCCCTGTTTTTATTTGAGTTTGACACCAATGCTCTAGAGGATTAATTATTTTCATGATCAATATGGCTATGTCGAACATAATTTAATCTTTTCTTCATGGCTCAGGGTCACTATTATAAACTCCATTATTGTACTGGGCTGAATTACAATGATGTCTCCAGAGGCTACTTCAGTGCCAGGCATCCTTTGACCCTACACGAAGTGGCCTGGAAATGCTCTTCTTTTTTAACATTCCACTTTTTATGAATCGGTCATTTCCTGATGCTGTCTATACATACACACACACACACACACACACACACACACACACACACACACACACACACACACACACATATATATATATAAAACATCTACACTTAATTTGCTGCTTTCACTCTGAGATGAGCTAAAAAAAGCCAGATTTCTTTGTATATCATAGGTGCTTATTTACTAAATGGCTAGTTCAACAAATTTAGATAGAAACCTTAAAAAATCCTCTCACATAAAACATAAGCACATCAACAAGCCTGTTCCAACCAATATCCTATCCTTAATGTGTTACAGCTAAGACCCATTCTAAAGTCAGGTTCTCCATATATCTTTAACTTAAGTCATGTTGTTGGTCAAGTTGTTAAATATCAGGAGAGAAAAAGTATTTTCAAGGTTTTAAAACTTATACAACTGCTACATGTCAAGTCATATCCCATTAGTCACCCTCCCCATCCAGTTTCTCAGAGTAAATGAGAATTTGGATCTATAGTCTAGGGCTCCAGGAGGTAATTACCCTTTCTCTTGACCAAACTGCACTGGGACTCAGTATTTTTCCAGTACTTTGTTCCTCTGGAAAGATGGATTATACCCTCCCCCAGCTACGGACAATAAATCCCTTCCTAACCCATCTCCCAAAATATCCAAACTCATCTGAGTCGTTCAAAATCAATATAGAGATGACAGAAGTTTAGAGGAATTGTGAGGATACAAAGATGAGTTTTCTTCTATCCACCTTCCAGTATAGCATTGGATTCCTTCTTGTTCTAAGAGCAGAGGCCCTCCCCATTTCTCTGCATGGCTACAAATCCAAAGGGTCTCTCCCCCAACTTGATGTGTCCTGTCTTACCACCTTGAAGAGGGAGGGGTGGGAGAAGTCTATTTAGTGTACCGAAGCAGCCAAGCCCCACTCAGTTCCCAAGTTTCTAAAGACTGGCCTTTAAGCTTTTCAAACCTGAATTTGGGCTACTTAGGAACACATCTTCCCTTTTTAATCTTGTTACTTCCCTATTTTAATGTTAAACGTTGCTACTTTTTAATGTTGTTACACACACACACACACACACACACACACACACACACACAATATCTCACCTAGTCAAGATTAGGGAAACCAATTAAGTGGAGAACTCTACTATACTAAGTAATTTTTTCTTGATGACAGTTTCGTTCTTATGCTTGTTGATTTGCTTATCATGATTCCCATCTTGATTATATTATATTATATTATATTATTTTATATTCCCATCTTGATGTCCTCAGTTGTCATCATAGGTCATTTGCCCCTATACTAAAAGGCTACAAGCTGCTGTGATTTAGGTTTTTCTGTTTTTCATTCTATTTGTTTCTTCTTTTGCTCTCAATAATATTATAAATTCTTGCTGTTGGTGACTATGCCTGCTGAGCTCTCCTTTTAAGACCCAGCAAGTTCCAATGCTGTCTTCTCAACCAGCCACAATTTTGATGATACCAAGTTGGATAACCTTTCCCTCCTTAGACTTCTCAGGCTAAGGCTGTACTTTGTATGTATCCTTGTTTCATTTTGAAACACAGCTTTGTCTCATCTCCCTACACCATAAGCTCCATGAGAGTAAGGATACATTGTTGTTTTGTTTTGTTGTGTTTTTTTGCTTTTTGGAGGGCATTTGGGATTAAGTGACTTGCCCAAGGTCACAGGGCTAGTATTTGTGTTAAATGTCTGAGGCCAGAATTGAATTCAGGTCCTCCTGACCCCAGGGCCGGTGCTCTATTCATTGTGCCACCTAGCCGCCCTATGGATACATTGTTAATGTTAGGTTCTATAGGAGATGGTTTAATGTTTGGGGATAAGGAGAAGAATAGGAACTGCTTGTGATTTCACTGATAAAGGAAATAAACTCCTTTCCTCCCAATGTTTGGGGGAATTATTGAAAATAGATTAATAAAACCACATTAATTCCTTTTAACTCTAACAATTAGTAATGTAATAATATATTCCTCAAGAACCTGAGTAGTTAAAAAAAAAATAGGTGGTAAATCTCCAGAGAACATCAAAACGTAACAGGCAAACTTTAAAAAAAATGGTCTATATATTTTTAAAGTAGTATACTCCCATAGAGAGTCATAAAATAATATTATCTTCTATTATCTGTTTTTTTTTCATACCAGGACAATTAGAAACAGTGTGAGGTATAATTTAAAATTAATATTGATTTCCTTCAGAACTAAATACCAACAAATGATAATTACTTAAAAAAAAAAACAAATTCCCATAGCAGATAAATTTTACAAGGTCTCCAAAACTGAAAATTGCTACTTACAGAGTAAAAAACCTTATAGGTTGATTAGCTTTTTCAGCAATGGCTGGATGCTAAATTTCTTGCTACTGTGACACATGTAGCACTTAATTCTAAGGAAAAGCTATATTTAAAGGGTAAATATTTTTTTCCTGTCTTAAACAGTTCAGATAGGGATAGAGAGTAGACCTGTGATTTCCTGCAGGTCAGTACATTCTCTGCAGTTCAGATATTTACTGACAAACTTACCAGATTGTGACGGTTCATCACTGTTGTACTATTCCTCCGAGTTCGGATTACATAAGGCTGAAAAATCTGTGAATTATCACTGGAAAATAAGAAGAACTGTTACCGTATCTCCTTATCAAAGACATTTTCACTTGTTTTTATTTTGTTTTTTTCTCCAAGTTCAGCTGTTGTCATAGTCTTCCAGATTCCCATTCAATTGTTCTTTGCACTAGCACATACTCCCTTCTCAAATGAATACTTCATCACACAAAAGAACTATATATCTCATGATTCAAGAAGCAACAGTATATTTCTAGAAAAGTCTAAATCTTGGTCAAGATTGTTATTGTTTACTATTTGTTCCTCAAATCTGAAGTCATAGGCCAGTGTCTATCAGAAGTATAGGGTCTTTTTGAACTTCTGATCTTAGCCATGTGAAAGCAACCTCAAATAACCAAGCCATCCTTCCCTCAAGTTAAAAAATTAACAAAGAAAAAGGACACTGGTCAAAATAGTTCATATACACGTAAGTTGATCCAAATAAATGTTCAACAGGTTGTTCCATATTTCATTTTGTGCTTAAATAGGATATTCTTGATGAACTGCACAACTACAAGGCCTTATAAATTGGCTATCTAGTCAAACGGAATTTTGAAAAATGTTTATAAAATAGTCATGGAAAAGATCTGGGAAATACATGTATACAAAAATCCCACTGATGTTTTAATCAGTCTAAAAATACGTGACTTGTCCAGTTAATAAGCCAACATTAAAGTTTAAGATTACACAATTTCCTCAATCTTCTAATCTCACAATTTCCTCAATCTAAACTACATTTCAAAGGGGTTTTTTTGGCCAGCATTAAATAAAAGGGCTGTGATCTGCATCCTTAGATGGGAGTGTCCATGATGGTTCACATTGGTACAATCACAGATCCTTCAGTTGAATCAAAGAACTCCTGGAAACTGACTTTAGGGTCTGTAAATGATACAATATTTCCTACTATGAATGACTTACAAGAGAAGAGGCTCAAGAGAAATGGCTTCATCATTAAACTGCCAGTTAAAATATGCTTTAGGGTAAGTTCTTTCTTTGTAATATTACAGGGAGGGCAAATCCCTCAATGCCTCTCGAAACAGGTGTTAAATTGAAGCCAGCCAGCTCCGGAAGTTTCAGATTGACATTCACTGCTCAGAATCAGGGAGGCCTCACAACCTGTCAAAGGGGGCAGCCAACTCTGCAGGTCACTTTACATCAAGGCAAGTACTCAGATTCCCCCCTTCAAGTCCTCTTCCTCCGAAGTGTCATTCCACCCTCATACCGGACCTACTTAACTCTTTTGTAAGGATTCTTGCCTTCCCCCTCCCTCCCTGCCCCGCCCCCCATCAGCTAGACTTCTAGGTTGCCCTCAAAAGCCGCCGGGTCGAGTCTCCTAGTTGCACTGGAGAGGGTAGGTGGCCTGCCTGGGGCCCGGAGCTTAAACTCTGTATTACCCCACCCTCATCTCCTACCTACCTGAGCCCATGGATCAAGGGAGCACTGTTGGACCTCCTCAGGTTGCCCCCATCAGGGGGAGTGGCGGCAGCAGGCAGCTCCAGGTCCAACTCCATTTTCTCCTGAGCCATGATGGGAGGTTGTGTATCGGGATGTGGGGATGACCTGAGGCTAGGATCGGTTCTCAGCTCTGGGTTCTCTCGGCTCCCACTCACTGCAGGACAGGGAGAGGGAGAGAGAAGGAAGCAGCAGGAGGAGGTGGTGGTTCTAGAAGGAGAAGGGTAGGCTCATACTGCCACCTTTTCAGGGGCCTACAACCATCGCAGCCACCCTGGCAGCCGATCACACGATGCGGGGTTGAGGCCCAGCATTGGTAGGACCTGGGCCTGGGTCTGGGTCTGGGCCTGGGCCTGGGCCTGGGCCCAGCCCCCCATGCTTAGTCCCGGGATTTGCCCCACTAATTCTAGGTTCCCCACTCCCCTCCACCCGACCAGAATGGGGCTACAGATGCAGCCAATCCTCCTCCTCCTCTTCCTCAGGCCGGCAGGAACAGCCCCAGAGAACCAGCTGGCGGGTTGAGGCCAAAACAAAAACTACAACCTGCTGCCTGTACAGCTTCCGCCGCCGTCGCCACAGCTTCCGAAGCCTCAGCAACAGCAGGGCCAGCCCTCTTTCCGCCACTCCTTCTGCGCAGGCGCTCTGTGACCACCCAGGCTTCTCAGCTCCCAGGAAGCATGCGCAAGAAAACAACTCCGCGAAAAGGAGGATCCTTTGCCGGAGGCGGGGCGCTCAGGTAGTAACTATTGGCAGATGGGCCCTGGCGCTAGAATTTGAAAGAGACCAATAGGCTGGCGAAATACGAGCAGTTACTTCTAGGAAGGGGCTCCGGCCAATGGCTGGAGGAGAAAGAGTAAGACCCCCAAAGCCCCTCGATTTCCCCCTACGCGGACCTTCGGGTAACTTCGTGGCCAATCCGGGAAACTACCCAAGTCCTCCGGTTCTAGTGGTCTTTCTTTGGCGTGGGGGGAAGGGAGACTGATTTCTTTTGTACTGAACATCTGTGAGGCTTTTTAAGATGCTCAAAGTGCGAAGCACTAGGTCAAAGGGAGATAAAGGAAGAGAAAAAATCTTGTAAGAATTGTATGACTTTACCTTCACGCAATTTTTATAAATCCTTCCTACTCACCCCTTTCCCCCTTTTCGGAACATGCCTTGTACCCATTAAAGATAAGTAGGCGGAAATACTCGTCCTTATTTTTTTTTCCCTAGTACTGTTAATTTAAGTAAGAGCAGCACCAGTGAAATAGCTAGAGCGCTGGAACTGGAATCAGAAAGACTTAGTCCCAGTCCCTCCCTCCTCTGACAAATTACCAGCTGTGTGATAAGGGGCAGATTATTTCACCTCAGAGCCTCGGTTTCTGCATTGGTAAAAATGGGGATAATTACAGGGTTATGAAGAAAGAGTTGTATTGCAAGCGTCCAAAAGCTTTGGAAATGCGACTTATAAAGTCTGCAAAAGAAAAAGAGTAGGAATTCAGTTCCAATAAATACTTATTAAGCATGTTCAGGAGCCAAGCCAGCTGATCCTGACAATCATGATTCGGAGGCATGACTTCAGCCAGAGGAGATGGATTTGAATTCCTGGCTCTGCTGCTGACCTTCCAGCTCTAAATCAGGTAATATTTTGTGAGAACTGGAATCTCTTGAGCCTCCTCTATGGATATAGCTCTTAAGTTCTCCATATCAACCTGCAAACATGTTTGATCTGCTTGTTTCCAAGAAGCTGTTTGTCCTTGATTATTACTCCATTTTAACCACTCTTTACCTCTCAACACTGTTTTCAATTTATAACACTGTATCATTTGCCTGAAAGACAATGTGGCGTTTCGGGTAGGGAACCTGCCAGCCTTGGAGTCAGAAACACTTTATGTCACATACTAGCTGTGTGACCATGGGCAAGCAAGCCATTTAGCTCTGAGAGGTCTCATATTTCTCCTAATACCAAGTTATAGGGTGAGTTTCTGATCTGCCTCTATGGAGGGAACCCTACGTGGAGTTCCCTACCCTGATGAAATTTGGGGTCTAGATCACTCTCCTCCCACCCCCAATCATTTTGCACTTGTTGATTCATTGTTTGTAATTGTCATATTCTTTCTGTGTTTTAGTTTCTCAGTAATTCCTACAGAGCAGAAAGTTTATTTGCTTCTTTTCTATTCTTTCCACTTGCCCCCTCCCCAAGTGACCCGAACTCTGGAAAGATCAGATAGTAAATATTTACTGAATGACTAGTGGTGGATTTGGTCCCTATCTCCAAGAGTTTAAAATAGATTAGGATCACCAATAGAGGAAAACATAGAACTAATATGAAACCAACAGAGGAAACTAAGCTGTTTCTGTGGATAAGGTTGTCCAATATTTATTCAAGTTCCTACCTAGTTTCTTTGAGGATTTATCTGATGTGGGAGGTTGGGGCTTTGGTCTTAATTTGCAGCACCGTTAGTTTTAATGGCCGGAAAGTAAGAGGGATTTAATCCTGATAATAGGGTGAAGTAAGGTTATGATATTCTTTGGGGAGTACTGTTCCTAGGTAACAGGAAATTGATGACATCACATAGCAAATTGGCATAAGGAGCGATGCAGACAAGAAATTTATATAATTGGTGGATGTGTCTTGGCTATTTATTTGCTATCACGCATTGAAGGTGGCAAGCAAAGAAGATTGCTCCCGGAATGATTTAAGGTAAAAAATATTTGTAAAGATTTTACTTTCAGAAATCATTATCAGCTTTTTGGTACTTGAGGGTATACCGGGACCTCTATTTTCATCAGTCAGAAAAATCTTTTGGAAAAAATCCCAAATCGGGGAAGGGAAAACTGCCTCTATCCATGTAGTACCTGTTAAGAAGTTACCACAACTTGTAATGTGTCAAGAGGCAGAATTTAGAACTATTTGTACCTGACTCCTAGAATCGTAGATCTAGAACTTAGAGGCATCGTAGAGAGAATCTAGTTCAATCCTTTATTTTTTAAAGATGAAACTGGGATCCAGAGAAGCAAAGTGATTTATTTGTTCAGCGTCCAACGGGAAGTGGTAGCCCCAGAATTTGAATTGGGTTCTCTCTCCAAATCCCGAGTTCTTTCCTCTACACCTTGGTGTCTCCAGAACCTAATCCTTTATTCACGTAGAATAATGAAGTAAATTCAAATCCTTTTTTTTTTGTGGGGGGGAGGCTGGGAGAGGTGTCCAGTATGTCTGCTGTGCTCAATATCTGCCCAAGACTTTGTGTTCTCTCTTTGACACTTTGACTACTCTACTGCCTTCTATATCCACCCGGGTTAGTTTGCTGGCTATTGTCTTCTGCACGTTGAGTTTCCAGAGGCAGCTGAGTGCCTTATCTCTCCAACTTGTAAAAACCGAGTTGGACAAGGCCCCCTCTCTCCGCTCGCCCGCTTTCTCTCCTCCGCACCCACTACAAAAGCAACAGTCAAAGAGAATCGTCCCAGGGGCCCTTAAAGTGGGGAGTAAGGAAGAGGAGAGCCGGTTTTCTAAGCGTCCCCCGGAAACGGGGCTGGGGAAGCAAAAGGGGAAGCAGGACGCCCGGCGCTGGCGCTTGCGCCGTAAGGCCGTGCTGTCGGGGCGGACGTGGGGGCGTAAGCGTGCGGGGCGGACCCTGCCTGCTCTCAGGAGGTGGCAGGTTGCAGTTTTTGTTTTGCCTTTGGCCCCTCCAATCCTGGGTTCCCGGGGGGCCCAGAAGGAGGACCGGCAGCTGCCGCAGCTCTTGGGCGTCTGAGTGCTAACTTGTCCCTGAGGCTGAAAAAGGAAGGAGCTGGGGGTGGAGGGTGCCTAGGAGGCTACCGTGACTGGGCGCGAGGCCGGAGCCAGAGCATGGGGGCCGGAGTCGCCCGGCCGGGCCCTGCCCCCCGCTGTGCTCTCTGCTGCTGGGCGGGCCTCGAAGCCTTGAATCGGGCCCCCGCCCACGGCCAACCCGGGTTGGCAGCAGCATGAGCCGCCCCGCCGTCTAGAGTTGCCTCCGCCTCCTCCATCCCCATCACTCCCCACTCCTGGTCTCCGCCCCCGGCTCCCCCTCCTCTTGCGTCCTGAGGTGAATGGGAGCCCAGAGCTGAGGCCCGGCACCTGCCCCCCGCCATGGCTCAGGAGAAGATGGAGCTGGACCTGGAGCTGCCACCAGGCACTGATGGGGGCGGCCTACGGAGGTCCAACAGCGCTCCGCTCATTCATGGGCTCAGGTGAGTGAGGGCTAGTGGGGCGGCCAAGGATGCTGGGGGGGGGGGGGCTGTGCGCATGCGCCCCGCATCCGCTTCAGCAGGTGTTTCTGCAACCATCTCCCCTCCTCCATCATTTCTTCATTTCTTTCAAACCTATTCCCCCCCCCCCCGCCCCTCCCGATTATCTTCTTCCCCTCCTCGAGCCCAGCCGGTGAACAGTACCGTCCAGCTCGAGGCCGACCCAGGCGTGAGCTAGCTTGCCCCGAGGTTGACATAGACACCGATCTGGCCGGGAGCCCGGCACCAAGTGCCGCAGCTAATTGCTGTAAAGTAGAGCAGGTGCTTTTCCTGGTTTTGGCTAACTTTATTCTCCATCTCTAGCCCCCTTCTAAGTAGCTCTCTGTTGTCTCCACCCCCACCCCTCCAATCATTGTGCTCGGGTTCGTTTTTGTCGTGCTTGGACAATGCTGCTTCTCCACACCATACCAATACAAATCTACTCCCGACTCGAAAGGCCGGGTGGAAAGACACTTTCCCTAAACGGAAAAGGTGTTGCAGAAATGTTACACCCTGCATGTATCAGATGACAATAAACATTTCTCACGATGGCAGCTAAAATATGTGCTTTTAATTGCCTGAGGATTGAGTGCTGGTATAGTAGTTTGATTTCATTCTTATATCCTGCTCATGTACTTGTGCACAATAATGAAGATGGTAGATTTAAGGTCCCAAGGGACCTTAGAAGAACTGAAATGCTGACATATGTGTCCCGAGGTCATACAGATAGTCATATCTCAGATTTGAATTCAGGTTCTTTGTCTTCTGGTTTCAGCATTATGTCCATTCCAAACTTTTTGAGGTAAGAAAGCATAAACTTCCATATAGCATCAATCAAAAACAAAATTAAGTAAAAAAAAAAAAAGTAATGCATATGGGCAGGGAAGAGCCACAAAAAGATGCTGAATTTAGAGTCATAGGACCTGAGTTAGAATCTCAGCTCTGCCGCTTCCTGACTGTGTTCTTGAACAAATTACTTAATCTCTCTGGGCTTTGGTTTCCTCGTCTATAGTATGAAGGAGTTGGATAAGTTGGTTTCTAAGGCAGAGTTTCTTAACTTTTTGTGGGTTGTTGGACCTCTTTGGTAATCAGGTAAAACCTATAAATCTCAGAATAATGTTTTTTTGATAATTGAAGGAAATGCTAAGTTTCAGTTAGAGGTTAGTGAAAATAAAGATGTGATTTTTTTTTCCCATCCAGGTTTATGGACCCCCTGAAATCTATCCACAGACCCCATCGGCCCTAGGTTGAGCCCTTTCTCTAAGGTCACTTGCACCTCCAAAATCAATGAAATTTTGAGACTAAAATCCACAAAACTACAAAAGTAAATAGGCAGATAGGAGATGGGCAGCCACCCCAACAAGAGGGCTTTATGGTGTGTTTATATTTGAGAAGCTGAATGATTTAGAAAATATAGGATTCTGTTGTGATTTTAAGCTTTTATTTAAGGCCAGTAGTGAATGTAAGAAAGCATTGAGGGCTGATAACAGGATTGGTCAGTGATGGAAGGTTTCATGAAGGAAAAAAGTAATAGTTCCCAAGACGATGAGGAAAGCCATTTGCTTGACAAGAACTTTCAGTGATGGTCAAAGCAACAAAGATGGCATGGAAAACAAGTAAGGACAAGCAGCAAACTGGGAGACAAGGTAGATACTACAGTGAAGTTGATTGAATGTTGCATCTGTCAGATTTTCTGCTTCATCAAGGTATTCATAGGGTCTAAGTTGAAGACGCAGTTTAAATGGGGGTAAAACATTCCACTCAGGAAGCTGGGGGCTTAGAAATTGAAGGGACCAAGTTGCCTACAAAAAAAAAAATTGGAGCTCAAGATACCTCCCTGGGTGATTTAGAGGACTTTGCTCACAAAGCATTATGCAAATGGAAGCTTATTATAATGTACTATTATCTGCCTGAACACAAGGAGGGCTGGACCTCCATTAGAGGTCCTGTCCAGGGTCCATGAAGTAACACTAACAATGCTATTTTAGCAGACACAGGATTTGGTCAGAGGTTAATCCACAAAGTTCCGGAAGGTATTGTAAGCTTTGACTTCCAACTGGGAAATTTGGATTTTTACCTAGGCTTCTTTCAGTTCCACTATGTATGCCGCTCACTTTTTTTCCTTTTCATTGCCATTCCTTCCTCAATACCATTCCAGGCCAAGACAGCTCTTTATTCAGTACTTGTTAAACATCCTTTCACTTCTTTCAAATAACTTCCTGAACTCATTTAATGATGCCTCTTTGAGAAATCCCACTGTCTGCTTTGCACCAGCATTTGTTAGTTTGTGGTGCTTAACAAGTTCTTTAGGGCAAGTATTAATCTGGTTATAGAGTTTCCAGGCTTTTGTATATGTGATTATAAGCCTAAAAGTCAGTGACAGATGGTTTTTTATCATTCTCAATTCTTTATAATCCCTTTTTGTTTTTTCCATTTGGCTAGTTTTATTACTGGAATGAGGAACAAAATAAAATTATTGGTAGAAATAACCCTCTCTTCTCCCCTACCCTTCAGCAATTAGGAAAGGACATAAAAATTAATGTAGTTAACTACTTTCCTAGGCCTGCCATTAAATGAAAGATTTCTCTAAATCTTTGAGTTGTCATTTCCTATATTTGAATTTATTTCTCTGGTAGGCTGCAGACTGATCTCAGACTTGAGTGAGGAGAAATTCAGTTTTATCATGCCTCAGAAACTGAGAAAATGAGTTTACTTATGCACCAGCCATTCACTTTCCTCCTTGTCACCTATTTCCCTTGAGTCCAGGGAGTCAGACAACAATTCCTTTAAAATAACCCCTTTATGGAAATGGATTGAATAGGGTGGGAAGTAGAAAATGGGGGATATTTCTAAAGTCTGCCATGTTGGATTCTCCAAGTAAAAATGTAATTGCTTAAAGGTAATCTGGGGCTTACATTTTCAAGCCCTGCTCTTAACTTTGGATGGTAGTTATAAAAGCCATACTTTGAACTTCATCTGAAAGTGATGCAAACTTAATGCTAAATTTCCAACAACATTAATTTATTCGTATTAGGAATATAACTAAGGATGGGATGCCAAGTTCCTGGGTTAGAATCCAAATTTGTTTGGCTAGTTGTGATGCTAACTGTACTTTGAATCATTCTGTGTTTTCTTATCTGTGTCTAAATAGCTGTTCTCTTTAGGGACATAGTTCTTAAACATTTGAATGGCAGTTTCTTTTTTCTTTTTAAATCACCTATGATGGCCTATAACTACATTTGACAAATATGTATTTTGGTTTCAGTGACAATTCACAGATATTCCAGGCTGATATGCTAAGAACCAGAAGGAACAGTACTACATTTTTAAACCGGCACAACCTGGTAAGAAAATGCTGATAGCTTATTCATTACCCACACTCGTGCTATTTCAACAATACTTAGGGAAAGAGCAACACATATACTATTGATAATTCTCTGCACTTGTGGTAAAATTTCTTTCTAGAGCCCATGTGGCTTTAGGATTTTGTTTTTAATATAGGAGATCACTGGGCTACTTTTTTTTTTCTTGAAAAGAGAATTTTCATACTCTACTTAGAGGAATCTAGTGTTCATTATTCTTTGGTCTTAAATTATCACCTTTGTGTGTCATAGTGTCACATAATATCTAAACAAAAATAGTCCTTTTACACCAATAATTTTTCAGTGTTGCATTTATTTTTAAATCAGTAAACAAAAAAATTTTTTAAATCATTATAGCTGAATACATTTTATTAATATGATATCTCTAGAGGAAATTTTGTTGAATATATAACTCAGAAATAATTTTTAAATATTTCTCTATGATATCTAAATTTAATGAAACCATGGAAATGATCCTCATGGAATTTAGATGTGTGTGTGTATACACACACATATATACATATACATATATGTATATATACATATACATGTGTGTATATATATACACATATGTGTATATATACATGCACATGTTTAAATATATGTGTGTGTTAATGGCATACTGATGTAAATGTCGAAAATAATTCTTGTACATTACACTCCTTAGCAATTCTAGGTTCTCAATCTGTAAATCTTAGAATTTAGAGTTGAAAGGGATGTTAAAAGATCATTGAGCCCAATCCCCCTCATTCTAGAGATGAGGAACACGAGGCACAGAGAGGTGAAGTGATTTTTCTAGGGTCTCACAGCTAGTAAATGTCTGATACAAAATTTGAACCCAGGTTTTCCTGCCTCCAAGTCTGGTGCTCTATCTATTATCCAAACTTGCCACTCAGTGATCCACTTTAATGTAACTTAGCCGTCTCATAAAATGTACCATTAGTGTAGCAAGCTTGAGGTTTTTAATATGTTGGTAATAATAATTTCTAGGCCTAGTTTGATGTAATTCATACATACTTCAGGGGTTCTTTATTTAAACTGTTTGGGTACTCCTTCCAGGAACACAAATCACAAATCCTTTGCAGCAGAGTTAGCACATTCTCAAAATTCCCTAGTGCCATGAACCAGTTTAAAATATAATTAGGAAATGTTTAACAAAATAAATAAAATACAGTAAAACATAGATAATGTTAACTTGTGGTTTTCTAAGTCATTCTGTAGCCCACAGGGATCTCTTTCTATTTGACACCACTGCTCTGCAGCTTAGTTAGAATATTTTCATGAGTTACCATGGCTAAAAAAAATTCATCATCTGGGGAACACCTCTGGTAATTGAGCCTCCTTAAGGCTAGCTAGCTCAGTCCTGAGATGACTGATGGACATATGTAAAGTCCTTTGCTGAGTCCCTACTTGAGGCTTTTCCAGCTTAGGACAGACTACCAGAGCTCAGCCCCTTGCTTTGTGTAGCAGCTTGTAAAAATCAGGGTTACAGTGAAATATTATTTATCATACAACTAGAGCAGAGAGCCTGATGTAATAGCTCCCAAGACAAAAAGCCCTCATCCAAAGATGCCCACATTATTTTTGATGGCCTCAAAAAGGATACGATTCAAATGCCAAAAACGGATAGGGGAATGGACAAACAATTGCTGATACATGAGCATAATGAAATTTGATCATTTTTAAGGTCCTGTTTAAGCTCAAAAATCCTATGGTTCTCCAATCTGTAAATGTTATTTAATAAAAAACTATAAGGATGCAGAGTGTATTAATAAAATCCAAGTTGTTGATAAGGTACCACTCCACGTGGGCAGAGAAAGATTCTGCTATATCAGTGAATCAATATTAGATTCTGGTAGTTCCCCTTTATCAATGAAATTACAGGGTTGGTCCTTATCCCTGTATGTATGTGTATTATATCCAATTTACAAAATTATTTACATTTTACAAAGTATTCCATCCATTTACATTGTATAATATACAAAATAAAATATATATTATATTTATAATATAATTGTAAAAATTATACATTCTTACAAAATATATAATACAAATATATTAATAAACATTCATATATTTAATTAATGTTTAGTCACAAAAGCAAACCACAAGCATAAATACTTTTATCTAAGAATGTACATTTAAAAGGTCCAGAGAGAATATGGAGTGATAGTTTTAAGAGTCATTAAACAATTTTAAAGAAGAGGAAGAAGCCTTCATTGACGAGATATTTGAAAAACTGAAATGTTTTCCTCACCATATCAATACCAGGCTCACAGATTTAGATCTGGAAAGGACCTCAGAGTTCATGTGACCTAACCCTCCTCCCCCTTTCTAGACATGAGGAAACTGAGGTTCAGGGAGGTTGGAATGACTTGTCCAGGCCATATGAGGAATAAGTAGGAGATGGCTTTTGACCCCAGCTCTTCTAATTCCAAGCCCTGCGTTCTTTCATCCATCCCACGCAGTGTCTCACTAGCTTATTTACTGCCAGGTTCTTTCTCCAGTCCTCCTATTCATATGCAACCCTGATCAAGTCCGTCCTCTCCCCATCCTACCAAATAAGATTCAAACTTAGCCTAGCACTCAAGGCTTTCTGTGACCTAAACGCAGTCACCACCATTATCAACATCAGCAAGTATTTATCAAGCCCTTCTTATGTGCCATTCTACCTTTTGTACCATTCTACCTTGTTCCAAAAGTCTTTGTGCAAGTTTCCATTTTAATAGCTTAAAACTGCATTAAGACTTTTGAGATAGCCTTTATAATACTATTTATAGCACTTTATATTTTACAAAGTGCTTTTATTGCCATTATCCTCTCCAGCCAAACTCTGCTACATTCCATCCCTGACTGTCCATCTTCCTCCTTCACTGCTATTTTGTGCCTGGAATTCCAGCCTCCAATCCTCTCTCCTTCTTCCCCCCTCCCCCTCTTAATTCCTAGTACTTTTCTAGGATCCCTCTTTTGTATATCCCATTCTCTCAGGCATCTCAGTAATTTGTCATTTCTTCTATTAGATTGTAGGGTTCTAGAGAGCAAGACCAGTTTCATAGCCTTAGCACCTAATATAGTGCCTTCTCTGTACCTAGTAGGTTCTAAATAAATGTTTGTTGAACTTGATCAAAACCCTTAAAGCCTAACTGAATTAAATAAGGTCTTCTCCATGAAACCCTCTGTGAATTTCCCTAATGCATTCCCTTTTTCCCCCTCTGATCTCTTATAATGCTTTGCCTTGTACCTTTCACATCTGATGTTATTTTGTATTTTACTTCTTTGGGTGTATACCCTATCCTCCTATTAAATTCTGAGCTCTGAACTGATAAGAAGGATCATATCATCTCTAAACTTAGTTATAACAGTGCCTAATAGTGCTCTGCACCACAATGGGAGGATTTATTAATTGAATTATCCTGTTGCTAGCTAGAAAGTAGCATGATACAATGGAGAATGAGTTCTGGATTTGAAGTTTAGAGAACCTGTATTTGAATTCTGGCTCCTACTAGATCTGTTTCTTGAGGGTCTGGCCTAAATCTTAGTGACCTTGGTGTATCCCCTCAGCATCTAGCCTATTGCTTTGCATTCTTTATACAGACACGTTTGATATTTGAATTCAGGTGTGCAGTCCATCTTTAGTTAATAATTAGTTTTCACATCAGTCTAGAGACTGTTTCTTACTGTATGTTCCTGCCCCTAGCCCAGCTTCTAGGCTAGGAACTTGGCAGGTAAGCCAGGACAAGTAGAAATCTTCTCATTACACAGAGAGCAACAGTCCATGTTAAGTTTTTTAATATAAAGTAACTCACTGCTCCAGCCTGATTTGTTTTCTGTTTGCTATCTTGGCCAGCTAATTTGGATTTAACAAAAAACTGCTTGTTTTTAAAGAAATGTAGTTCTGATACATTCAAATATATTAACACTTACTTGGCTAAATGTTTGCCTGAAAGGATCCTTTGGTTAATGAATAGCAGATGTGAATGATTTATAATCAATCAATTATGTGTAAGTAATATTTCCCCTGCAATGCTTAAGGACACTTAGTTTTGCCTCTTACGAGGCTTAAATATGTCTCTTGAAATCTTGTTTCAATGTCATTTGCACTATCAGAAAAGAATTTGCTTAGTAAAGATAAGTTTTAAGTTCCCCTCCTCTTGATTGTCACAAAATCTGAAATAGTTGAGCCTGATTTTAATAAGTTGTTGTAAATATAACTATGGGACGGACATATTTGGCCATCTTTCTAAGTTAATCCTAAATGGAGTAGAGACATCGTGCTAATATAGCACAAATTACCCCGTCTTGGACTTTTCTTTATACTCTCATTAGCTTCTTTAAAACTATTGAATCATAAAATAAATTAATAAATAAAATAAAAATTAAAAAATAAACTATCGAATCAGGATTCCCATTAGAGTCATTCTGGATGAAAAGTATTAAGCCACGATTTTCACTTTGCAAGGAGTGCCCACATTGAGACCACAAATCCATCAAAGTCTGAATTTGAACTTAAGATTCTCTGACTTCAAAGCCAGTATCCTTTTTACTTCATCACTCTTTTCTACTAATATTGTAACATTCTTTTCTGTCCCATATTGCCCAGGTGAGCATTTCTTTTTTTTGCTTTTTGGAGGGCAATTGGGGTAAGGTAACTTGCCCAAGGTCGCATGGCTAGGTTTTTGTTTGTGTGTGCATTACGTGTCCGAGGCCGGATCCGAACTCAGGTCCTTCTGACTCCAGGGCCGACGCTCTACTCACTGCGCCACCTAGCCACCCCCACATTTCTTTTGACCTATATTGGAAACTCTAAGCCTTTCATTAGTATAAATTTCAATTTAATTTTTACAAGTTCCTTTAGTGTAAATTAAGCAGAAATATTAAAACAAATTTTTTTCTGTATTATTTTGCAGTTTCTACCATCCTCCCCTCTTCGAATCCCAAGTAGCCGGATTCATCAGATCAAACAGGTAGGAAAATGGGGGGGGGGGGGCGCGGGACTTTGAAAGTCACTATCCAATCTAGCACTAAAAAGCAAAGTTAGACCATTTAATTCCCATATTAAGTATTAAGTATTGTTAATAATTTAGATTTTCAGTTTAGGAGTAGCATTTGTTTAGAAAAAAAATTTTTTTACATTTAAAAAAAAGTTTTATTAGGTTTTAGAAAGTAGTAGTTTAAAAAAATAATAATATAACCATATGTTACATAATGCCCTTTTCTCCCCAGGGAACTCAGAGGATTATTACTTAGAAAGACTAATTTTCAGTTACAAAATAGGTCAGGGGTGGAGAACCTGTAACCTTGAAGCCGCATTGTGGCCTTCTAGGTCCTTGGGTAAGGCCTTGTAACTGAGTCCAAATTTTACCAAACAAATCCTTTTATTAAGGGGATTTGTTCTGTGAAATTTGGATTCAGTCAAAGGCCACAGGTTCCCTACCCTTGGATAGTCACACTACAACATGATTGTGCCATTTTTATTACATTGCTTAAAAAAAAATCACAAATTGTAACTTGACTGTTCATAGCACTACCTTTGTTCTGTGTTTGTTTGCTTCATTATCACTCTAAATTCAGAGCTGTGGTGTGAGGTTTGGGGTTTGTTTTTTTTTTTGGGTTTTGGGTTTTGAGTTTTTTTGTCAACATAAGTAAAAAATTAAAATGGTATGAGTCTATATTTTATGGCTTATCAGTTGGAAAGAATCTACTCACAACCCCATTGTAGGAAGTGATTTAGGTTTGGGGGCTGGCTACGGGATTGCCTCAGTTCACTTTACTCTGTTTCCACTCTATCTTGATAGATAGCAACCCTTATAGTTGATAGCAACCCTTCCCCCTGCCCCATGAGCATTTTTTCTTCCACTATCTTCTCCCCAAAAGAACAGGATGATAACACGAAACTCAGTTGAGCCCTCTGTGTCTAGGTGTATACATTGTATCCTTAGCATTTCTCCAGTGATAAAAACAGCCTACAATCTATGTCCAAGGGAACTTTTCTTCAGCTCTGAAATTTGCAGATTGCAATCCCCTCAATTATCATAGGTATTTGAGACTTAGTTATATGTTAGTTTTCAGAGCTCTGAGTAAAGAATATTTTAACTGTAGCTAGTAATACAGATAGTAAAACAGCTTATTATCTATATTAATTCAATGTTCATTGCATTGAGAGCTACAAAATAAAAGATAAGTTGGAGGAGGAAAGCAGAAATATATTAGCTTCCAGTCTGACTACAGATTTAATGGAAAAATGTAGATTTATTTTCAGCAACTTAATTTTCTGATCTATTTTTTTCCAATTGCCCTTTTCCTATTTCTTTATATCTGGGTCTTTAATTGTGACTTCTTTTTGGCCATAGAAGTTAACCCTTTAAATTCAAGATAGTATCATATATAATGATTGTGCTTATTGAGTAATATTTCCCTTTTATAGTCTGAAAATGAAACCTGACATACATTATGTTGTTTGGGTCTTGTTACATGGGCTTCCGAAGTGTCTTTGGAGAAACATATCACTAAAGACATTAATTTTTAGAAGAGTGAAAACAATTTTCTTTTGTAGAATATTCTTCCAAAAGGAAATTTTTGTCCATATGTACATTTAAATGCCGTATCCCCTACTGCCTCTTTTTTCCTATAGGTGCTAATAGCAATATTCCAAAGGTAAAGAATGTCCTTTTTCCATAGGTAGGCCATCTCAAGTGGAAATGGAACACAGTAGTTTCCTTTCACATTATATACCACATAATACCTCTCCATGTCTTCTATATACCTATTATTTGAGCTTTCTGAAATGATAAAATTTAATACACATTTACAAATTATTTCATTTTTTACACTCCTTAGCAATTCTAGGTTCTCAATCTGTAAATCTGAGAATTTAGAGTTGAAAGGGATGTTAAGAGATCATTGAGCCCAATCCCCCTCATTTTAGAGATGAGGAACACGAGGCACAGAGAGGTTAAGTGATTTTTCTAGGGTCTCACAGGTAGTAAATGTCTGAGACAAAATTTGAACCCAGGTTTTCCTGCCTCCAAGTCTGGAGCTCTAGCTATTATCCAAACTTGCCGCTCAGTGATCCACTTTAATGTAACTTAGCCGTCTCATAAAAATGAAATCTTGGAATTGGAAGGGACCACTGAAGTTACCCATTTCAACCTTCTCCATAGGTGGTCATTTAGCTTCTATATGAACACCTCAGCTCTTGGGTGGCTGACTCACTGCCTCCTGAGGCAGCAATAATTACCAGCAAAGTTTTCTTTAAACTTAGCTGGAAATAATAAGCCATGAGTCCAAAAGAATGAAGATGAAACACGGGGACTCCTGACAGAGAGGTGATGAACTTAAAATGCAGAAAGAGACATTCATTTTGGGACTTGACTGATGTAGGAATTTGTTTTCCCAGGCTCTGTGACAATAAGGGCTTTATTTGTTTTTGTTTTTTTTTTCCTTTTAATTTGCTATGAGGAGATGTGGAGGAAATGGGAGGAAATAGAAGAATACTTATTACATGAAAAATTAAAATAAACTTTAAAAAAATTTTTAAAGAAACAGCTGAAATCTGCCTCTAACTTGCATCCTAGCTCTAGCCTCTGAAGCAGAGCAGAAGACACCTAAGCCGTCTAATGCAGTAGAACCCTTGAAATCTTTGAAGATAATTTTTCATGTTCTCCCTTAAGGCATCTCTTTTCCAGGTTAAAGATCCCCTGCTTCTTCAGTCATATAACATGGTTTCAAATTCCTTTATTCTCAGTTACCCTTTTGGGGTATGCTTTGGCTTAGCTATGTCCCTTCTTAAAAGATGGTGCTCTGTACTATAGACAGTAATTCAGAGGCCATTTGACTAGGGAGGAATACCATGAGGGTATCCACCTCCTTTATTCTACACACCATACTTCTAGTAGTGCAACCTAAAAGCACATTACCACCCTTTATTTTGAGCTTATGGTCAGTAAAAACCTCCAGATGTTTTTTCTCCCCACATTTCCCCCAGTCCTGTACTTGTGTGGTTGGGTTTTCAAAATTTTAAGTGCTAGACATTTGTGCCAGTTAGATTTCATTTTATCATTGACCTTTTGTTCCAGCCTACTGAGATCAGTTCAGATCTGTTCAGATATGAGCTCTGTCATCTGAGAATTTGATAAGCCATGCCATCAGTTTCTTTATTCAAGTCCATTAGTGATGATGGTGAAGAGAATGGGGTCAAGAACAGAGAACTCTGCTGCCACAAGGGTTTAGTGGCCTCCCCACCTTACCTAGATAATATAGTGGTAGGACTTTTTAAGGGATTGTATCAGACATAGACATGACCGTACTTTTGAGGCTGTCATATGATAGGTTAAACTTACTCCACTGGGTCCCAGAGGACAGAACTAGAAGCAATGAGTAGAAGCTATCAACCAGAAGATTGAGATTTTCTGTAAGGAAAAAACTTATATAACAATTTGAACTGCCCCAAAGGGGGAGGAGCTCTTAGGTTCATCCTCCCCAGAAGTCTTCATAAACAGAGGTTAGATGCCCACTTACCAAGTGTGTTCTTGGGGATGCTTAGTAAAATACCATGTGGACTAAATGACCTCCAAGGTTCTTTCTGACTCTTAAGTTATCATTAAGTCCTTGATATAAAGTGACTTTATGAACTGAATCTGTTTGAGATAAATTGTGCTAATTGCAGACAGAACATCCAGAAATTATATTGTAGGGAACAGTTCTAGAGCCTCAGTTAAGATATATTTTATGAATGTTTCTTTCTCTCTACAATTAGCTCTGAAGTTGTACCTTTTTACTCTTTGGATTTTACTTTTGCTTTGTGTGTTTTTGGGTTTTTTTTGGTGTTTTTTTAAAACAGCACAGAAAGTTGTGACAGTGCAGTAGGTGGTAAAAGCTCTGAACTGACAATCAAAAGAACTGGCTTCTAGTCTATACTTTGCCACACATTTGTTGTGTAACCTTTGGCAAGTCACTTAACCTTTTCTGAGCCTCAGTTTTCTTATCTGTTTAATGGAGATAACATTTGATCTGTTTACCTCAGGGCTTTTGTAAGAATCAGTTGGAATATAGAACTAGGAAGTTTGTAGTGCTTTATAAGGTAAGGTGGTATAAATATCATATCACTGAATATTTGAAGTATTCATTGTGAATGATTTGAAATTTCACACTCTTTGATAGGAACATTTTGAGGATTTTTATGGTAAACTTCCCTAATTGATCATATGTTCCAAGAGATCAGGGATTGCATTGTATTCATCTTTTTTTTGCTTTTTGGAGGGCAATTGGAGTTAAGTGACTCACCCAAGGTCACACAGCTAGTTTTTGTGTTAAGTGGCTGAGAAGGGATTTGAACTGAGGTCCTCCTGACTCCAGGGCCAATGCTCTATTCACTGCACCACCTAGCCGCCCTGATTGTATTCATCTTTGTACCATGTCTCCATAGAACCTAGCAAAGTGCCTTGCCCATAGATGAACCTGTAAAAAAAAATCAATTGTTGAATGAATGAATGGTAAAAATTGAGCCTCTCATCAGAGGATATTATAAAATATTAAACCAAAGTGGATAACAGTAATTACATTCCCTATGAAATAATTTTTTTTACTATGTTATTTTCAAATAACAATTAACATTTTCTACTACTTGTCCCAAATTAAGACTCACCCAATCACAGATTGAAAATCTTGGTTTCATTTCTGATTCTTCTTCCTCTTTCATCCACTGTATTATCTAACCAATCACAAAATCTCATGTATTCTTTCTTGACAACCTCTCTCTGATTTACTCTTTTGTCTTCACTCCTACTAGCCAGGTCCCTTATGCCTTGGATTACTGCATCAGTCTTTTCTGCTTCTATTTCTTCTCCTATTTCTTTGGCCAATCCATCCTGCATTCTAGCACTAGAGAAATCTTTCTAAAAACACCATTGCTGATGTAACTTGTTATTGCTGTTCAGTCATTTTCAGTTGTGTCAGACTCTTTGTGACCCCATTTGGGGTTTTCTTGGCAAAGATACTGGAGCAGTTTGTCATTTCCTTCTCCAGCTCATTTTACAGATAAGAAAATTGAGGGAAGTGACTTACCCAAGGTCATACAGCTATTACATGTCTGAGGCCAGATTTGAACTCACAAAGATGAGTCTTCTGACTCTTAAGCCTGGCACTCTATCCACTGCAGTGCCACCTAGCTACCCTACTAACGTAACTATCCTGCTCACAAATGTTGTTGGCTGCCTATTACCTGTTGAGTAAGATCCAGGTTCCTCATCTGACATTCAAAGTCCTTCATAATCTGGCTCCTCCTTGTCTATTTGACCTTATTTCTTACTGTTGGCAGTACAGACCTTAAAGTACATGTAGGCCTGTCTCTTCTCCTGCCCTTCAACACATAATGTTAATTCCTACCTCTCAGCTTTTATTCATGGTGTTCCCACTGTCCTGCCTCCTCCAGGATACTTTCCATGATACTTTCTTTGTCGTGGGGATTTTGATGCAAGTCTAAATGTTAAGCAAAAACATGTGTGCTTGTTCAGGGACTCTTTCTCTATAGCACAGTGAAGAAAAAGATGAGGATTCATCAAATACTAAATGAAGCTGGGTAAAGATTCAGTGCATTTAGTGTGGTTATTTTTCTCTTCCTTCAGGAAGAAGGAATGGATATGCTAAACAGAGAAACTGTGCATGAACGGTGAGTATATTACTTTTGAATTAAAGTGCTTTAGGATGGTATTTACTTCCAGGTACATTTGTATCCAACTTTTACTTTTATTTTTAAAAAAGTACCAACAATAACATGACCAAATAAGATTCTTTTCTTTTTTTAGAGAAGTTCAAACTGCAATGCAGATAAGCCAAACATGGGAAGAAACTCTAACCTTGGTAAAGTATCTGTACTTCAATTTTGCATACGTTTTTGAAATTTTGTGCTTACCAAGAATATCATTCTTCCGTATTCCTCCTTCTTTATTTCAAAGCCTCTTTGGTGAAAATTAGGATGAGATATGCTTCCATTCACTGTAACTTAAAAGGCTTTTAAGAAGAAATATTGTATGGTTTAGCCATAAGATTACTCTCTCCTTTTTAAGAGTTGGGTCCAAAATAAATAACTGTCTGAAACAAAACCATCATTTTCATTATGAAGCACTCCTTTGTCTTGATGATGAGCTTCAAAAACATCTAGTCAAAATATTTAGATGATAAAGCAATCAAAATTCTTATTTTCTTTCCTTAATTTACAAACAATTGGACTTTTTTTGTTAGTTTTTTTTGTTTGTTTGTTTTTGGGTTTGTTTGGTTTTTTGTTTTGTTTTTGTATTTTGTTTGTTTGTTTGGGTTTTTTTTTGCTTTTTGGAGGGGGATGGCAGGGCAATGGGGTTAAGTGACTTGCCTAAGGTCACACAGCTAGTAAGTGTGTCAAGTGTCTGAGGCTGGATTTGAACTCAGGTCCTTCTGACTCCAGGGCCGGTGCTCTATTCACTGCACTACCTAGCTGCCCCCAACTATTGGACTTTAAAGCAACATATGATGTATTTCCTGAAAATTTGACTCTATTTTATATCCATGATACATATATCTCCACCATTATTTTAGCATTTACTTTTCAGGTGGAGCAAATTTAGAACTTAGTTAGAAACTCTTACTAAAAAATGTTTTAACTCCTGTGTACAGATTATGGTTGCTTAATTGTGGTAGTTGAATGATCAGCCATTTTCAGTCTTAGTCATCTTGAGGAAGTAAGGATTGAGCTCAATTTTCAGATTTTTTTTTACCTCTCTTCCAGAGTCTTAAACCCAGCAACTAGAATTATTACTAAAGAAGATAGTACTCCTTTTCCTAGATATACTGGAATAGCAGTGTTGACAGGTTATCTCTGATGATTCTAGCAATTAGGCTATTTAGACACAAATGGGTTTGGGGGATCCCTTTGTAGCCTGACATTTCAGTGCATTGGTGCTATTGGAACTTAGAACTGATATTTTATTTTATTATTTTTTTAATTTAATATTTTCTCTTTTTTCCAATTACATATAAAAACAATTTTTAACATTTGTTTTTAAGTTTTTTTTGAGTTCCATATTCTTTTCCTCCCTCGTTGAGAAGGTAAGCAATATAGGTTTGATATAGGTTATACATGTGTGATCATGCAAAACATATTTCCATGTTAGTCTTGTTGAGAAAAAAAACCACCAATAAAAAAATCAAACAGGAAAATTAAAGAAAATAAAGAAAAAGTATACTTCAATTTACATCCAGACTCCATCAGATCTTTCTCTGCAGATGGATAGCATTTTTTATCATAAATCCTTCAGAATTGTCTTGGATCATTGTATTGCTGACAATAGCTTAGTCATTCATAGAGGATCATCATATAATATTGCTGTTACTGTATCCAGTGTTCTCCTGGTTCTGCTCATTTCACTTTGCATCAGTTCATGTAAGCCTTTCCAGGGTTTTCTGAGAACATCCTTTAGGGCTGATATTTTATAGCCAGATTTAAACAATTAGGTGAATCCAATCATTTTAGTGCTTATTTTAATGTATTTAGATGCCATTTTTCCTACTTCCCCACTAGTGCCCAGTTTCAGCTATTTCCTCTATGGTCATTTTCGAAACAATATTATTTTCAGTATCATCTCCATTCACGTTTAGGGAAGAATAATATTCGCTTTTTCTCTGATACCTTGATACTAAGCAGTGCCAACTCTTTTGGAGCCATAATACAGCTATGGAAATTTTTGTGAGTCCCTAAAATTCCATGTAACGGGTTCTTCCAAAGTATAAGGATATCACCTATCAGTGGAACTGATTTTGGGATTCCTTGCTACGGTGTAGAGTTGGTAGAAATTCCAAGCTCTTTCCAACCAATGAAAGCAATAAGAGTTGCTTCTCCCCAGCAGCAGCTGCAATCCAATATTTCCTCACTGCTGTCACCTAAGTTCAACTTTCAGTGATATAATTACATACTGTTCCATTTACCTAGAATGATAACGATGGAGAGAAGTCATCATCCCCAAGGCGTGTTGATTTTATTCCAGTATCTCCAGCCCCTTCACCCACCAGGGGAATTGGAAAGGTGAGAGGATGAAGCTTCACCACGTGCCCCCTGATATTCATCCAGTGAACCAGTAAAACGTGCCTTTTAAGCATCTGTTCTGTCCAGCACACTGTGCCAAGGCACTGGGGGAAAACATAAGCTGACATTTAGGAAATCTTATGTTTAGAACCCCCAATTCTGAACAGCCTCTCTTTATATGTGATTTGGAAAGTGTCATTTCTTCTTTTTTTTTGAACAATGTTGCATTTTGGTTTTTTAGCAGTGCTATTCGCCTTCATTACAGACCTTTGTTGCCAGCAATGGGATGCCTCCTAGCCCCATTCCTAGCCCGACTAGACGATTTGCTACGTAAGTTTACATTACATGAGAGTACCAAATTGTTTCTAACTAAAGTAAAGTTATATTTTTCTAAGTTTCTTTTTTCTGGACTTAGTAAACATGGGTAGTGTCTTTTCATAGATAAATTAAAATGTTCTTTTTTTAGTTGTCATTTCACATATAGTGAAATATCTAGCTGAATTTATACATATTTGTACACATGACATCTCCCCTCTGGCATATATTTACTCACAAATAGAATTTTCTGGTTACTTTTTACAAGTATTTCTGCTCCTCCACCTAGAAACATGGAATTATACAAAGAATCTATGATTTCATGAACATCTAGTGTCTGATTTAGTAACTCCCTCTAACAACCAAAACTGAAAATTCAAGTCCTAAGGCTTTGAAAACTATATGAGCTCCTCCTGTTACTGCTACTAGATATGTGGAAAAGTCAGTGTTTGGTACAAATCTGAATGGGCCACTACCTCCCTAAAATCCAGACTAATGGCATTCTCTTTTTAAGTCCTAGCAAATTGCCTGAAGTCACTTTACCTATAAGGGATTGCCGAGGGTCCCATAGCTAATAACTGTCAAAAGTGAGATTTTAACCCCCAAAGTCTTCCTGATTCCAAACCCAGCCCTCTGTAGTCATTACACATGCTGCTTCTATCTCCCTCCCTAGGTTTACAATAGCTCTGTGAATTACAACTAGGACTACATTGCTCTCCATTAATTTTTCCAAATTTAGGAAGATTTTCCTGGCTAGAGATCCGAGTTATAAGAGTATGTTTGCTACTAGGTTATTCTTATTCTCACTCAGAATTAGGGCAGAACAATTAGAAGCTTCTCTTGCTGTACACTTGGCATTGGAGACAGGTTGGGCATGGCTTCTGAGAGCTATATTTTATGACCTCATTTTCTGGTCTAATGAGTTGTGCCAGCTGAACCTGGTTATCCAAATCCTTTTTGGGAGTAGTGGTGGCTTTGCTCTGGTAATCTTGTAGACTTCTGATCACAACTGTTGACATGTGCATAGAGGCATAGTAATGACAAATATGATTCATATTACATCAGCAGGAGGAGTCAGAGTCCCATCAACTGTATCAGACCGAGTGTGCTGGGACCCATAAAGAGAAAAGGTACCGTGGTTCTATGGGAATTTGGGAAATGGGACTTAAAAAGTTACATTTTCTCAACATATACTCTAAGTAGTAGCTTACACTTACATGGTACTTAATGATTACAATGTAATTTCGCATATATTCTCACTAAATCATTATCAAGTAGTTGTTTTGTTAGGATTAGTTTTTCACTGACCATGTAACATTTGATAGATGCTGGAAGTATTTTTTTAAAAATCCTTTTCAATTTAGACTACTTAGTTTAGTAAGTATTTTACTGCTTTTTCTTCCAGTGCTTAACATGGAGAATATTAAAATGTGGCATAAATTTTAAAATGGTTGAGGTTGTAGTATTCGTTTTTATTCTTAGTTTTTAAAAGGTGAGATTGAAGAAAGGAGGATGGTTGGTATTGGGATGATGACAACTCAAACGAGCCAGTCTTGTCTCATCTCACTCTATCTCCATCTGACCTTGTTCTTCTCTCAACTTACTAAAGAAACAAAATGAGCTGCACATTTAGTAAGAAATCTAATTTGCTTGGAGTGGGATGGTGAAAATGGGAGAATACAAGGGGTCAAGAAAGAGAGAGCAGAACCACAGCATGCTTTCTTCTCTCAAACATAATATATTTTGGCCTAATTAATAAGACAGGCTTCCAGCATAGCATATTTAATTAAACTAAGACATAGGCATTTCTTTGTAATTACTTTCAAATTATCAAAGACTGAGCTGTGGGCAAGGCCTTTTTGTTTTTTTTTAATAAAACTGTCCAAAACTTAGATGTGGGAGTTAGTGTCATGCAAAAGTGGAAAGTCTGTGGGTAATAGAGCACTTAGAATATTTTTTAATATATTAAATATATGCTTAAGTTCAAAAATTTTGTGCATTAGCTTCACTGAAATCTTCTGCCCTTTTAGGAGATTGAGGTTTTGTCACTTTGGGCATAGCATAATTAGTTTATGTTTAAAAGCTGCTCTTAAAAAATAAAAAATTTAAAAAAATTTTTAAAAAGCTGCCCTTACTTATTACAGAAGTGAATATTCATTTGTAACTCAGCCACTTGAGAGCATGGGGCCCTGCAACCCAAGTAAAAAGTAGAGAAAGAGGGTACCAAGAACCAACTGGGCTACAGTAGGTAATGCTAAAGGAGTCAGAGCTCTTTTAAGCTAATGAAGAGTAACTCTTAGGGTAAGAAGGTTTTACAGATGGCAATAAACAACAATTGACCTTTTCCCTGAGAATAAGACAAGAGAATGACCTTAAAGCAGCAGTACTGAGCAGTTTGACTGGTTGGTTTAGAAAGGTAAGCTGGAGAAGACCGTGAGACCTTCTCTGAAGATAGGTTTTTTTCCCCTGGGGGTTTTAATGCATAGAAGACTGACTTCCCTTAAATGGTGAAAGTCTAATCATGTCTGAGGGCATGGCTAGAAAGATACATTAAATAATCTTCAAGCCCTCTGAGATGCAGAGTAATCTTCCCAAGGAAGAGTTAGAGAATCTCTATGTGGATGCTTAAAGAAACAAAAAAGATGGAGCATTTGGTTCTGGATGATTGTATAATTCTGCCTGTATGCAAAGACTCTTCTGGCCGGGGGATGCTCTTTACCTCACATGTAATTATATATGATCATCAAGTATTAAGTCAATAATAAATAACATTTATTAAAAAATGACCATAAAGTTACATCAACACACTCTTTTGGTTGAAAGTAGACACCCCGCCCTCCAGTCCCCCCAGCTCCAAGCTGTTTAATTTAAAGCTGGCTTTGCCACTATTGTTTTTTCATAGGCGATATGGAAAACGAAGATCAACCAAAGAGATTCTTTCAAGGCACCAGTAGCAGCCTGCTTTCTCCTGATGTTCCATCAATTCCTGACATGTGGTAAGCTATTTAACTTTGGGTTTACAACATCCATTAAAGTGTGTATTACATGGTTTTATTAAGGTCTTATTTGACTTGCCAGCTTTGGCACATTTTTTCAGATATTAGCAAGCTAATCTCAAATGAATTTATTGATTAGTTTGTATAGTTAGTTAATGTTGGTTCTCAGACGTGTATTTTTTTTTTTAAAGCAATTGGGGTTAAGTAACTTGCTCAAGGTTACACGGCCAGTCATTATTTATGTGTGGGTACTCATTTTCTGAGGCCGGTTTCGATCCCGGGTCATCCCAACTCCGAGGCCAGCGCTCTTACTCACTGCGCCACCTAGCTGCCCCAGACGTGTATATTTTTAACATTGATTATATAATGGGTATGTTTCTTGGAAGTGTGGCCATAGGAATAGATTACTGTATGGTACATGTATGGTTATGCACACCCAGGAAAGAACATTCATCTGTCTACTTGAACCACAGTAAACCTAGTTCAATGAGAAAAAAAGAGAACTTTTCTTTTTTACTCTTTACTATCCATATGGTGTCCTGAAACTGTAACTACCACCACTTCTTTGCTGTAGAGGGTCTGTGGTCATTTGCTGACTTTTTCCTCCCACAAAGTGCACATTCAGATCTCTTGACTTCTTTTTTACAATGGGTGGCCTTTTCTTCTCCCAGTCTGTCTTCAGATGCTCTTGATGGAAACAGCAGCAGTGCTGGATCTTCTTGTAACTCACCAGCTAAAGTCAGCACTACCACCGACTCTCCTGTGTCACCTTCTGACTCGGGCTCTCCATTTATTCCCGTAGATGTGCTTTCATCTAAGTGATTCGCCACTCCAAGACAAGTTTTTCTGATGGAGAGAAAAATCCAGTCGGAGCAATCATGTAGAATTGTGTTGCGCAATTGGGCTATTTCCTCTTTTATATTTTTCCTCTTAGGAATATCCAGAAATATTGTTATTCTAGAGAACTTCCATATCCAGTTCCTGAGGATATACTTAAATTCAACATAGTAATCTTTTCAAAAACATCTTCTAAATGAGGAGTATGTTGAAGCTATACATCTTTTAAGCTGCTAATATATCTATATGCCTATGTCATCCCTTGACTTTTTTAATAATTGGGAGCGCTATTTATTTATGGGGATAATAAGTTCTGATGAAGTATAATTGTTAAATCAGTATCACAAATTGATGTTTGAAAATGACACTTTGTGCCCACACTAGTTCTTAATAATGTTTTCAGTAATTGCTAGCCTTCACTTAAAAAAAAAGAAACTTAACCAACCTGTCAAAGGCCATTTTTAAAGTAAGCTAATTATAACATACTTATCTTAATAACTATCTGTTTTATACAGGAATCCAGAGCTATTTACTTAGTTTTGGGAAGAGAAAGGGGTAATATAAGGAGGAAAAAATCCTAAATGAATAACAGAAGCAAAATGCTTAATTGGGGCTTTGTGCCAGTATTCAACTTGTGTTTTACCTTGATCTATTTTATATTTAGATGTGGAGAAGCCAGTGTTGATTAGTTGTAGCTTTATGCATTTTTGTAAATTCCTTTTTATTTCTAATAATGACTGCTGATTTTATTAAATATGGTTCCTACATGTAATGGATTTTCTGTCAGAGTTACCCACTTCCTTTTTCCCGTAAATGACTGTAAATATTTTTTTTAACTCCAAATGTTTTGCTATCTAAAAATCTTTTAAGGGATTAAAAAAAATAGAAATAGAATAGCCTTAGCAAAGTGTTAAATTTTAAAACCTAAAATAAGTGCTTTGAACATTTGGGGGTAGTTAACATTTGATTAAAAATTAGAAAGGGAATTTTCTGAATTTAAGTTGAGAATAGATTGAAATGGACTTAGTTAATCAGTTATGAATAGTCCTTATAAAGCATTTCCTTTTCAAAAGGATACTAGAACAGTGATTTTTAGCTATACTCTCAAATGGGAAAAGACACAGGTACAGAGGACTCTGTTACAAAAGCCTTGAAGGCATTCACCATAAGAGTCTATAGATAAATGTAACCACATACTCCCATATATGCACCATTCATCATGATGGACATCTGAGAAGGGAATAGAATTCTACTATTGACCAACTATGAGTAAACAGGACTGGTGGTATAGTCTTAGTGATGCTTCAGCCTCTTTGTTTCCTAGGTCTTAGACTTGTTAGGTAAAAAGAAAGGGGTTAGAGGGGCTTTGCTGCAACTCGATGTGGTAGCAGTTCTGTACCTTGCCCCTCCAACCCAACCCAAAAAAAGCCGTGTCTATCGACAAAGACAGAAAAGGTTCTTATACAGTGATGATGCATTTGCACAGACTCTGGCAGAGGACAACAAAAACCACTGAAGATAGACGAAGTGAACTTTTAGGGTGAAAACACTGCTTCAAGAAACCTTGTATAAATTCATATGCTAAGTAATACATTAGTACGTGCTTATATATGTTGGGGGCACTAATAATTGGACCCCTCTAGGAAAGGTTTTGCTTTGGTAATCATAACTCTACGTAGCTCAGACAATTTTTCACTCATTCAAATTAGTTTAGACTTCTGTGTTACGTGCTAGAATAACATAAATCACTACAGTATGCTCCTTGTGGCATTGTGAATACTGTTGTTGGCTTTTTATTCTTGACTAATCATTGCAACTGTTGCCTTTTGAGCTTGTGTAATGGAAGGAGCCTGTATTTCTTTCTATAAAAGACTTTCCCTCTCTTGGTATTCAGCCCCAAAGAATTGCTTAACTTTTCCATACTGTTTTTGTGGTTGGTTCCTTTTGAGTACGATAAGGCTGTAGTTGATCTTAAACATGCCAAAGACCTGTCATGTCACTCTTCTGTAGAGAAGACTGATTCTGGGGGGTTCGACTTTGCTTGTGTCATTTTTCCTGAATGAGTCTCTTACTGTCTAATCTATAACTCATCTTAAAGATGCAAGAACAAGAGCTAGTTGTGCTGTGTATATGTGTCAGTGTGTCTTCTTTCTGTTGTATTTATGCTAGTTTTCAAAATGCTAATAAAAATTAAAATGAAAGAAAAATGTGGCTTCTAAAAGTTTTTTTTTTTTTTGGTGTAATGCTTCTTGGCTTCAAAAATATGTTCATGTTTGCTACAGAACTTCCATCTTAGAAATCTTAGAAGTACAGTTTGAGAAATTCACCTTTGCCATTATTCTAACTGAGCTATTTGTTGTATGTTTTTCTTTAATATAAAAGTAGAGAGGTCATTGGTTGCTAAAATACTTTTATTAAATCTACACTTATCTTTGTAATCTACCAAAGAACTTAGATCTCCGAATTTTCCTTATCTGAATTTTCACATAAACTTGCCCCCATTTCATGAGAGTTTTCATAAGTGAAATTCTAAAAAGAGCAAAACAGCTCCTTGAGCCTAAAATTGCCATATCAGTTCAATTTTAATGTTTTTAATCTTGGTCTGGCCCTGTAATTTCACTGGTAAAAGGAACTCCTAGTGAGGAAACACCTTCTGTTAATGCAGATCACCTACTGTTTGAGTACCACTTCTTATCTAAAGAGTTGCTTGGGACATTGAGAGGTTAAGTGCCATCGTCAGTATCAGAGGTGAGACTTGAACCCCCGGTCTTCTGAGTCTGAGGCTATGAACTGTCTCTCTAAAATATACCATTCCTAAAATGACATTAGAATTCCATCACTGAGATTTTGAAAGTAGAATTTAAATTTGTAGAATTGCTTTTTGAAGCAGTTCTTCTTTTCAGGGAACCATGACTAGAGCTTAGTCACTGCAAGCCAAAAAATTTCGAATTTTTGTCCCCGGCTTTGATTTGTTGACAGAATGATGACAGTGGATCTTTTTAAAATGTGCATTTACCAGATTCAGAGCTGATAAGTTACAAGCCTATACTAAGAGTGACTTTGGTTTTTTTTAGTTGGATAGCTATTTTTTTTTACCCTAGGAAAAAGGAATACCCCCAAGAACTTGTTGTGTTTATTTTCTGACTCTTTACATCAGTGAAAAAGGACTTTAACAAGAGGAGTTTCAGTACTATGATGTGCAATGTCCATCAGCCCCTCTCCCCTTCCAGGATTGATATTTGAAAGATTTCTCCACATCATAAATCCTAGAATTTAGGCATTGTGATATAAAAGATGATTTTTGAAAAACCCCATGGAAACTTAAATAGAATTTAGTCCAGCCACTCCATTATAGTATTTCCTCCTTACAATACCTCTTACAAATGTTCGGGCAGAGGGTTGAGTACTTCCAATGATGGAGAAATCACTCTCTCACAAAGCATCCCATTCTATTGTTTGATAGCTCTAGTTATTAGGCAGTTTTTTCTTAAATTAGAGAAGGGTAGTTCAGAGGGAGAATCTGTGCATATATAAACAACAATATACTACCAGATAATTTGGCCTGGGATGGATTTAACCAAACCTTTAAGACAAATTATAAGTCTGTACTAACCTTGAACCTTTGTTCTTGAATTATTAGATTCTTTGGACTCCTACTAACAACATGTCTAGTCTCTTAAATGACTAAAAGTTTTATCCTACAAGCACATCTGTATGTCTTTTACATAATGGACCCTCTGTAACAGTATATTATAGGTAAAAAAAAAGAAACTGCCATTTTCCCTGACCTTGCATTTCAGTATTTTACCTCTTGGGACCTGAGCCTAAAGAGGTCTCATCCATGTAAAATTCATTGCCAAATAATTAAAGCTTTTAATTTTGAAAAGGGTAGACCGTGCAAGACAGGGCTAAGATAATTCGGTGAAAATGCAGTCCAGCCTTGCCTCCTCCATTGCCACACCATGTCTTCTTATATCACAGATGACTTTCCAATGATTTTTCCTCCAGGGTTAAAAATAGGATTGGTTTTCACTGTTGTCTATAAGTTTTAGGTAGAGGAAGCCAAAGGAAAATCACATAGGCAGCTTGGAAATTTCTTTTTACTGTCCTGGTGGCAGGATAATTAATGGCCATATGTTCTCAAAAGCACTAAATAAATGCATCCATACGATTAGCTGGATCCTATAAATTGACTGATAGCTGTATATGTGAAATTGGAGATCTTTGTGGCCTGACTGACAGCAACACAAATTGGTAAAATAATTGCCCAGAGTCTGCCTTTCAGTATGTGATCAGACTACAATTTAGTCCCCTAAAGTACTGCCTCTGTCTTTGTAAGCAGAGAGAACGTCATGCTGGTCATAAACCTCTGAACCCTTTAAGAAGATGCTTGAAGCGGTTAGGGAGGGTCACGCCCATAGAAGTCAAGGCTCTGATCCTTTCCTGCAATGTGGAACTCATTTTGTTCTTTCTCAGCCATAGTGTCCTCTGTCTTTTGAATTATGCATGATTTATTCGGAGAGGGAATGCTAATTTCCCTCTGCTTTCTTGTTTTGTGTGAATAAATTATTTTCCTGGGATTTGCATGTTAATCACCTGCTTTCATTGCAGCAAAGCACACGCCAATTTAAATAAAAAAAACACCTCTTCATCAGCTCATAAGATGTGAGACTTAGGATACATTTGGTATGGGCATTGTTTAAAAGGACCCTGGAAGGAACAAGCCAAATCTGCTCATTTTTCCTGTGGTATCAATGGAAAATCTTATCTAATACTCAGAAGCCAACTACCAGCAAGAAAACTTTTTTGAAATAATTATCATATGGCTATAAAGAAGGGGGTGGAGTGGATCCCTCTACTACAATTTAGTTTTATTTCTTGGCCTGGGTCTTCTCCCTTGGTAGCTTTCCAGGGAACATAAGCTTAAAACTGAAGGTCATGACTTGAAACAGTCAGAAAGAGCTAGCCTGTGATTTTTGTGCTTTGTAGGGAAGTAGTCTGAAATTAAATTATCCGGCAAAGGAACCTAATTATACCTTTCATTTTTATTCTGGCTCTTCCAAGGAGACCTACACTAAAGTCATCCTTCTGTGCTGCCTCGTGGCATGGAGGTGAGTCCTAGGTTCTAGAAGGCTGTGCCAATAGAGTATAAGCTCTTGAAGTCACAACCAAGTTGGAAAAGCTTTGTATATGGTTCTGGTGATAAGCCTGTATGTTTAGTATCCTAGGACTAGCAGTTTAGAAAATGTCAGAACCAGAAGGTTGGTCCCCAGATGTTGATTTTTTTGGGAGTGCCACATATTCATGAAGGTTGCCTAGTAAAGGGTGGAAGGGATTGCAGTTAGCATTAGTGGAGGGAAGAACTAACAAAAGTACAGATTATTACATCATAGAAATATTATGAGGGGAGATAGAAACACTGTGGTTGGTTTAGTTTACCTTCTTGACTGACATTTTGTTAAATTACTGAGTGCTGGTGATTTATAGACTTATATTTTGAGTCAACTCAAGAGCGAACATTAAGTGCCTGCTATATGTGAGGTTCTAGGTTCTGCAGATACAAAACAAAAGCAAAACCCTGTCCTTAAGGGCAAGAACTTAGGAAAGAATGAAATATTGTTTGAGTTATCCTTAGGAAACCTAGCACATGGGCCAGTGTTCTTTGGGACTCAAATCTATTTTTTTGGAAGGCCCAAATTAATTTTCTAAATTAGAATCCTAATATCTTTAGAGTCTCTCTGTCTCTGTCTCTCTCACTATCTCTCTCTCTCTCTCTTTCTCTCTCTCTCTCTCTCTCTCTCTCTCTTACACACACACACACACACACACACACACACACACACACACTTTATCTACTGTGAAAATGCCTTAGCAAGACCACTCAGTTCCTCAGTTTACTCACCTCCCATAAGCTACTCCACCCCACCTCAACCACACAAAAAGATGGTCTTACCTTCAGTCTTGCTGTCACCTACAGATATACCAGCTCTGTGTTCAAGAATTCTAAAATCTCCTTCTCTGACCATAATCTATCAACTTTTTGTCTCTGCCTTCCCTTACAAAACCCTACTCTTTTCACTATGACCTCCAGTCCCTTGACCCTTAATTCTCTCCCAGGCCATCTCTCTAGCAACTCTCTCTTCTCCCCATCTTGACATCTGGGTGTACTCATTCAACTCTACACTGTCTTCCCCTCTTGAAAATCCCTACCCCTCGGGGTAGCTAGGTGGTGCAGTAAATAGAGCACCAGCCCTGGAATCAGGAGGACCTGAGTTAAAATCCAGCCTTAGACACTTAACACTTACTAGCCATGTGACCTTGGGCGAGTCACTTAACTGCAATTGCCCTGACCAAAAAAAATTCCTTACCCCTCTTACCATGTCCCCAGTTACACTCAACCAAGCCTCAGCCTTAGATCATTCCTGCCATTCAATGCCTTCACACCTACGCATGAGCTGCTGAAAAAAGAGAAAAACACTCAGCAATTCTGACAGGGTCTGCTACAAATTTATGTTACACTACCTCAACTGGGCCCTCACTGATAATAGGCAACCCTTCTATACCTCCTTCTCTACCTGCCTTATGAACTCACAGTGACTCTTCCACACCTTTTCATCCCTCCTCAAACTTCCCATAACTATACTCATACACACACATATATGTATGCACTCACAGCTGAGAACTTTGGTTCATATTTTACAGAAAAAAAATGAGGCCATTGATAAGGAGTTCCCTCTTCTCCCCTCTTCCCTTATCTCCTATCACTAAAGCATCACCTTCATCAGTGTCTCACATGATAAAATGACTTTACTCCTTTACTTATTCAAGTGATCTCATTCCATCCTCTTTCCTCCAGCCAATTGCCATCCCTACTCTTTCACTTATTTTCAATCTCTCCCTTTCTACTGGCTCATTCCCTACTGCCTGCAAACATGCTAATATCTCCCCCATCCTGGAAAAAAACCTCTTGCTTGATCTTTTCATCCCCACTTGCTAGCTTCCTATATCTTTTCTGCTCTTTGCTAAATTCCTTGAAAATGTTGTCTACAATAGGTGCCTCTACTTTCTCTCCCCTCACTCTCTTCTTTACCCCTCACAGTCGTTTCTGACTTTATTCCACCAAAACTACCCTCTCCAAAGTTACATATGATCTCTGAGTTGCCAGATCCGATGGCTTTTTCTCAATCCATGTTCTTCTTGACCCCTCTACTGCCTTTGACACCATGGCTTACTCTCCTCTTTGGTACTCGTTTCTCTAGGTTTTCAGGGCATCCCTCTCTCGATCCTCTTCCTGCCTGTCGGACCATTTCTCATTCTCTTGCTGGATCCTCTTCCAGATCATGCCTTGTAATTGTAGGTGTCCCTCAGGGTTCTGTTCTGGACCTTCTTCTCTTCTCCCTCTGGACTACTTCACTTGGTGATCTCATCTGTTCCCATGGGTTGATGATTCTCAAACCTACCTATCCCTCCCCTGACCTCTCGACTGACCTCCAAATCTCACATCTCTACCTGCCTTTTAGACATCTCAAACTGAATGTCCAGTAGACATCTTAATCTCAAGATGTCCAAAACAGGACTCCTCTTTCCCCCTCCCCTGCCTCCCACCTTCCCTATTTCTGTAGAGGGTAACACCATCCTCCCAGTCCCTCAGGCATACAACCTAAGAGTCATTCTGGACTTCACACTCTCTCTCACCACTCCCCATATCCAATCCATTGCCAAGGCCTGTCCATTTCACCTTGACAACATCTCTTGAATATGTCCCCTTCTCTGACACTGCCACCACCCTGGAGCAGGCCCTCATCACCTCACACCTAGATTATTGCAGTAGCCTACAATGGCTCTGCCTGCCCCTGGTCTCACCCCACTCCAATCCATCCTCATTCAGTCACCAAAGTGATTTTCCTAAAGCACAGGTCCAGTCATGTCATTCCTCTGCTCAGTAAACTCTAGTGGCTTCCTGTTGCCTCCAGGAGCAAATACAAAATGCTCTGTTTGGTATGCAAAGCCCTTCACAACCTAGCAGCCACCTGCCTTTCCAGTCTTTTACTCTCAGGGCGGCTAGGTGGCGCAGTGAGTAGAGTGCCAGCCCTGGAGTCAGAAGGACCTGAGTTCGGATCCGGCCTCAGACACTTAACCCACACAAATAAAAACCTAGCTGTGTGACCTTGGGCAAGTTACTTGACCCCAATTGCCCTAAAGGGGCGGCTAGGTGGCTCAGTGAGTAAGAGCGCCGGCCTCGGAGTTGGGATGACCCGAGATCAAATCCGGCCTCAGAAAATGAGCACCCACACATAAATAATGACTAGCCGTGTAACCTTGAGCAAGTTACTTAACCCCAATTGCTTTAAAAAAAAATCTTACTCTCTGCTGTGTACTCTTCAGTCCAATGATACTGCCCTTCTGGCTACTTCATGGACAAGACACTCCATCTCTTGGTTCCAGACATTTTCTCTTACTATCCCTCATTTCTGGGACACTTTGCCTTCTCTGTTCCAACTATTGACCTCCCTGGCTTCCTTTAAATCTCAACTAAAATCTCTTTTACGGGAAGCCTTCCTCAATCCCTCTTAATTCTAGTGCTTTCCCTCTCTTAAATATTTCCTATTTATCCTGTATGTAGCTTTTGTTGTTATTATTGTATAGTTTTCTCAGTCATAGCCAACTTTTGGCGACTCCATTTGGGATTTTCTTGGCAAAGATACTGGAGTGCTTTGCCATTTCCTTTTCCAGCTCATTTTACAGATGGGGAAACTGAGGCAAACAAGGTAAAGTAACTTGCCCAGGGTCACCCAACTAGTAAGTGTCTGAGGCTGGATTTGAACTCAGGAAGATGAGTCTTCCTGACTCCATGCTTGGCCCTCTATACACTGCATCACCTATATAACTGGCTTTGTATATGTTTGTTTACATATTTTCTCCCCCTTTAGACTGCCAGCTTCTTGAAGACAAGGACTGTCTTTTGCCTTTTGTTTTTGTATCCTCATTTCTTTCTCTTTTTCTTTTTCTTTTCTTTCTTTCTTTCTTTTTTTTTTTTTTTTTTTTTTTTTTGATTTTTGGAAGGGGGAAGGCAGGGCAATTAGGGTTAAGTGACTTGCCCAAGGTCACACAGCTAGTACATGTTAAGTGTGTGAGGCCACATTTGAACTCAGGTCCTCCTGAGTCCAAGGCTAGTGCTCTATTCAGTGCACCACTTAGCTGCCCCCCTCCCCATTTCTTAGCATAGTGCCAGACATACAGTAGGTGCTTAATAAAGTGATGGCTTTCAGCTTGAAGAAATCAAGTACAAGAGAGCATACTCCCTCTCTTCTTTGCCTAATTTTGTTTTGGGACTGTTCCTCTTTTTTTTTTTTTATCAAATGCTTTACTAACTTCTAGCTTACATTGTTCATTTCTGCAAGATTTTGAGTTAAAAATTTTCTCCCCGTTTTCCCCTACCCACCACCCCAAAATAGCAATCACACTGGCTATCCCCTCCTCCAATCTGCTCTCTCCTACATCTTCTCCCATACTCCCTCCAACTTTCCAGTAGGGCACAGTGGATCTCTCTGTGCCCAGTGCCTGTATATCTTATTTCCCATTTACATGTAAAATAATATTGATAATAGTGTGTGTGTGTGTGTGTGTGTGTGTGTGTGTGTGTGTGTGTGTGTGTGTGTGTAGGGACTGTTCCTCTTGAAAGTTCATTAAGTAGCTAATAATCTCTGGTCATAGAATCATAACTTTAGAGCTAGAAGGGTCCTTGGATGTCATCTAATCCAACCTGGTCATTTTACTGATGAGGAATTTCTTGCCCAAAGGTTTAGTGACTTGGCCAAGGTCATCTATAGGTAGTTAGTGGCAGAGTCAGTTCTGGAACCCAGGTCCATGGATAGCAAATCCAGCCTCCTTTCCACACCATGGTTAATTTCTACAGCAGAAGTATGGATTTACTAAATACCTGGTACAAGGATCTCCTATACTTACCACTTCTGTCTTTGGAATGGCAGCTACTCGAATATGGGGATTATGTTGTTTTTACTCTTTATCTCTCTTGCATAGTGCTTCACACGTCATGCTTAATGTTTGTTGAAATGCCCAAATAGCCAGACCATTAACTAATCCCACCACAATCTCTTCCTTATATTGAATCTGAATCTGCTTTATGATAGCTCCTAGTGAAGAATCAGAGATTTAAAGCCTAGAAAGGTACCTTAAAGGCCATCTAGTTCAATTCTCTTCTTTTATAGATGAAACTGAGACCCAAGGAAGTTAAATGACTTGCCCAAGATCCCACAGTTAGCCAATAGTAGAGCTGAGACTTGAACCCAAGTCCTCTGACTTCTAATCCAGAGCTCTTTCCACGGCAAGGTGATTGTTGTTCCATGGGGACGCTTCCATGTAACCACCTATCAGATATGACAATTACAACCACCATTTGCACCTCTTAAAGTCTCTTCCATTTCCTGTCTCTATTCCTTGCAGGGTTTTCATAACCTTTATCCTGGTTGCCCTTCTCTGGATATTGAATGATTCCCACTTTGTCCAAGTTCTTAAAGTTTAGTACCCAAAGTTAACACGTCAACTCTGGATGTGATCAGCAGTACTACAGGGGGATTATTATCTCCATTGTTCCGGATGAAGCTTCTATTAATGCATTAATGCTAATTGCATTAACTTTCTTAACATCCGCCTCACACTGTTGCCTCACATTAAGCTTGGAATATAATTAGGCTCCTTTACTGGTTAATTTAATTTCAGAATATTTCCTGGTACAGTGTGACTATACTCAAAATATTACCCCACAATCCTAAGAAGTCATTCAATTAGCTAGTTTTTCCCATGTCTTTGTAATTACTTCAGAGGCTAGATAGTGGGCCCAACAATTCTCAGCCAGTCTTCATCTAGTTGTTCTCTGTCTCTTACTAGCACATCATGGGATCTTTACCAAAAGCCCAGTTGAGAGTGAAAAGACAGGGCAGAGTCCAGATGGCGGAGTAGAAACAGGACTTCTGCAGGGCTCCAGATTCCACCTCCCCCAATTCATGTAAAAGGGAACTCTGAACAAACTTTGGAGCTACAGAACCCACAAAATGACACAGAGAAGCTAACCTCCCACTGAGGACAGCCTGGCAGGCCAACAGGAAGGGGCCAGCACAGCGCTCTGGGAGCCAACCCCAGCCCCTCTTGAGCCAGAGGTTTTAGCCTCAGGGCAGGCCTGACCAGCCCACCAACTGGAGGGACTTCAGATCACCAGCAGCTGTGGCTGTTTCCAAAATTATCAACCCATAGATGCTAAGGACAAAGTGAGAGGTCAGTACAGTATGGACTTTGGGATCCAGTAGTTCAGGAGGGTGGTCGGCCTTTGCTCCCAGGGCAAGAAGCAGGTGAGGCACAGCAGCTGTGCAGTCACCACCATGTGGCAGCCTCAGCTCCTGGCCTGCAGATTGTAGGGGAACCAAGAGACCAGTCTGAGGGGTAATCACTTTTGATTTAACCTCCTTGGATTTGGATTGTGGTCTAGGGTGGAGGTTCTGGGGTGTGCAACCAGCTTGCCAGAGCATGTGGAAGCTTCAGAGAGGGCACCCAACTAATACCTTTAGCAGCTGAGAAAATCCCAGCAATTGGGACAAAGCTCCCCTGTATGATAGCAGAGTCCTACTATGGCAAAAAGCCCCAAAATCAAGTAATTGAGGGGCAACATGAGCAGGCAAAGGAAGCAAAGAAAGCAGAGCAATCCAACTTTACACTCCTATTTGGGGGACAAAAAGGATCAAAGCATGGAACAGGAGGAAGACAATGAAGTCAAAACTCCTGCACCAAAAGCTTCCAAGAAAAATACGAGCTGTTTACAGGCCATAGAGGACCTTAAGAAGGATTTTGAAAACCAAATAAAAGGAGGGGAGGAAAAATTGGGAAAAGATATGAGAACAATGCAAGAAAATTATGAAATGAGAGTCAACAACCTGACTGAAGAAAATAACCCCTTAAAAATAGACTAACTCAAATGGCAAAAGAGGCTCAAAAAGGCAATGAGGAGAAGAATGCCTTAAAAAGCTGAATTTGCCAGATGGAAAAAGAATCTCAAAAGCTCACTGAAGAGAATCATTCCTTCAGAATTAGATTGGAGCAAATGGAAGCTAGTGACTTTATGAGAAAGCAAGATACTATTAAACAGATCCAAACAAATGAAAATATAGAAGGCAATGCGAAATATCTCACTGGGAAAACCACTGACCTGGAAAATAGATCCAGGTGAGATAATTTAATATTATTGGACTACCTGAAAGCCATGATCAAAGAAAGAACCTAGAAATCATCCCTCAAGAAATTCTCAAGGAAAATTTCCCTAATGTTTTAGAACCAGAGGGCAAAATAGAGGTTGAAAGAATCCACCAATCACCTCCTGAAAAAGATCCCAAAAAGAAAATTCCTAGGAATATTATGGCTAGGTTCCAGAATTCCCAGATCAAGGAGAAAATATTACAAGCAGACAGGAAGAAAAAATTTGAATATTGTGGAAACACAATCAGAATAACACAGGATCTGTCAGCTTTTACACTGAGGGATTGAAGGGCTTGGAATATGATATTCCAGAGGTCAAAGGAGCTGGGATTAAAACCAAGAATCGCCTACCCAGCAAAACTGAGTATCATGTTTCAGGGGGAAATATGGTCATTCCGTGGAATAGAGGACTTTCAAGTATTCTTGATGAAAAAACCAGAGTTGAATAGAAAATTTGACATTCAGATACAAGAATCAAGAGAAGCATGAGAAGGTAAAAAGGGAAAAGAAATCATAAGAAACTTACCAAAGTTGAACTATTTTCATTCCTACATGGAAACATGATAATCATAACTTATGAAACTTTTCTCAGTATGAGAATAGTTGAAGGAAATAGAAATGCATACATACATACATATATATATACATATATATATATACATGTGTCTGTGTGTGTATACATATATATGTCTATATGGGAAGGTGTATGGGCATATGAATACATATGTGAATGTGTGTGTATATATGTGTATAGGTATACATAGAGGGCACAGGAACAATTTAATAGGAAGGGATGATACTTAAAAGGTGAAATTAAGAGGTGAGAGAGGAATATAATGAGAGGAGATGGGGACAGACAGAATGGGGCAAACTATCTCATATAGAAAAGGCAAGGGAAAATGGTTTCCATGGAGGGGAAGAACAGGAAGGCAAAAGGGAATGGGTCAACCTTATTCTCATTGAATTTGGCTTAGGGAGGGAATGACATACACACTAAATAAGGTATCTCACCCTATAAGAGAGTAGGGGGGAAGAGAATAAGAGGGGGGAAGATAGAAGGGAGGGCAGATTGGGGGAGGCACCCACTTTGAAAAGGGACAGGATCAAAGTAGGGATAGAATAAGTGGGAGGTGGGATAGGAGGGAGGGAAATATAGTCAGTCTTTTACAATATATCCACTATGGTAATGTTTTGCATAGCTACACATGTACAACCTATACTGAATTGCTTATCTTCCCAGTAAGGGTGGATGACAAGGAGGAAGGGAATGAATCTGGAATTAGAAAATTTAAATATTTAAAATATATATATGTGTATATATATATATATATATATATATATATATATATATATATATATATTAGTAGTAGTAGTAGCATTATTTTACATGTAACTAGGAAATAAGATATACAGGCACTAGGGCATAGAGATCCACCATACTCTACTGGAAATTTGGAGGGAGTATGGGAGAAGATATGGGAGAGAGTAGATTGGTGGCGGGAATATCCAGTGAGATCTTTATTTTGGGGTGGTAGGTAGGGGAAAAATGGGGAGAAAATGTATAACTCAAAATCTGGTGGAAATGAATGAAGTAAACTAGAAGTTAATAAAGCAGTTGATAAAAAAAAAAAGAGTGGAAAGACTTTTTACTGATAAAAAAATGGTTCCCTGTAGGCTTGATGATCTGGAACCTTTCTTACTCTATATCATCTCCCGCCGTGGGTTTGACTTAACAATTGGGACCAATTAGTCTAAATGGCTAACTTCGAATTAGCAAAAGAGTCCAAGCTGGGCCTCTTGGCATCCTGACTGGCATCCCATTGAAATGGGAGGTTTCATTTCCTCAACTCTAGCTAAGCTTTAGTTTTAGGTCACTTAGTCAATATACATTTATTAAGTGCTTCCTATGTGCCAGGAACTGTGTTAAGTGCTGGAGGTATAAATATGAAAAAGAAAGATGGTGAGCTCAGGGAGCTTACAATTTAATGATGAGACGAGAATGGCCTGCCTGAGATTTGTGGAGGTATAGAACGCTATGTTCTGTCATTTCCTACCTTTGCCTGCTCTTAGCTCTCCTGCCTGGCTCTGTACCTGCCTCCTTTTCCCCCTGCTTAATGTCCCACCCTCTGATGCCCTTCTTTGTGCCTCTCTTTCTTCCCTTTCCTCAGTTTCAAATTTTTAAGAGTGAATATACCAAATCAACCCTCCCCACCCCAAACAGCTTTTAACCCAGTGTCTCATGACAATCATTGTATCTCAGAGGCCACCTAGTCTAACACATACCTGTACAGGAATCCTTTCTGTAAAATCTCTGTATGACAAGGGGTCATACAGCCTCCACCTGAAGGTCTCCAGAGGTAGCCTGTTTTCACTCCAATCGTTAGGAAGTTTTTTAGCTTAAATCTGTCTCTCTGCAATTCTAGTACAATGGAAAAAACACTTTATTTAGACAGAGATGACCAGGGTATGGATCTTGGCTCTGCTGAAAGCATTTGACCTCTCTAATTAAGGTTGTGGCCTAGGTTCTCTCTCTCTCTCTTTTTTTTTTTTGCTTTTTGGGCTGGGGAAGGCAGGGCAATTGGGGTTAAGTGACTTGCCTAAGGTCACATGGCTAGTGTTAAGTGTCTGAAGCCAGATTTGAACTCAGGTCCTCCTGACTCTGGGGCAGGTGCTCTATTCACTGTGCTACCTTGCTACCCCTAGGCTCTCTTTTCTTCCCCTATTCTCTCTCAGTAACTGTATCAGATCCCTTGGGTTTAACTATCACCTCTGTGGCAAACAACTCATAGATCTCCATCTCCAGCCCCTGCCTCTCCCTGAAGCTTCAGTCCCACATCACAAATTGCCCATTAGAAATTTCAAAATGGGTATCCCGGGGACATCTTAAACTGAATGTGTTTAAAATTGAATTCTTTAATCTTCCCCTGCACTGCCCCCTCTTCCAAGCTTCCTTAGATCTCTACACACTGCTGCCAAAGTAATTTTCCTTAAGTTCAGATCTGACCCTGTGACTCCCCTACTCAATCAACTCCAGGGGCTCCTTATTGACACGGCCTCCTAGCTGTTCTGTGAAGAAGATGCTTCCATCTCTTGGTTCTGGGCATTTTCTCTGGCTGTTCCCCATGCTCTGAATGATTTCTTTCCTCAACTCCACTTCCGACTTCCCTGGCTTGCTTCCTTTATGTCCCAACTAAAATCCCATCTTTTACAGGAAGCATTTCCCAGCCTCTCTCAATTCTAGTACCTCTTCCAATTATTATTTCCTATTTATCCTGTATGTATTTGCATGTTGTCTCCTCCATTAGGTTGTAAGATTGGTAGCTACTCAGGGCAGCCTTTGTCTCACTTCCTCACCAGCTTTTTCTGGAACCCAGAGGCCAAACCACCCAACCCAAATGCTAGTGTACTTGCTTCCCAGGTTCCTTCCTGTCAGATTTCTCCCTCTTCCTTGCCTGGGCAAAGACAAGGCCTCTTTCCCATCTCTCCTAACCTTAATCTGCCTCTTCCCCTTGCCTACTGCAGGAGTCTCAGGTCTGTATTTAGAGTTTCATAAGGTCATAGATTTAGAGTAGGGGGTCATCTAGTCCAATCCCCTTAGTTTACAGATGTTGAAACTGAGGCCTTAGAGAAGTTAAGTGACTTGCCTAAGGTCACACAGCTAGGTCCACTGACTCCAGATCTTTAGATGGCAGATTTATCATTTATCTCAATGGTGATAATGATGATAGCTCTCATTTATATAGGCCTTAAGGTTTTCAAAGCACTTTACAAATATTATTTGTTCTTTATAACTCTGGGAGATAGATGCTGTTATTATCTCCATTTTACAGATAAGGAAACTGAGGCAGGTGGCAGTTAAGTGACTTTCCCAGGGTTACCCAACTAGTATCTGGTTGAATCTGAACTCAGTTCTTCCTGACATTAGGCCCTCTCTATCCACTGTGCCACCAGCTGCCTCAAACAATGGTGATGTTAGAACCTTTCTTGTTCAATTTTGTCTCCTATGTTATTTCTGCCTCTGACAAAGTTGTTAGGGAATGTAACCATCCTCTTTAATGGAAGTTTTATAGAAAGGAGTAGTTGAAGGTGTGAACTTTCCCGAATCTGCAATAAACTATGTATTACACTTAACTTACTACCCCTCCTCATTCTGAGAAATATAAAACAGAGGGTTTTTTCAGGATTTTTTTTGTGGGGGGGAGTGAGGAGGAGGAATATCATTACAATTGGGAAGATCTGAGCTGTAAGCTGCTCTTTAAAAATGAATAACATAGAAGGCCCATGTGGACCTATATGGCATCTACTGATGGAAAAATAATAGACATCCATCAATGCAAAAGTCACAGTATCTCAATCTGGAAGGGATTTCAAAGATCATCTGGTTTAATTTATCTGAATTTTATAGATGAGGACACTGAGGGCCAGAGTGGTTGAGTTGTCCAAATTTATATTGTATTAAGTAACCATAGCATTAAGATTTAAACCCAGGTCTGATACCAAATTTAATACTCTTCTCATTGTTTCACTAATGATACTGCGCTAAGTTGGATGTTTTGGTTTTGGTTTTGGTTTTTTGCAGTAGAGGTAGGTTTGTACTGAACCATCCCTACTTTTGCTGGGCCTCTGGGATTGTTGTTGTCATTCAGCTGTTCTTCAGTCATGTCCAAGTCTTCCTGATCCCATTTGGGGTTTCCTTGGCAGAGATACTGGAGTGGTTTGCCATTTCCTTCTCCAGCTCATTTTAAAGATGAGGAAACTGAGGCAAGCAGAATGAAATGGCTTTCCCAGGCTCACACAGCTAGTAAGTGTCAGAGACCAGATTTGAACTCAGGAAGCTCAGTCTTCCTAACTCCAGGGCAGGCATTCTATCCAATGCAGTGCCACCTAGCTTCCCCTGAACCTCTGGAATGGCCAACAGTTTATATTTATGATGTTATCTGTCATATTAAAGGATCGAGTTTATTTTTCTCTGTAAGTCTAGCTGGCCCTTATGGGAATTGAGCCATAAACTTGGCCACAGGAACACCATGTTCTAATCAACCAGTCCACATTATAGAAATAACATTATCAGATACATAACTTTCTTTTTGCCTCATGGGACTTTGGTCATACTTCTCCCTCAGTTTGGGATCCTGTATTTCAAGAAGGATGTTGACAAGGTCTAAATTAAAGGAAGGAAACCAGAATGGTAGCATGGTGACAGGACTCAAAGCTATGTTATTTTAGAGGCAGCTAACGACACTCTGGAGATGTTTACCCTGGAGAAGGGGAGACATACTGGGAATGTGATAGCTATCTTCAATTAGCTAAAGGATTGTCACCTGGAAGAAGGAAGGCGTTGTCTGCCTGCAGAAGACAGAACTAGCATCACTAGGTGGAAGAAATAAGGAAGCTGATTTTATTTAGTTCAGTATATTAAAAATCCGTAGTAATTAAAGCTGTCCAAAAATTGAAAGGTATTCCTTAGGACATACTGAGCTCACTTTCAATGGAAGTTTCCAAGCAGAGAATTGAATGGCCACCTGTTAGGGATGTAGAGGGAATTCTGGGTGGGAGGCTAGACAAGATGCCTTCCAAATTCCTTCCTACTATAATCTCTTTTGATTCTCGGAAAGTTTCTATCCCTTCTTGGCAGGGGCATAAGATGGTGAGACCCTGTCACTGTGTTAAATTTGACAGTACTGGGGATCACATACAGTTCAACCAGGAAAGACAAGAAAGCCAAATCCAATACTGACCTAGAACTTGTGTTATTTTTAATCCTATGTACAGGGTGTGTTTCTAAGTGAATGACTGGTAGTTTTGTCCATTATTAGTCACTTTTCTGCCTCCTTTATTGAGTTCCAAGTGCTGCTGATAAAAGGCATTACTGGCTTCTCTTTACAGGTCCTAGATGAGGCACTCAGAATTGAACCAAACCCTTGCTTCCCAGACCCAAGCACAGAGTAATGGAGCCAGAGAGAAATGCATTCCCCACTAGAGATAGGTCATTAGTTGGTAGCTCATAATGACAATATTTAATCACCTCAAACTCTATTACCACACCTCTGGTCCAATCCCTTCTAAGAGGCTAGATCCTCCTATCGTGCAAGAAAAAGGGTGTCAAACTCAAGCCGCATATTTGCTTAGAAAACCACATAATTATATTATCTATGTTCTAGTATATTTTTATTTATCTTGTTAAGTATCTCCCAATTATGTTTTAATCTGGTTCTGGCCACTATGAGGAGTGTTATGGTTGGCATGCAGGCTGGCTGGGCATGTGTTTGATACCTCTGATCTAACCTATAGTAAAGTGAATTTTCCACAGCCTAGACTACTAAGTAGTCTGCTTGGCATTGAATCACTTTAAGGAGTTAAGCAGAAATAATAGAATAGCCCTAGACTGAGCATCTGGAGATGTGGGTTTAGGCCTGGTTTTACCACTGTTTTGCTATGTGACTTTGCTCAAATCACTTCCCCAGTTAGGCCTCACTTTTCTTGTCCAGGGAGACTAGATAAAATGGTTGTTAAGGTGCCTGGTCTTCTATGTCTATGCAGAGAGGCCCATCCTCTTCTGATTCCAAGGCCAAAGTTATCATAGTATCCTGGACTTTGAGGTATGGAAGACTTTAGAGATCTAACTTCTAGTCTGCCAGCCTCTTTTTATTAGATGGGGACATTGAGGCCCAGAGGGATAGAAGTGACATTCCCAAGGCAATGGAAAAACTGGGAAAACTGAGACCCAGGGAGAGGAAGGAACTTGACCAAGGTCATAAAGGTAATAAGATCCAAAATGAATTCATGAACCCCAGTCTTCTGCCTCCTCAGTCCAATACACTTTCCATTCTACTCCCGTTCACTTGCACTAATAGAATTGTAGTATAGGCAGTGACAGAGCTGGTATTGGAACTCAGGTCCTATAACTCTAAATCCAGTACTGTTTTCATTGTACCCCACTTCAAAAATCCCCCCCAAGACTGATCCCCCTCAGGGACATTTAATAATATATCATGCCAAAGTTTGCACCAAGCCAGCAGTAAGTACACTCTGGGTTCAGCTTTCCAGCCAATTGTGTGCCCACCAAGGGTAGAATGGCTTAGTCTAGTAACCTGCCAGTCATTCAGCAGTCCCCCTTTTTCCTTTCTCCATCCAGCCGAAGTCCTCACTTCTGATATTATCAGCCATCCCAGCCACCAGCTGGCAAGCACACACCTCCCCTGGCTTCCTTTTTTCTGCCCTGGCACTAGTGCCCCAAACACTGCTTCCATGGTGAGTTTGTAGGCTGACAAGAGGGTCTCTGAATACCAGCTTTGGCAGGATATCATCCACACCATCAGACTCTGTGTGAGTTTGGGGGGATATAGGTTTGGGGGGATATTTTTTTGTTGTTGGTACATGGAAAAGCTCATTTTGGTGAAGAAAATATGTGGGGTGAGGGGGGGTGGTCAAAGTGAGGAATATCTAGAATTAATTTAATTGTTTAAAAGGCATCAATAAAATATATGGAAACATCACAAAGAAACTTGGCCTTTGCCTGGACAGGTGCTTCTCCCTCAAGAGAAGAAGGCAGCATCCTATAGATGAGCTGCGGCATATGGGTGAATTCACGTAACCACTTCCGCTGTGGCTCCTTTCTCCCTAGCAACAGGATTTCTTAAGCACCAATGCTTTGTAGCTTTTCTGAGCCGCCTCCTAGCGGACCACCAGATCCTGATTATTCTGTACGCCTCCTCCCACCTCCGACTCACTAGTTTCAATGGGGCTTGCTGGCAGCTGGGGGTGGAGGGGGGGAACAATCTGGCCTTTCATCGGGCCTTGCTTGTGAAACATGAGATGGCCCCACGTCTCCTCCAGGGGCTCTGCTGCCATTCTTCCACCTCCGGTTCTCAGGGCCTTCATGTACAGAAAAGAAGAACTTCCCAAACAACCACGGGGGAGGCACGAGTGGGCGGATTGTAGCCTTTAGGTCTGCTTTTGGAAACCCAGACTATTAGAGAATGCAAAGCAGAATGTTTATCCACAGAATGGCTTAAGAAGCCGTGAAATGTAATCTTGGGTAGAGCAGGAAATGATATGCCATGAATTCTGGGGGGAAAATCCCTGAACCTATCTCTGCGTCAGTTTCCTCCTCCAGAGAGAGAGCTGAATAATTGGTGCAAGCTCACTGTATAGTAATTTTACAAAGATGAATATGGTAATTGCCATAAAATTCAATTGAATTCAACACTTACTAAATGCCAACTATATGCAGGGCTCCGTGCTGTGCATTGGGGATGCAGGGATGAATTAAATCATGGCCCCTGCCTCTAAGGAGCTCTCAGGTCTTACACATACGTACCCTTTGACGTAAGCTTTATAAATGAAATTTAGGAAAAAATCTATCTGTTCATAGTCATTGGATTTTAGAATGAAAAAAAGGGACCTTAGATATCCTCTAATCCAGATGGCTCATTGTATATATGAGGAAACAGAGGCCTACAGAAGGGAAGAGATTTGCTGATAGTCACAGAGTGGGATCATGAGATCATCAATCTAGAGCTAAAAAGCACCTGTCCAGTCCAACTCCCTCATTTTACAGAGGAGGACACTGAGGCCCAAGGAGGGGAAGGGACTTATCCAAGGTCACACCTAGGATCCCACAACTAGAGCTGGAAGGGACCTCAGAGGCCATGCAGTCCAAACCCTGCATTTTACAGAGGGGAAAACTGAGACCCAGGGAGAGGAAGGAACTTGACCAAGGTCATAAAGGTAATAAGATCCAAAATGAATTCATGAACCCCAATCTCCTGCCTCCTTAGTCCAATACTTTTTCCATTCCACTCCCTTTCATGTGACTTGGACTAACTAGAATTGGAGTATCGGCAGTGATAACTGACATTTAGACTTCACTTGCAAAATGCTATGCAGAGGTTCTCACAGCAACCTTGTGATGTAAATGTCCTATAAGTATTGGAATCCCTATTTTATAGATGGGAAAATGGAGGCCTAAGGAAGTCAAATGACTTGTCCAAGGTCACACAGTAAGTATCCAACGTGGGTTTCACACCCAAGTCTTCCTGACTTCCAGTTCAGCTCTCCATCCATCATGCTGACCAGCCTTCTACTAAGGAGCACGAAGCCAAAAAGCTCATGACAAAGAGAACACATCTGATGGTTCTCTTGCTATATTTTCAGAATGCCATTTTCATAAGAGTGACAGCTACAATTGCTTCTTGTTTTCTCCTAATGAATGATGCATCTATCAAGCAATCATTTTATCAGGCCACTTGATAACCCAACCTACTTGTTAATTCTGTTTCTGATTTACTATTTGACTTACACGTTCTTCTAAAATGATTGATTTTTTTCCTTCTTATTCCATGGTAACATTTCAAAATAATTAAGTTTGCCATACCAATTTGCCCATCAAGGAAGATAATTCAATACTTTACTTTAAATGCACTTTGAAGGTACTTAGAAATCCTCTGGTACCCATTTTTGAGCCCACTAATTCTTGCATTCCATCCAGTAAGGCCGATGTGGACTTAGATCTTTAACCTATGTCTGTTGTGTGCCCACGCCTGTACTGTGGAGGCTGTAAGAAAAGGCACACACTTTCTTCCCTTAATGTGGCCTTCAGTGGTGCTAATCAATCAGTAAGCATTTATTAACTTCCTTTTCTATGCCAGGGACTGTGCTAGGCACTGGGGATTCAATGAAACACTTCCTGTTCTCCTGGGGTGGGGGGAAGGTGGGGAATAACAAGCAAACAAATAAATAAATACAAAATCTAAACTTAAGGAAAGAGGGGAAGGGAATGAACATTTATTAAGTGCCTGTTATGTGCCAGGCACCTTGCTAAATGGTTTACCAACATTATCTCATTTGATCTTCAGAATAACCCTGGGAAGTATGTGCTGTTATGATCCCCATTTTACAGTTGGGGAAACTGAGGCTATCAAAAGTTAAGTGACTTGCCCTGAGTCAAACAGCTAATAGGTTTTTGAGGCTAGATTTGAATTCAGTTTTCCTCAACTATAAAATGAGGACAATAATAACCTTCCGGTGTTGTTATAAGGATTAAATAAAAGAATATTTCTGAACTGGCTAATGCAGAGACCAAAAGATCGGCGGGGCTTAATATATGCTTACTTTCTTTCTTCTGTAGGAAGTCATTTAACTTCCCTGGGCCTCAGTTTGCCCCTCTGTAAAATGAGAAGATTGGATTGGATGGCCTCTGAGAGGTCCCCTTCATCTCTAGATGTAGAATCCCATGTGTTATCTTGGGCCAGTGACTTCCCCTCTCTAGCCCTCAGTTTCTGTAATTGTAAAGGTGTTGGCCTTGAGTGGGGCCCTCAGAGGGCCCTTTCAGCTCTAGGATCCCACAAAAAGAGAGGAGAGCCTTGCCTTGGTCTTGGATTGAACTCAAACTTTCCTCATATTCGAAGTTTGTTTAGTATATCTGTTTTCAGTTTAAGCAAAAAATGAGCATCTGGCATCCCATGCTCCCTCTAAAGCATATGGGGTTGGGAGAACATATCTGAGCCGAGCTAAATCTAGAAGCAGTGGGTTTCTCGTCACAGAACAATGAGGCTCCCTATCAAGACTTCTCAATGGATATTGTTTGTGCTCAGCAGTCAGAAGAAGCTTAAATTATCTTCATCATCATGCCTGCCTATGTTAAAGTAGTTTAGGTTTTACAGAGGCATTTCCCAAGATGGGCTGGTTCTCTTAAAGGGACTTTTCCCTACAATCAAGTCACCTACTACTCAGATCAACAGCATCTCCTTTAGAGCCTGCCTTTTAAGTAAAATTGCAGCAAACTTACTCCAAAGAGAGGACCTCCCTGCCACCCCCCATTTCTTTTCAAGTTCATAAAAAATTCTCCGGGAATGACCACTATCTGTGCCCAAGTTAGGAACTCTCTTATCTTCAAAGTTGAGGGAAGGGGGAGATATATTTAGGGTATCTCAACAGAAGTATAGTAGATGAGGGGTTTAGGACAACAGCTGCTTAAAATGCCAACCCAGGCCTTGGGTTTCTATCCAGTTCCATTGAGCTTGGGGTAGGTGGTAGCCATAGTCATCAGCAAGTTAATCAGCCTGAAATCACCAATGAGAGGTCTTTTGACCCTTACCAAATCTCTTAAACTTTTGTCCTCTAAGTAGCTGCCTAAATTGCAGATGAGTTAAAGATAGAGGGAAGAGCAGGAATTTCCACAACGAGAGTCCCTCATACCAATGAAATAACAAATCAAAACAACCCCAGAGATCAGCATCCTCATGTATCCCTCAACTTTTTGACAACTTCACTTTATCTAGTGTTGCTTAGCAATTTGTTGTTTTGATAGAGATATTTAAGTTAAGGTCTAGAGTAGGAAGCATAGTCCAGTGCAATGCTTCTTAAAGTGTGGTCAAGACCCATGGTTTAAGAAGTACTAAAGGGGTCTTGAATAGAAAAAGTTTAAGGAGACCTGGGGATTCAAAGTCCTAGCTTAGGCAAGGATTTAGGTCACTAGCAAAGTGACCTAAAAGCAAAGTGACCTTGAGCATTTCACCACTACACTCAGTGAGCTTCATCTGTGCAAGGAGGATTCTAATCCTTCCACTTTGAACAAAGCAAACCCTAAAGTCCTGGGTCATTAGGAGCCATTATTTTATCCCATAATTTATTCTCAAGCTCCATAAATATTTGAATTTTAGATTCACTGTTCTCAAATCTTGCTATTCAGATTTCTTACCACACAGAGAGAAGCTAGAAATGTTCTTGACTGGCCTCATTTTCCAGGGACATACCTAGACCAGAAGTTTCCATCACTGGGTCTTTTAGAAATAGAGAATAACAACCAGACAGACCTGAATGTTGTTCAGTTGTGTCTGACTCTTTGTGACCCCATGAACCATACTGTCCATGGGATTTTCCTGGCAAGGATACTGGAGTGCTTTACCATTTTCTTTTCCACTGGATTAAGGCAAACAGAGGTTAAGTGACTTGCCCAGGGTCATACAGCTAGTAAGAATCTGAGGCCAGATTTGAACTCAGGTCTTCCTGACCCCAGGCCCAGTGCCCTATCCACCAAGCCACCTAGATTCCTCCTAAGCTTACCTTCTCTGGGACACCAAGCATGTTTTTTTAGAAAGGGCCCACTTTGTTAATTAGTAAGAAAGATTGTGATCAGTGAGGTGCCATTCCATCATAAGGAGGTTATTAGGTGCTCTTTATTCCTGTGTCTGATGAACAAGAGATGAGCATTGCTATACCCTAAATACCACTGATCACAAGAAAATAGATTTCAAGGTGGGAGGGACCTCAAAGAAGTTATCTGATCCATCCTTTTCAATTTACAGCTGAGGAGACTGAGAAGGCAAGTGACTTGCCCAAGGCCACCAATAGCAAAGGCAGGATTTGAATCAGAGCTCTCTGACTCCAAATCTAACACTCTTTCCATTGTCTATAGTTCAAGAAATCAATATAGCAAATAAAAGATTGGAAAGGTGTGACAAGACAGTGGGTCATGAAAAAGATCTCAGGGTTTCAGTGGATTGGAAGCTTAATATGAATTCATAGTGCAATATGGCTGCCAAAAAAAGTCAGTGCCATCTTAAAAGAGGCATAGATTCTAGGAATAAGGAGGTGCATACTAATTTTTTTTTTCATACTAAATGTTTAATAAATGCTTTCTCGAGGTGTGGAGTCAAGATGAAAGAGTAGAAATAGGGGTGGCTAGGTGGCGCAGTGAGTAGAGTGCTGGCCCTGGAGTCAGAAGGACCTGAGTTCAGATCTGGCCTCAGACACTTAACCCACACAAACAAAAACCTAGCCGTGTGACCTTGGGCAACTTACTTAACCCCAATTGCCCTCCAAAAAACAAAACAAAACAAAAAAAGAGTAGAAATAGGACTTCTGCAGGGCTCCAGATTCCACCTCCCCCAATTCATGTAAAAGGGAACTCTGAACAAACTTTGGAGCTACAGAACCCACAAAATGACACAGAGAAGTTAACCTCCAATTGAGGACACCCCAGCAAGCCGGCAGGAAAGGGTCAGCACAGCACTCTGGGAGTAGGCCCCAACTCCTCTTTAGCCAAAGGTTTTAGCCTCAGGGCAGGCCTGACCAGCCCACCAACTGGAGGGACTTCAGATCTCCAGCAGCTGTGGCTGTTTCCAAAATTATCAACCCATAGATGCTAAGGACAAAGTGAGAGGTCAGTACAGTATGGACTTTGGGATCCAGTAGTTCAGGAGGGTGGTCAGCCTTTGCCCCCAGGGCAAGAAGCAGGTGAGGCACAGCAGCTGTGCAGTCACCACCATGTGGCAGCCTCAGCTCCTGGCCTGCAGACTGTAGGGGAACCAAGAGACCAGTCTGAGGGGTAATCACTTTTGATTTAACCTCCTTGGATTTGGATTGTGGTCTAGGGTGGAGGTTCTGGGGTGTGCAACCAGCTTGCCAGAGCATGTGGAGGCTTCAGAGAGGGCACCCAATTAATACCTTCAGCAGCTGAGAAAACCCCAACAATTGGGACAAAGCTCCCCTGTCTGATAGCAGAGTCCTACTATGGCAAAAAGCCCAAGAGTCAAGTAATTGAGTGGCAACATGAGCAGGCAAAGGAAGCAAAGAAAGCAGAGCAATCCAACTTTACACTCCTATTTGGGGGACAAAAAGAATCAAAGCATGGAACAGGAGGAAGACAATGAAGTCAAAACTCCTGCACCAAAAGCTTCCAAGAAAAATACGAGCTGTTTACAGGCCATAGAGGACCTTAAGAAGGATTTTGAAAACCAAATAAAAGGAGGGGAGGAAAAATTGGGAAAAGATATGAGAACAATGCAAGAAAATTATGAAATGAGAGTCAACAACCTGACTGAAGAAAATAACACCTTAAAAATAGACTAACTCAAATGGCAAAAGAGGCTCAAAAAGGCAATGAGGAGAAGAATGCCTTAAAAAGCTGAATTTGCCAGATGGAAAAAGAATCTCAAAAGCTCACTGAGGAGAGTCATTACTTCAGAATTAGATTGGAGCAAATGGAAGCTAGTGACTTTATGAGAAAGCAAGATACTATTAAACAGATCCAAATAAATGAAAGAATAGAAGACAATGTAAAATATCTCACTGGGAAAACCACTGACCTGGAAAATAGATCCAAGAGAGAAAATTTAAAAATTATTGGACTCCCTGAAAGCCATGATCAAAAAAAGAACCTATAAATCATCCTCTAAGAAATTCTCAAGGAAACTTGCCCTGATGTTTTAGAACCAGAGGGCAAAATAGAGGTTGAAAGAATCCACCAATTACCTCCTGAAAAAGATCCCAAAAAGAAAATTCCTAGGAATGTGATAGCTAGGTTCCAGAATTCCCAGATCAAGGAGAAAATATTACAAACAGCCAGGAAGAAACAACTTGAATATTGTGGAAACACAATCAGAATAACACAGGATCTGTCTGTCAGCTTTTATACTGAGGGATTGAAGGGCTTGGAATATGATATTCCAGAGGTCAAAGGAACTGGGATTAAAACCAAGAATCACCTACCCAGCAAAACTTAGTATCATAAGACTAGCCATGTGACCTTGGGTAAGTCACTTAACCCCAATTGCCCTCCAAAAAAAAAAAAAAACAGTATCATGGTTCAGGGGAAAATATGGTCATTCAGTGGAATAAAGAACTTTCAAGCGTTCTTGATTGAAAAACCAAAGTTGAATACAAAATTTGACATTCAGATACAAGAAACAAGAGAAGTGGGGCAGCTAGGTGGCACAGCAAGTAGAGTGTTGGCCCTGGAGTCAGAAGGACCTGAGTTCAGACCCGGCCTCAGACACTTAGCACACACACAAACAAAAACCCAGCCTTGTGACCTTGGGCAAGTTACTTAACCCCAATTGCCCTCCAAAAAAAATAGCAAAAAAGAAAAAAAAAAGAAAAGAAACAAGAGAAGCATGAGAAGGTAAACAGGGAATAGAAATCATAAGGAACTTATCAAAGTTGAACTATTTACATCCCTACATCAAAAAACAATAATTGTAACTTATGAAACTCTTCTCAGTATACACACACACACACACACACACACACACACACATACATATATATGTCTATATTGGAGGGTATATGGGTGTATGAATACATATGTGAATGTGTGTGTATATATGTGTACAAGTATACATAGATAGAGGGCACAGGAACAATTTAATAGGAAGGGATGATACTTAAAAGGTGAAATTAAGAGGTGAGAGAGGAGATGAGAGGAGATGGGGAAAGACACAATGGGGTAAACTATCCCATATAGAAGAGGCAAGGGAAAATGGTTTCCATGGAGGGGAAGAACAGGAAGGCAAAAGGGAATGGGTCAACCTTATTCTCATTGAATTTGGCTTAGGGAGGGAATGACATACACACTAAATAGGGTATCTCACCCTATAGGAGAGTGGGGGGAAGAGGATGAAAGGGGGAATGATGGAAGGGAGGGCAGGCTGGGGGGGACGGGAGTTAGAAGTACCCACTTTTGAAAAGGGACAGGATCAAAGTAAAGATTAGAACAAGTGGGAGGTGGGATAGGAGGGAGGGAAATATAGTTAGTCTTTTACAATATATCCACTATGGAAATGTTTTGCATAGCTACATGTGTACAACTTATACTGAATTGCTTATCTTCCTAGTAAGGGTGGGTGACAAGGGAGGAAGGGAATGAATCTGGAATTCAAAGTTTTAAAATCAAATGTTTAAAATATATATTATTATTAATAGTATTTTACATGTAACTGGGAAATAAGATATACAGGCATTGGGCTATAGAGATCCACCATGCCCTACTGGAAATTCAGAGGGGGTATGGGAGAAGATATGGGAGAGAGCAGATTGGTGGAGGGGGATATCCAGTGGTATCGCTATTTTGGGGTGGTGGGTAGGAGAAAAATGGGGAGAAAATGTATAACTCAAAATCTTACGGAAATGAATGATGTAAACTAGAAGTTAATAAAGCATTTGATAAAAAATAAATAAATGCTTTCTCTATTTGTTTGTGCTCAGTACTCTGCCCTGGTTAGACTGTGTTAAGTTCTAGGTACCACAGCTCAGGAAGCTGGAAAATGTCTAGAGGAGGGCAACTAGGACGGGGAGAAGTCTCAAGATTATACCATATAAGGCTATGTTAAAGGAAATGAGGATGTTGTAACCCTGGATCAGAGATGATTGGGGCAGGGAGGAAAGGGATAGGAGAGCTGTGTATCTTCAAGTATTTGAAATGCCATCACATGGAAAAGGAATAAAAGCATTTCTTTTTGGTTCCAAAGGGCAAAAATAAGAGCAATAGATAGATATTGCAGAGAAACAGGCTTAAGGAAATATGAGGAGTTATGGGAAAACTTGCTACCAATTAGTTATCTCAGAGTAGACTTCCAGGCCTCACAAGATAGCTGTCTTCAAACAAAGACCAGATAACATGTTGGGAAATGTAGTTGAAGGGATTCTTATACAGATAGGACTTGAGATAGATAGCCCTCCAGGCCCTCATCTAGGTGGCGCTGGGACCTATGGCACTGACCTCTAGAATCAGGAAGACTTGAGTTCAAATGTGACCTCAGACACTAGCTGGTTGACCCTGGGCAAGTCACTTAACCTCTGTTTGCCTAGTTTCCTCATCTGTAAAACATGGACAATACTAGCACCTACCTCCTCAGATTTCTATAGGAATCAAATGAAACAATATTTGTAGTGTTTTACATAGTGTGGTGCTTAATAAATTCTTGCTTGCTTGCTTGCTTCCTCCCTTCTGTCTTTATAAATGAGATGGTGGGCTATAGTAGAAAGAGTACTGAACTGATTATCAAGAGTACCAACTCTGCCACTAAGTTGTGCTGTGGTAATAGGCACAATTAAGTTCCTCTCTTCAAGACTCAGTTTCCTTCTCTGTAAAATTAGAGGGTTGCACTAAATGGCCTTTAGGTCCCTTTTATCTCTAGTATTTGAAGAAAAGGCAATATAGTATAGGTCAGGACTATACTTGTCAGGAAATACTAACTCAGATTTCAACTCTGCCACTAATCAACTGTGACCTTGGAGGAATGATTTCCTTCCTCTATAGCTCAATTTCATTGTCTATAAAATGAGAATTGTATATAGTTTGTCCTTCTTGAGAGGACCATTACATCAGGAAGATGATGCCATAATTTGCAAGTGAATTGGATTGTGCAAAATCACCAGCCTCACTTACTCCTCCAGAATAGTTGGTCCAGCAGCTAGATATAGATCAGGAGGACTGGAGATGGCCCAGGATGCACTGGGGCACCTTGGCCTTTTTAAACTAAGGTCTTTCCAAGTTCTCACTTTGTTTTTTGGGGGCAGGGTTCTTTTTTTTTGAAAGGGGGAGGGCAGGGCAATTGGGGTGAAGTGACTTTCCCAAGGTCACATGGCTAGTAAGTGTTAAATGGCTGAAGCTGGGTTTTGAACTCAAGTCCTCCTTGCTCCAGGGCTGATGTTCCATTCACCACGCCACCTAGCTACCCCTCCAAGTTCTCACTTTGATTGGGCAATGCCCATTCATCGATTAGGACTGTTTAAGAAGTGAACTAAGAGGGGTGGCTTGGTGGTGCAGTGAATAGAGCACCAGCCCTGGAGTCAGGAGGACCTGAGTTCAAATCCGACCTCAGACACTTAACACAAAAACTAGCCGTGTGACCTTGGTCAAGTCACTTAACCCCAAATGCCCTCCAAAAAAAGGCAAAAAAAAAAAAACCAACAAGAAGTGAACTAAGGGATGGCCCCTTTAATTGAAAAAAAAAATCAAACTGGGAGAGGGAGATGCTCAGGGTTGTGTCTGGTCAAAAGAGAAAAAGTTTATTTACATTCTGTTTACATTAATAATACTTCTATTCCCTATCTCATAAAGCCAGAAGGAGACTTGTGTTCCAGTTCCACCTCTGACACATACTGGCTGTGTGACCTGAGCAGATCACTTAAATTCTCTATTCCCTGGGAAACTCTAAGATGATAAGTCTTAGAGAAGTTTGTGGTCTGTGTTGGTAGAGGTCATTTCCTCATCTGGGAGTTCCCTATCTTAATGAAATCCCAGGTCTGGTCCCTATCTCTGTTATTATGACTCTAAATCTTGCATGGGATACCACCTGCCATGGTTCAGCTTTCCTTCAAGAAGAAATCTTGTCACCATAGTATATCCTGCAAGTGGAAGTATGTTGTATAAACAATCTTCCTGTATCACTTCTGGCCAAGTCCAGAATGTTCTTAAGTGTGAGGCCATGATAAGAACATAAAGGTTTAGGATCATAGATCTTAGAAACCCTAGAGATCCAAACCCTCAGGTGTGTGTGTGTGTATGTGCTCACGCTCATGTGTGTCTGTGTCTGTGTTGTGCATGTGTGTGTACGTGTGTGCATGTGTGCGTGTGTGTGTGTGTGTGTGTGTGTGTGTGTATACCTGATACATTGATTGGGTCTGACAACATAAACAACATTCTGCCTGAGTAGGCCCCTGCCTTGTTGCCAAGAGGAGGGAAGTACGATTCATTGTCAGTTTTCCAATTATTCAGAGTTTGACTTCTTTTTAGTAATCTGATTTAAATTGTTGTAATCATTGTATACATTGTTCTTTCCTGCTTCTTTTCCTTGACATCAATGAATACAAATCTTTCTGTGTTTCTCTTGAATTTGTTGCTTTGTATTGTATAATAATATCCGTATGCTACAGTATCTGTATCTGTATGCTACAGTTTTTGTATCCATATGCTACAGTTTAGTCAGTCATTACCCATAGGAGGCACCCATTTTATTTTCAGATCTTTACCCCCCACAGAAAGTGCTGCTTTGAATATTTGGCCACATTCCATACAGGTAGCTATTGAGTGACAGAATGAAGATTTGAACACAGAGCCTCCAATTACAGTGTTCTTTCGCTTCCACTGCCTTCCTCCTATCTTCTAAGTTTGAAATTCAGGCACAACACTTGACTTTCCCACCTCTCTCAACTTCTACATCCATTCAGTTGCCAAATCCTATCAACTCTGGCTCCATAACATCTCTTAAATCTGCCCCATCCTCTCCACTGCTCAGGCCCAAATCATTCTCAGCCAGACTAACAATCTTCTAACAGGTCTCTGTCTGCAACCTCTCCCTTCCTCAATCCGTTTCTCTCACACAATTGTCAAAATAAGTATAGGTCTGACCAAGTACATACTCTGCCTGCTAAAACAAACAAACAAAACAAGCCTTCAGTGGTAGTTCTTTATCACCTTTATTCATAATCAAAGTTCAGAAACTTTCCTCCAAATAGCCTTGCTATATAATAGGTTAGGACCAACTAACAGTTGTCCTTGGGTAGTTCAGGTTCAATATCAGAATGAAATTAAACATTCATGGGTCATTCAGCAGTTAAAAAATTGTTCACTTAGTCATAACCTAGAAAGGATATTCAACAATGATATAGCATTGAGCTCAGAAAGACTTGGTCCCTGTCATATCTCCATACAGAAATGCATCTGGTCATCCAGGCAGGGCATGATGACTCATGGAGTCTTGGGACATCCTCCAAGTCTAAAGGTTCATGATTCAATATGGGCAAGTCTTTTGTATGCCCTTAGATGACCAGGAAACCCCATTAACACCCTGTGCCAAGCAGATATCCAGGACAGTTTCAATACCTTTAAGGAAAAACTGTCCTAATCTAACCTTCATGGGGCATCAAAGCACATTTCACTTCTGCTCTTATTTGCATACTCCACAGTCCATTCTTTGTTTTCAAACTCTTGTATTCAATCAATCAATCAATGTTTATTAAGTGCAAAAAAAAAGGAAGGAAGAAAGTAAGACATCTCCCAACAATACTACCCCTTGTTCCCCAAACCTATTCCAGGAAGGAGTTGTTTGAATCATCCTGGGGAAAAAGGAAGGGAACTTGAATTATTTCTCCATTTGATCTGGCTATATATGTATGAATGAGGCAAATAGGATTTTCATCTATATCACGGAAGTGGTCCCCATTCTGGTTAAGTGATCTGGGGCCTAAAGAGAACAGGACTGTATAATCAAAGGTCCTCTCACCTCTGGGATCAGGTTTAATGGATGAATTCTGCCAGTGCTTCCGATAACACATGGCTGTTTAGCCACTTTTGGCCAGAATTCCAATTGAAATTTTCTGGCCTTTCTTATTCCATCCTTGACACAGCGTCACCTAGTCTCCAAGGTCCTTATCCTCTCAAAATGCTCCATACATCCTGGAGAAATGATGCCCTCAGGAAAGGAAGCCTCAGGATTTCTACCCCCTAACCTGGTAGTATGAGGGAGTGTTTAGTTAGCTCTGGGAAAGACAATGAAAGTATACAGAATTTTTTCCCAGGTGAAGGCAAATGGCTTCTGACTATTCATAGCACAGGAACAGAGAAAAAAAAAGGGTCATTGAGAGGTAGCTAAACTCAAACCACTTACCAGGTGTCTGGGCTAGATCTGGTCCACCACATTGATAAGGTCAGGAATGGATACAATGTGGATCCAATAACATTATATAGCAGCAGTGGATATGATGATATTCTTTAGCTCCCAGAAGGCCACTGAAAGCCAGCAGAGAGCCTTCTATGTTCCACACAGGCTCACAGGATTGTAGTAAGGAGAGCTGGTAGGGGAAAGACCTTCATCTCCATCACTCAAGAGGAAATAGCTCACCCTCTTGGGAACAAATATTGTTTCATATTAATTATATAGGATGGCTCAGGAGACTGAGGGTTTCCATTTGGCCCTACCCACAAGGATGAACTCACGAATAATAAAGCATTCATTAAACTTTAATTATGTACCAAGCACGTTGCTAAGAGCTGAGAACACAAATAGAAAAAAGACAGTCCTTGATCTCAAGATGCTTCCAATCTACTGAGGGAAGACAATAAATAAAAGGGACTGAGGAAGTGGGGAAGCAGGGAATGCACCTGGCAGCATGGTTTAAAAATGACTGAGGAGTGATATGGAGCCCTAATTTGAGGCAATATGAGGGGAAACCTGTTCTCTCAGAGCCTAGGGTTTCAGGGGCAAAACCCATTGTTCTGGTGGAAGGGTGATGAGGAACATGGGCAGATAAGCACTGTGGTATGGTTTGGAAATGTCCAGTGAGTGAAGGGGAAGCCTGGTTCTCAGCAAAATCAGGCAAAAGATGTGCTGTTAGAGCCCAGGATTGTTCCAGGGGTAGAGTCCAAGAGTTTGGTTGGAGAGAGATTAGAAAGATGAGTATGGGGGCGGCTAGGTGGTGCAGTGAATAGAGCACCAGCCCTGGAATCAGGAGGACCTGAGTTCAAATCCAGCCTCAGACACATAACACAAAAACTAGCTGTGTGACCTTGTGCAAGTCACTTAATCCCAATTGCCCTCCAAAAAGCAAAAAATAAAAAATAAAAAAAAAGATGAGTATGGAAGCCTGAGGGCTGGAAGCATGGTCTGGAAATGGCCTCAGAGAGGATACCAAAAGGGCCCGTACAATATTTCAGGGATTTTCTATCTCCATTTTATTGATGAGCAAACTGAGACCTGAAATGATTAAGTTAGCTGGCCATTATGTCTGGAAGTGGGGATGTGGGAGGGAATAAAAAAGGGAATAAGCATTTATTAAGCACCTACTCTGGGGCAAGCACTGTGCTGAACACTTTACAAATGTTATTTTATTTGATTCTCACAGGAATTGAGTGGTATTTTAATACCCATTTGATCTGCAGGCTGGGGCAGTGATATCAGATATGGAATGGGTCAGACCATCGAGGAGCTTGTGTTCCTATAGTTCCATTTTGAAAACAGTTAACTTGCTTTTTAGCCTCGAAAATAAATGCCCCGACCTGACAGTTTTGAATATATACAAGGACACCCACAGAAATCAAGAATAAACTAAAAGCAATGGCAGAGACAAACCAGGACATATACCACTTTAAGATGAACCGAGAATTTCCAAGAAGTGATTTTAATGATCACCCTGGCAACCTGATGGTTTCCATGGAAACCACTGCGCAAGGAGCCTGAAGGTGAGCCAGGAATCAACAATGAAGGGTTCTATATGACTGCAGCGGGATGTTCCACTATGTTTGACATTAGGGGAGACTGTGCTGCCTTCCAGAACATTCACCTAACTTTCCCTGCCTTTTCTTTTCTCCTCTCCCTCTCCCCAAATGGTAGATTGCACAGATGGGAGCTGCAGAGGTGTTATTCTAGTTATTTCTTCTACCTCCTGTGGACATATTTCACAATTCCTTTCCCACAAAGCTGCTCTTAGATTGTGAAATTGCTGCTAGCCACTGCAATATTTTTTTTACCTTTCCCTGAGACTCTGAGAGGTTACATGTGTGGTCTGAGTTTATTAACTAACTGTGACCTTGGCTGAGCCCCCTTTCTTTGCTAGGTCTCAGTTTCCACTATAAAATGAAAGGAGTTGGGTCTTACATCATATATCACAATAAACTAAAAATGGATACCTGACCTGAATAATTAAGGTCATGCTATTCAAAAAACTTAGACAAGAACAAGATTAGATACCTTTAACAACCACAGCTAGGAGATGGCTTCTTAATCAAACAAAGGGTAGAGATGATCAAAAAAGATAAAACAGATTATTTCAATTGCAGGAAATGGAAATGCTTTTGCAAAAAATAAAATTAATACAAGTAGAATGAGAAAAGAAGGGGTTGGCTGGGGAAAAGTCTTTATATCATGATCTGATATATGGTCTAATAATGGTCTGATACAAAAATATATAAGCAACTAACAAATATATAAGGAGGAGTTTTGTTGTTGTTGTCGGTTTTTTTAGTTTCCACCAAAAAAGCTGCTTGAAATATTATTGTCCATATAGAACTTCTTACTTTAATTTTTTGGGGTACATAGGCTTCATAGTAGAATCACTGGGTCAGAAGGTGTGCACAGTTTAGTAATTTGAGGGCATAGTTCTAAATTGCCTTCCAGAGTGACTGGACCAATTCACAACTCCACCAACAGTGCATCAATGTATCTTTCTCCAACAAACTCTCCAACATTTGTCATTTTCCTTTTTTTTTTAACTTTGCCAAATTCATAGGCATGAAGTAGAACCTCAGAGCTTTTTAAATGTGCCTTTGTCTAATGATTAGTGATTTGGAGCATTTTTTTCATATGGCTAGCCTGAATTTCTTCCCTTGAGAACTGTCATATCCTTAAACCATTTGTCAACTGAGGAATGGATCTTATTCTTATAAATTTGAATCAGTTTCTTATATATCTTGGAAATGAGACCTTTTTCAGAGAAACTTGGTGCAAAGATTCCCCCCCCGCCCAGTTAACTGTTTCCCTTCTAATCTTAGCTTCATTGAATTTGTTTGTAGAAAAACTTTTTTAATTCTAAGTAATCAAAAAATGTCCATTTTGCCTACTATAATCCTCTCTATCCCTTGTTTAGTCATGAACTTTTCTCCTATTCATAGTTCTGAAAGGCAATTTCTCCCTTATTCTTCTAATTGGCTTATGATGTCATCTTTTCTATCTAGGTCATTATCCATTTAGAGCTTATCACAGTCTATGGTGTGAGGTCTAAATGGAATTTCTGCCAGACTGCTGTCCAGTTTTCCCAGCACTTTCTATCACATAGTAAACCCTTATCCCAGTAGCTGGGATAAGCAATTTAGGTTCATCAAACACTAGACTACCAGGTTTGTTTGCTTCTGTATTTTGTGTACCTAATCTGTTCCACTGATTGGCCTCTTTTTTTAACCAGTACCAAATTGTTTTGATGATTACTGCTTTGTAGTTTGAGATCTAGTACTGCTAGGCCCTTTCCCCTCTCCATTATTTAAATATTCTTGACCTTTTGTTCCTCCAAAACTAATTTAGGTAGAATTGTCATTTTTATTATATTGGTTGGACCTACTCATGAGCAATGGATATTCCCCTCAATTACTTAAATGTCTCTTTGTGTAGTTATTTTATAGTTCTATTCATATAGGTCCTGTGTGTGTCATGGCAGTAGACATCCAAGTATTTTATACATTCTGTAGTTATTTTTAAGAGGCAATTCTCTTTTGTTTCTCTTCCTGCTGGGCTTTGATGGTGGTGATATACAGAAAGGTTGATGATTTATGTCGATTTTTTTTATCCTGTAATTTTGCTGAAGTTATTGTTTTGATTAACTTTTTAATTGACTCTCTAAGGTTCTCTAAGAACACCATCATATGTTATGCAAATAGAATGACTAAAATGTCCATACTCTGACATAGAGACTCCATTACTAGGTAGATACCCCAAGGAGGCCATCAATAAAAAGAGTCCCTCAGTACTAAAATATTTATAGCAGGACACCGTCATTTTGTCTTTGCCAGATTGACTGTGGTTCCTTGATATTTGAACTCTCAGGATGTTTGTCGTGGTTTGTTTGGGTTTTTTTCTTTGACCTGGAAGCTCTTGTGGATGATCCTTAGAGTTTTCATTTTGGGTTTTCCATCAGAAGGTCATCGGTGGATTCTTTCTATCTTCACCTTGTCCTCTTGTTCTAACATATCTGGGCACTTTTCTTACACAATTTCTTGAGATAAGATAAACAAGCCCTTTTTTGGTCATGGCTTTCAGGTAGCACAATGATTCTTGTATTATCTCTGCTGAATCTATTTTCCAAGTCAGTTGTTTTTTATATGATATACCTTTAATTTTCAGCTTTTTTTTCAACTTTTCTACTTTGTTTTACTATTTCTCATTTTCTTATGGAGTCATTAACTTCTGTTTGGTCCATTCTAATTTTCAGGGAGTCTGTAACTTGGGTAAAATTGTTTGGGTTTTTTTTTTCTCTTGTGCTAAGCTATTAATTCTCTTTCCAAGTCTTTTCTTCATAACTCTCATTTCTTTCATAATGCTTTCCTTCAGCCTTCTCATTTCATTTTTGTCATTGAAAATGTCTTTTTTAAAAACCTTTGCATAATTTCTCTTGGGAATTCTAATTGATCTTGTGGCCAAACTTTGTTTTTCTTTGAGGTTTTGTTTATAGGTGTTTTAGAGTTGTTCTCATCTGGTTTGGTGTCTTGGGAAGCTCAAGCATCATTATAGCTCTTTATCATTTTTCTAGTTTTGTTTACTCATTCTTCCAGTCTTACTTTCTGGATGAGGACTTTGTGTTCTAGGCTAGGCTCTAAATTATTCTGGCTGGACTTTAGGGGCCCTTCTCATCTGATATCCTGCCTCTGGGGTCAGAAAAAGAGCAAGCTAGTTCTTCCATCCACTCCCAGTGAACCAGCTCCCATACCCCTTCTCCTAAAGGGAAAACATTGTAGCCTTTTTCCACTCTCAAGCAACTGGCTCTGAGATAGTGGCCCACTCCTGTCTCATAGTTCCTATCCTGTCTACTTATCTGTGGGTCAAATTTGTGATCTTTTGATGGAAAAACAACCCATTGTGGCTTCTTTGAATCTCTCCAATCCTTACAAGACCCACAAGGTCGCTGCTTGAGGTGTACTCATTATCAAGGTTGCTAGTCAATCACCTCTTAACACCTGCCTCTGGTGAAATCTATCCACTCCAGTTGCTGGCAGGACCTATCTCCAGAATTCAGAATGTTGCCTGGGCGCTCCCTTCACAGAGTATTCATTCACCTACCAGGAAAGAATACCCACAAAAGAAAGCAAAGCACTATGTGCTCATGGATGCATGGCAACTGAATGGGGAAAGGTGGTTAGCTGCCCATCCCCTATCCAGCAACTCAGAACAGTCCTCCTCACTCAATGATAACAAGGGAAAGAAACAACAACTGAAAAAATAGGTGGGTCATACCTTTTGTATGAATATTTAGCAACTCTTGAATGATTAATCCCTTAAATTTTTCATCATCACCAAGTACCAACCCCTGAATCATTGTGGTCAGAAATGGTTGGATTGGAAACAGGCAGCAGATATTAGTGAATGCTCCATGTACTGAAATGAGGCACATGTGTCAAGGACTGCACTCTCATTGGTCAGTCTCCCCATTTTAATAAAGAAAGGCCCACATGCCCCAAAATATTCACATTAGCACTTTTTTTATAGTTGCAAAGAACTGGAAACAAATTAGGCATCTATCCCTTGGGGAATGGCTAAACAAGTTGTGTTTGTTACATGAATGTAATGGAGTGTCACTGTGCTACAAGAAATGATGAATAAGATGAATAGAGAGAAACTTGGGAAGACTGATATGAAATGATGCAAAGTTAAGTAAGCAGAACCAGGAAAACAATATAAATGGTGACTATAGTGATGTAAATATAAAGAACAAGAACCAAAAAACAAATTGAAACTAAATGCTGCGAAATGATAATAACCAAACTTGACCTCAAAGAAGGCAACTCATTTAGAAGCAATACAATAACAGTGGAAAAATATCATTTCTTCAATCTCTCAGCTTATATAATCTGAATAATATCACCTCAAATTTAGATAACACTTCCTTACAATTTTCACTACACTTTTATGTATATCATTTCATCTGATATTTATAAACAACAAAGGGATCTATCTTTCCTGCCTATTTATCTGAGATGTGGAGTTCCTCCCCAGAACTGTCAGACTTGACAGCCTCTCTCTACTTGGGGTGATAATATCTGTGTGACCTTGGTCAAGTCTCTCATCTGAGCTCTAGTTTCCTCAGCTATAAAAATGAGGGAGTTAGACTCTAGATGACCATAAAGACAGAGATGTGCTGTAGCCAGTTCAAACAGACTTGGAGAGCTCATTGCAAAATTTTCAGTGTGAGAATTTACATCTTAGAAATCACAAGTGCTACAAACCAAGGCTTGATTTCTTGTTGTGATTGTCTAGACTTAAGAAAGTGATGGAGAAAATGTGAATGATGCAAATTAAACCTAAAAGTGTAGCATGCATACATTTGAGCTGGTCGTTGAACATTTACTAGCACACCAATGCATAAAGGTCCCTTCCAGTTCCTAAATCTAGGATTCTATAATACAGTGACAGTGAGAACATTGGGAAGTTAGCTTCTCTGCTGTCTTGTGGTAGTCTTGACATAAATCTTATTGTAGAAACAGGAAATTTTTGTATAATTTTTAGTTTCAGAATTAGGTAAGGTTCAATATTATTAACCCTACTGACTTTTCCCAAGTGTTTTGGACACCCTATGGTAGATTGCCTGGCTCTCAGAGCTAAACAACAATTTTGTCCAGTTCCTGCTAAAGGCTTAACTAATCCTCAAGACACCCCAAATCACCTGAAGCTTAATGAGATGCCCAGGAGCTTATCAGAAAGAAAAGGATGTCTAATAAGCTCAGCCCAGGATTAGAAATTAGAAGTTCCTGAGACCTAATGAGTTGTTGATAAACTAGGGACTCTGCATTAATGCCTTAGATTGCTTTTCTTGTGTTTTTTTCCTTTAAATAATGATCCGAAAACCAAAGAAAAGCCCTAATTAACTTGGATAGCTGTGGAGGTGATTAGGAAGCTAAAGTGCACTTTCTATTGAGACTGGAGAGACTTTAGTCTCATGTCTTGTTGTACAGCTACATCCAGTCTAGACCTACACAATGCTAAATTAGCTAGCCTTTAAAGTTAACAAATCCCTTCAAGGCCTCTTTGGAATATTATGGAGTGAATGTAGCATCCCCACTTTACAGGCAAGGACACAGGCCTCATTGTTCTGACTTAAGCCATCAGAAGTAACTGGTTGTACTAGTTTTTAATGGAGATGGCTATATTTAGGATAATGGAAAACACACATACTTGGAGTTGGGAGACCTGGGTTTGAATTTTGGCTCCCAGATTTGCTAACTTTGGAACTGGGGTCAAGGCCCTTCACTTTCTTATGTCTCAGTTTTCTAATTTGTAAAAATGTAATGATTCTTGCACAGGGTAGATGACTTAAAAGATGGTGGGCTGACCATAAGGTCAGGAAAACCTGGGTTCAAGTCTTGCCTCTGATACATACTGGGTACATAGCGCTGGGTAAGTCATTTAATCTCTGCAACAGCAATGTGCCAGGCAACTTTCTAAGACCATAAGTAGCAGAGAGGTGCTAATCTGCATCTGTACAGGGAGTTTCCTCCATGGGATTTCCTTATACCAGTGAAACACATGTGGTCCTTCCTGTTCTCACCACCCACATTTCCCCCCAAATCCTTTATTGTTAAGAAAGCATTTTGTAATCTAAATTAATCTAAGTTAAGGCATTTATAGAAATAGGAATATCTATCAACTAGTTCTTTTTTTTTGCAGGAGGAAGGCAGGGCAGTTGGGGTTAAGTGACTTGCCCAAGGTCACACAGCTAGTAAGTGTTAAGTGTCTGAGGTCGGATTTGAACTCAGGTCCTCCTGACTCCAGGGCCAGTGCTCTATTCACTGCGCCACCTAGCCACCCATAACCACATACTTTTGACTAGCAGTGGTTACATAGTTAAGGGATATAGAGAAATATCCCAGTCTCCTTCAGTGGGGATGCTGATAACTTAACAGTGATAAATAAGCTCATTGCTGCCTTCACTTACGTCTGTATCTAGAGCTACCTTGAAACCAATTTGTTCTTGTTGCTGACTCTTGTAGTTGGCATTGATTATTTGTGTGAAAATAATGATGTACAAATAATTCTGGCTTTGTCAATTTTTAATATTTATCAACTAAGCTCAAAAGAAATCAGTATAGCAAGGACAGCTGGGCATTTTGCCATCCCAGTGTGCACCACCCTCACTCCACCCCAAGATTCAGCACATACTCCTTTTTAACATGTATACAGATAAATCCAAGTGCTTTGCCCATCTGGGTGACTTTTGTGTTTGCTGTAACATCAGTCACTAGTGTTGGACCTGGAAGAGGCCTTAGGACATAAGATGTCAGAAATGACTGTGATCTTAGAGATTATTTTGTTTAGCTTCTAATTTCACAAATGAGAAAATTCAGGCCCAGAGAGTTTGAGAGCTAGGCCTAGAACCCAGATCTTGTGCTTTCCAGAAAGGCACTGCTTTTTACTGAATCAAACCCTCCCCTTCCCATTTTTTGGCCACCTCCTACTTCATTGAATTCTATCTGGAACTCTTATACTCCTTTAGTGTTGGTACCTTCTTCAAGTAGATGTTTGACAAAGCATTCTCCTGGCCATGCCAAAAGGAGCAATTTGAGTAGTGATTTGGATGAAGTCACCATGGCATACCCCGAAATGATTTAACAACAGGGAAGGTTTGACCAAAGTTTGCAAAATGGGACAGTGGAGTAAAGAAAGCTCAGGGCTGAGTTTGAAATACTAAACCTCTAATGCTATCAGAGTTCTCAGACCAATCCCTCCAATCCCTCCCTCTCTCCCATTTTACGGATGAAGAAATGAATTGTACAAAGTCATAGAATCACAGAATTTGAGAGTTGGTACCTTAGCCTCAGTGGCCTTCTATGCCAACCCCTACCTGAAAGGACTTCCCACTGTAACATAACTACCAAGCACATCCCTGAAGAAAAGGGAATCCCCTGCCTCGCCGGGCAGCCCATTCCACTTGGGGATACCTTCTCTTTTCTTTATGGTCAGATCTGGCTTCTAGATGGCTCTGCCACTGAGCTTTGTGACTTTGGACAAGTCCTTTCCTTTCTCTGGGCCTCAGTTTCTGCTACAAAAGGCTGTTTGAGCAGATGGATCTCAGAGGTCCCTTACATCTCTAATATCCTATTTGGGTTAAAATTCTGACTTCCTAGCTGACTGGTCTGGGGCAATCTCTTCCTTCTCTGGGCTTGATGGTCTATTCTAACTCCAAATTCTATTTGATTTGTCTCCCAGTGACAGAGGACAAATGAAATTAGATGAAAACTAAAGGGATGGGTCATCTTAATTTTATTGCACTTTCCTCTCTCTGGCCTTCTGTAGTCTCATAAATCTCACTCAAAATGCATTTGATAAGCTCCTTAAGTGTAGAGGCTATTTCATTTCTGTCTGGCACATGGTGGTGGTGGTGGGGCAGTATTTGGCCAATCAAGAACAAGAATTTCATCATTGTTGAGACCTTCCAGTGTGGAAACTCCCTCCACCTATGCACATGGGCAGTTCCTATGCCTTAAAGTCTCAGAGGCACTGAGAGGTTGTAACTTGCTGGTGCCTTGTACACTGTAGGCACTTAATAAATGTTTATTGAATCAAATTCATCATTTTGCTCCTGGCCCACTATGGGGTCTTTGATCAGGTGAGATATTTGTAAGAAGTGCCAGCACACACAGTACCTGGCGAAAAGTAGGTGCTATATAAATGCTTATTCTCTTCCCTCCCACCCCCCTTCCCTTACCTGGGAAAAGACTCTTACTTCTGTCCCTTGCTGGATCAGCCCCTTATTCTCTTTGGCATTTCCTCCTGGAAAGCAACATCCTACTGTGGCATGCTGTTTATTGCGCCCAGCTTATAGGTGTTACAGATATTTTCCTAATGAAATCATCTCCCACTGTAGTCTGTTCCTGGCCATTCATTTCATCTTTTTAAAGCCAGGCTTCCAAAGCTTTCCTTTCAAATCAACTTGAAATGGATGTTTTGACAGATTTTTCCCCCTCCTTTTTAAATATCGAGCCTTAATTAGCTGCTTGAAATCTCAGATTCTTTTGTAAATGGTAGAGGAAACAAAGAGATATGGACTTTGGACCTTGAATGGGCTACTGAGGCCTCAGTTCCCTCATCTGTAAAATGGAGGGCATTGGAGTCTAGATGACTTTGAAGGGCTCCCTCCAGCTCTGATATTCTGGGTGGGAAGTAGGCATTTGCACATGAGTGGCCTTCATGCCTGGAGCACCCTTGGTGCCTGAAGCACCCTCCCTCCACCTCTCCACCTGTTCAATCCTTCTCTTCCTTCCAGGCCAGTTCAGGCGCCAGCTGCCCTGTGAGCCCCTCCTTTTCTGATTCCCCCCACCCCCAACTGAAATCGATCTCTCCCTCCTCAGATTTTCTTAGACATTTTGTCTGGATACACTGGACCAGGTCCTCTAAGACTTATTTCTGTACACATTCTTACCCTCCCCCCACCTTAGCTGTCAGCTTCTTCAGTGCAGAAATCATGCTGTTGTTGGTCTGCTTTCCATCCTCAGGACCTAGCAGGGCACCCTGCAGAGAGGGCACAGCATAATGAGTCAGTTGCTGGATTTGCAGTCAAAGGACCCGGGATTGAAGCCTAGCTCTATTCAGGACCTGTGTGACACTGGACAAATCATTTCACTTCTCTGGATTTCAGTTTCTTCATCTGTCAAACAAAGGGCTTGGACTAGATGACCTCGAGGTCTTTTCCAGCTCTAAAGAATTTCCACAAGGGGAGTTTCCTACACATGAGAAATCATAGATCCAGGTCCTCCCAAAGGAAGATCTTCTGTGTAGGAAACTCCCCTTGTGGAAATGCTTCCCACCAATACAGATCAGCAACTTTTCTAGAGCTCAGGATTAAAGAATTATCTAGAGAGGTTCAGCAATCTGCCCCTTCACAAACTAGTATGTATGGGAAATAGGACCTGAACCCATATCCTGACTCCAAGGCCAGCCCCCTATTCATTCACAATGCCATCCTGCCTCTCTGTGATCCTACATCATAGTTGTTGAATGAATATTTGTGGAATGAATTATATATTACTCTCCTACAGCTCTACATTCCACCCTAACTGGCCTACTTGAGTAAATGTTTCCAGACATGATGTTCCATCTTCCTCCTCCATGTTTTTGCACAGTCAGTATCCCATGCCTAGAATTCGGTCTCCTCAGCTCCAGCTTTTAGAATCCCAGCCTTCTTTCAGCTTAAGTGCTCAAGTGCCACTTCCTACACTTCAGCCTCATCCTCCCCTCCCAGAAATCACTTTGTATTTAATATGTATATATTTTGTATTTACTTAAATAATATTTCTTTATCTGGGTCCACGTTTTCTTCCTTTCCCAACAATATCCCTCCCTGTTTGAGGGTGAGGACTTTTGGTTTTGCATTTAATAACAATAATAATAGCTGGCATTCCATGAATGCCTTGTTGGAAGAGCCCGAATTTGGAATTGGGGGAAAGTGACTAGAACATCCATGCCCTTTGACCCAGAGATTCCACCCATGGGCATCTAAGCCAAAATTAATGAAAAAAAGGACCCACATGCACTAAAATATTTAGAGCAGATTTTTTTTCATATTCTCCAAGAATTAGAATTGCTGTACATGTCCATCAGTTGAGGAATGGCTAAAAGAGAGTCAACCTGTTATAGTGGATAGAGTGATAGACATAGAGTTGGGAAGACCTGCCTTCAAATAGGGCCACACATACACATACACACACACTTCATGTGTGATCCTGAGCAAGTCACTAAACTTTCTTGTGCCTTAGTTTCCTCAACTGTAAAATAGGGAGTTTAATGGCCTCTTTGATCTATTCTAGCCCCAAATTGATGATCCTATAAGTATATTATTATACATGAATAGTGGAATATTACTGTAGTGTAAGAAATGATGAATACAAAGAAATCTGGGAAGGACTTATGTGAACTGATTCAGAGTAAACTAAGCAGAACTAAGAAAACAGTCCACACAATAACCACAACACAGTAAATGGGAGAAAAGAATAGCAACAAAACAAAACTAAATGATTCAAAATTTTAATGACCAAGCTTGATCCCCCAAAAGAGATGAGAAGACACCTTCCTGTTCCATTGCTGAGATGGGGGACTGGCTTGGGAACACTAAGTATAATGTCAGCCCTTTTTTCTGGATCATGGTTAGTTGGTGAAATTTTCTCCCTCTTTTTTGCTATGGGAGTTGACTCTATGAAAGGGGGAAGACAGAAAATTATCTTGGGAAATGTAGGTAATATAAAAGTAAAATATCAATAAAATATTTTTTAAAATAGTAGCCGGTATTTACATAATGTTTTAATATTTGTTAATTTTTATTTGATCCTCACAATAACCCTGGGAGGCAGGTGCTATTATCGTCCCCTTTTGATGGAGGAGGCAACCAAGGCAAACAGAAGTGACTTGCCCCGGGGGTAGGAAGTACCAGCAGCTGGATTTGAACTCAGGTCTTTTGGACTGAGGCCACACCACACCTTGTTGCCACTATTTGTATTTCTAACACCTAGCACACTACTTGGCACAGAGGAGAAACCTGAGAAGTACTGGTTGAATTAATTAACATTGAAATCCGAATAGGTATCTTTTGGCACCTGCTGTATGCTTTGCACCTCACCTTTCATAAAGAAAGCTCGTCATAGGGCCCGCTGTTCTCAGAATCTTTCTGAGAAATCCCAAGTCGAGAAACACTTCGCCCTTTTGAAACTGGGACAGACGCAAGCAGAAGCACTTTGAAATGTCAGATCCACCTGCGGGGACAGCTAATTACAAGTATTAGCAGACCAATTTCTTGCTGTGGGCTTCCTGTTTGCCAGCTGCTTTCCGAATGAATCATTTCTCCCTGGTGACAACTGCTTCTCTCCCTTTTTCCTGATTAGATTTTCGATTACCTGCTGCCTTTAAGATGGCTTTGTTCTTTTCCCACTGACAATGTGTATTTGAGGTATTATTGCTATATTGCTCGAAAGAAAAATTATCTGCATTTGGGAGAAGAAACATAATGTACCTTGCCCCTAAACCAACTTCACAGCTCACTGAAAAATGCATAATCAGCCAGTAAGCATTTATTGAGTGCTTACTATGTGCCAGGCACTGTGCTAAGTGTTAGGGATGCAAAGAAAGGCAAAAAAGACAGCCTCTGCCCACAAGGAGCTTACGATTGAATGGGGAGACAACATGCAAATGACTATGTACAAACAAGCCATACACAGGATATATAGGAAATGATCAACAGGAGGAAGCCACTAGTGTTAAGGGGAAAGGCTTCCTGCAGAAGAGGGGATTGTAGCTGGGATTGAAGGAAGCCAGGGGAGTCAGGAGGCAGAGCTGAGGAGAAAGAGCAATCCAGGAATGGCAGACTGCCAGAGGAAATGGCCAAATTGGGAGGTGGATCTATCTGGAATACCAGTGTCACTGGGTCCAAGGCTGGGTCTTAGTCCCCTACTCTGTAAAGTTATGGAGTTGGCTTAGATAAGTTCTAAGATAAATTCCCCTCTACTCCTAAATCTATGAAAACCAGTATCTCTTTCTTGTTTCCTAGATATGGCCACTTGAGGTCATCCATGAGGCAGATAGCATGTTATATTTTATAAATCAGGGAAATGACTTGCCCAGAGTCACATGGCTAGTCAGAGGCAGGACTTAAACTGAAGTCTCTCTTGATTTTCTCCTTTGGAAATCAAAAGCTGAGAAGCTGTACAAAACTTCAGAAATATATTAGACAGCTTCTTTTCTAGTATTCTGACACCTGGTACCTCCTGCCTCAAGCCAGACTATTCTTCTCATAGCCCCTCCCTCAAAGATTCCCTGCTCACCTGGGCCTCTACTCTAGATCTGGAATGCTCGCTTTTTTTTCCTTTGAAAAAAGTTTCCCTGATATCTTTTGTTATTTGGCTCCCACCACTAATAATCCTCCCTTCTCCTATAAGCCTTCCTCAGGTTTAATTTAAAAAAACAAAACAAAACAAAACAAAACAAGGAAACAAAACAGTTAAGCAAAGCCAATCAACATTCCACCCTGACTACACACCCAACATTCCATACCTGTTTGCTGTTCAGTCATTTCTGTCATGTTTGAGTCTTCGTGACCCCATTTGGGATTTTCTTGGCAAAGAAACTGGAGTGGTTTGCCATTTCCTTCTCCAGCTCATCATGAAGACTCCTCTTCCCTGAGTTCAAATTTGACCTCAGACACTTGCTAGTTGTGTGACCCTACTCAACTCACTTCACCCTGTTTGCCTCAGTTTTATCATCTATAAAATGAGCTGGAGAAGCAAACGGCAAACAGCTCTCATATGTTTGCCAAGAAAACCCCAGATCGGGTCATGGAGAGTCAGATAGGCTGACCAACAAAGCCTCTTGCAAGACTCAGCTCATCCCAACTTCTGCAAGTGGCCTGTCCTGATCCCCCACCTTCTATAGGAAACCTTCCCTTACTTCTCCTAGTTCCAATACTTTCCCTCTCTTAATGATTTCCTCTTCATCCTATAAGTAGCTTGCTTTGTGTCTATTTGTTGCATTCTCTCCCATTAGATTGTAAACTCCTTGAGGGCAGGGACTGTCTTTTGTCTCTTTTTATATCCCCAGAATTTAGCACAGTGCCTGCCCCAGAGTTGATTGATTTATACTTCATGTATCTTGTACGTACCTAATTGTTTGCATGTTGTTATACCTATTGGAATGTGAGCCTCTTGAAGGCTGGGGCCACATTTTTACTTTTTTTTTTTTTTGTACCTCACAAGGTGCATGGCACTTAATAAGAGTGTGGGTTTCACTTTATCATTCCCCAGCTCAAAAAAAATTGGTTCCCTATTGCCTCCAAGATAAAATCCTAGCTCCTCAGTTTGGCATTTAAAGCCCTTCCATATTGGGCCAGCCTGCCTTCCTTTCCAAGCTTATTTTACATGACTCCCCTTCAGGCATTTTACATTCCAGCCCAACTGGCCCACCTACAGCTTTCCCTCATGCCTGGCCTCTACTTCCCCTTAACCCCTTAGAATCTTTAGCTTCCTTCAAGGCTCAACTCAGGAGCCACCTCCTACAGAAAGCTTTTCCCAGATCCTCCCGGTTACTACTGGTTTCTCTTTCATCAAATCATCTCATATTTCCTTATCTGTTTACACATTCTCAGTAATATAAAGTTCTTGAGAACACTGACAGATTTATCTTGGTATTAAGAAATGTTTGTTGAATCGGTGGCTCCTTCACCCTCTTCCTTGCCTTTCTAAGAAGACTATAATCTTCTTGAGGGCAGGTTCCACTTCTGGTACCCCAGGACACCTAGCATTGGCCTCAGTGTGGCACAGTGGAGAGAGCACTGGATTTAAAGTAAAAGACTTGGCCCCATTACTTGTTACTGTCCACAATGTAGGGCAAGTTACTTTCCCTCTCTGGGCCTCAGTTTCCCCTTCTGGAAAATGACTGATTTCTAAGGTCTCTCTGTGTGCTATGACCTCATTATTCTAAATTAAGCTGCCCAGGTCATTTCTAGCCTCTCTATACTCCCCAATGTTCCTATTCTCCATATTTAACTCAGGAATAACTGTTTCATAAGATACATTGGAGCTGCTGAACATTAAAAGGACCACCAAAAACAAATGTTTAATTAAATGTAAAATTCAGATATGGTTTATTTTTGTCTTTAAATCATTTCTCTCCTCCATATGCCTTTTCATCCACATCTGAGTGGTGACTTGAGCTGGGCAGAGAAATCAGAATCACTTCCAGATTCTTTACAAAGTTCAAAGCAGAAAATAATAACTGACAAGTTATATAATGCTTTGCAAATGCTTTACATCCATTATAGCATTTGATCCTCACAACAACCCTGTGAGGTAGGTATGATTATTATCCCCATTTTACAGATGAGGAAACTGAGGCTCAGAGAGGTTAAGTGACTTGCCCAGGGTCACACAGCTAGGACATAGAAGAGGCTAGATTCAAATTCAGATCTCCCTGACTCCAGGGCCAGCCCTTCAGCCATAACATCATGATTACATTCATGTGCTTTTTTTTAGACATGACATGACCAGTGCTATGGACATGAACAATATATCCTAGAAACTGAACCCCCCCCCCCCAAAAAAAATGGGCCTATGAAAGATTATACACAAAAGGTTTTTAGAAACCAAGTTCCATTTCCTACAAAAATCACCATCAGAGCGATGTGTTTAGGCTTATACTAACATACGCAATGAAAGTATTACCGTGGCAAGGCATGCTTATGGTCTGTAAAAAGGTCTGGAAGACATCTTTTTCAAGAACAAAAGAACCCTACCAAATACCTGACATAATGGAATAGTTCCCACACCTAGGTTTAGGGCAAGTAAGTAATCAATCCCCAAACCAAACAAACAGCCCAGCATCTGCTAAGCCCAGCTTAGGTTTGCCATTTAGGGATAAGGGCTCGCAAAAGGCTGTAGTCATTATTCTGCCTATTAACATAAAGCATTGGAAACTGAGAGAGAGAGAGAGAGAGAGAGAGAGAGAGAGAGAGAGAGAGAGAGAGAGAGAGACCAGTGGGCCTAGAGGCTAACCCAATACCTGGCTTCCTTTTAAGAGGCCCATTAGGCCAAAGAAAGAGACCTCCCTGACGGCTGGCCACCAAGATGGCTGTTTTGATAAAAAAACCTCCATGGCTTTCAAGTCTGCCATCCAAATGGTTAGCTCGCTAGCTCACTAACTAGGTGAACCAGCTGGTTTGGCTATTCGGTGAGACCCTGGGATGTCTGGGATGCCCTGGGCCTCAATATTGTATTTCACACATAGTCTTAACTTAAATTCCACTTTTAGAAACACTAAGAGGGCAGAGGTTCTAACATTAATGCAGATAGCTAGAGAATAAACCCAAGTCTTGTTTGGTTGTTTCCATTTCCTTCAGGCTTAGCCTTCTAATCCTCTAACCCTGAGGGCAAACAGTACCTTAACAATCAAAGTGAATTAGAGAAAGATAATCAAATAACAAACATTGCTTTAATAAAAGTCTTTTGTACAATAAGGTATTGATATAAAAAGACAGTTTCTTCAAATCATTTCACAGAAGTCACTCAACAAAGCTATCATAGGTCTCTGGGACACAATGAATACGATGTGCCAGCGTCTTTCCAATACAAATCATACATCAATTTATACAGATATATCTCCAGCTTTATCTCAGCAGAGATAAAGCTCGAGATATAGAGATATTACACTTTTGCAATTATGTTCAATCACTGATAGGTTTTCGGTCACAAATTAATGAGCCAAATGGGAATCAAAGGCAGCCCACAGTCATGATGATATGAAGAAGATAAAATGATTTCCAAAGTCCATTTTCATCCTTGTTCATATTCTGAGTATAACCATTGTAATAAGACCTGAAAGAAAAAAAAATTGAAGACCCCATCTTAGAGAAATGGCATTTCACGGAAATTCTCCATTCAAAGAGATTGTTCAGACTTAAAATGATTAAAGCAGCCACACATAGGAAGAGGCACTCAACTAAGAAGTCAAAGTAAATTGAATTTAACTGAAATCACATTTGTGTTACACAAAGAAATCCAATTTAAAACAAAGGGCAGCCACTGGGTGGGGTTAATTACATCAGGAAATGTTCCTCTAAAGTCCTGCTCCAGTGCCTCCTCCTACCTCCTGGGCTCCTGTAAGGCTGTGCCAGCTAAGCCATAACAAGCTGGACAAACTCCGAGCACAGGTATGATCGCCATATGGGACTGGGGTATTTGGACTGGCAGCCCAAAGGCTAGCCACCATCTGATGACTGTCTTGAGCCACAGCAGCATGGGAAACCAGAGAGAATGAATGAACTAGACCAAGGGATGCCTGGACACAGTATCCTCACCAACAGACACATCTGCCCCTTTGTACTGGCACAACTGCTATAACAGTGAACATGACTTGGGAAAAGTAGTGCCAGAGATGCCAGAAGACAATCTCATCAACATATATGTAATTGTATATGCACTAGGTACAGAGGCATATGGTAGTATAAGGTATGGGATACAGAGAGGTATATAGGATAGTCCTTGGCCTTGAGGGACTTACTCTATTTGGGGTAACAGGTGCGTATGGAAACAAAGCATGAGGGCATTGCCAAGTGCTCCAGAGAGTGAGTGTTCCCAGAAGGCACAGTTTCAAAGCTTCAAGGCAGAGGTGAGAACCTCAGCAGACCTTTGAAAGGCACTTTGCTATGCAGAAGGCAAGTGGATCCATATGGACACCAGAGCAACCATCATTGGCATGGGGTGGGGGGGGGGGAAGTAGCTTAGTTTGGCCAGAGCATATAATTTGTGGAAGGAAGGGTTGGGAGTTGAAAGGGGAAGAGACAGATGAAGAGCTAGATTGGGGAATGCCTTGAAAGCCAGTCTGAGGAGCTTGCATTTTACAGATAAAGGGAAGTTACTGAAGGTTTCTAACTGGGAAATAATACATGCAAAGTACTATGTTAGTTCAATTAATGGGAAAGCACTATATGAGGCAGCAGAAACAAGCCAGGGAGTCCAGTTAAGAGAATACTGCAATTTCCCAGCCATAGGGTCAGGACTCCCAGAGGTCATCTAGTACAACCTTCTCATTTTCCAATGAGGAAACTGAGGCCCACAGAAGTAAAGTGACTTGCCCAAGGGTAGAGTTAAAGGTGGAATTTGTGACTCCAGTGCAAATTTCTTTCCATTATACTATTCCTTGCGGTAATAAGTCCTGAATTAGTGTGAGGAGGTATGAATGGAACGGAATAGGTTAAAGAAAATATGAAGGAAGAAATCGATAGGCCTTGATGACTAATGAATATGGGGGGAAGAAGAAGATTCAGGGATGATTCCAAGCCTCTGAATGAAGAAATAATGATAGCACTGACAAAAAAAGTGGGGGGGGGGGATAATAAAGTAGTTCACATTTACATAGCACTCCAGGGTTTGCAAAGGGCTTTATACATGTTAACTCATGTGATCTATACAAGAACTCTGTGACATAGGGACTATTATTATCATCCCCAGTTTATAGATGGTGAAACTGAGACACAGAGAGGTTAAATGACCTACCCAGGATTGCACAGCTAGGAAGTATCTGAGGAAGGATTCAAACTCAGGTCCTTCTGATTCCAAGTTCCAAATTCTATCCCCTATGCCAACTAGCTGGAAGGGAAGATGCTTTGGTACCAAAGACAAGGAGTCATGTTTGATGTCCATGTCCATCTGGAGATGTGGAACCCAAGTTCTGGAAAGGTCAGGGATGAAGATGTAACCTAGGGAGCCATCCTCATAGAGGGGATAGTTTCAGTCTGGACCAGAGGAACTCTTTCTAATGGGAAAGGCATTGAGGAAGGGGAAGAGATAGATAGATGAGAGAGAGAGAGAGAGAGAGAGAGAGAGAGAGAGAGAGAGAGTGAGAGTGTGTGTGTGTGTGTGTGTGTGTGTGTGTGTGTGTGTGTGTGTGTGTGTGTGTGTGTGTGTGTGTGTGTGTGTGTGTGTGTGTGTGTGTGGAAGTAGGAACAGAAAGTAAGGTCAGTGAGGTAAACAAGGCACTGCCAGAGAACTAGAAGGGGGATCAAAATAGCACAATGTCCTGGATGCCAAAGTGGAGAAATCTGCCCTAAAGGACATGGTAGTGCATGCTTTAGAACTATGTGGAGAGGTCAGAGTGAAAGACTGCAGAAAGGCCATGTCAGTTGACATCTAGGCCCCGGAGAACAGCCCTGGAGAAAGCACTCTTAGTCAAGTAATGGAGAGAAAACCTAATTTCAGGGCATTCAGTAAAGGCTAAGGAAATGGGTACAGTGAATGGAACTTCTCTTACCAGAAGATGACCAGACAAAAGGAAGGAGAAAAGATGTGTAGCTCCAGGGTAGTAGGATGAAGGAAACAGTTTTTGGTTTGTTTGTTTTTTAAGAGAGGAATGTCCTAAGCATGTGTTTGGGGGAGGAGATGTTGGATTGCAAGTGGGTAGTACAGAGGGAAAGATTAAAAGGCAATGTCCCAGAGGAATGACCTGAGGGGAAGAGATCAAGAGGACAAGAACATTTAGTCTCAGAAAGTAAGCAAAGCCTCCTGTAATCCAGAAGGAACAGAGGTGGGTAAAGACAAAGGGCTATTCTGAGACACTTGAGAAAAGGCAAGGTTACAGAGACATTTTGGAGGAGAGAGGCTAGAATGAGTGAGGTCACATCAAATGGTCTCAAACACCCCCTCCTAACAACCCTGGGAGCTGGGTACTAGTATTATCATTCTGGCTTTATGGATGAGGAAACTGAAGGGAGAGACACTTGCCCAGAGTCCCACAGCCAGGATGTGTCTGAGGCAGAATTTGAACTTCCCCGCTCTTGAGTGCTGCAACACCAAGCCTTTGGCTGCTGGCCACTGGCAGCTTGACCTTCCAGAGAGATGTTTCAGGAAAGTAGTGGGGACAAAGCCCACGTACCAGTGGCTGTGAAGTGAGGTTGATATTGAAGTAGGTAGCAAGCATAGGCTACTTTCTAGTGACATGAATGAAGAAGAGATAGGACAGTGGCTTGAGGAAGGGGCCCACTAAAAGACCACTGCATTGCAATGGCCTGCTAAATGGTCTTCCTATCTCAAATTTTCCCCACCTAATCCAGTGATTTTCCTGAAGCACAGATCTGATCATGTCACCTTCTATTCAATAACTTCCAATGTCTTGCTGCTAACCTACAGGATTATCAGATAAGAAGTCCTCTGTTTGGGGCAGCTAGGTGGTGCAGTGAATAGAGCACTGGCCCTGGAGTCAGGAGGATTTGAGTTCAAATCCAGCCTCAGACACTTACTAGCTGTGTGACCTTGGGCAAGTCACTTAACCCCAACTGCCCCTCCAAAAAAAAAGAAAGCAAGTCCTCTGTTTGACATTTAGAGCTTCTTACACCCTGGCCCTGTCTTTCCTTTCCAGTCTTTTTACACTTTACACCCCTGTACATGGTCTGTGAACTAGCTACACTGGTCTACTTGTTCCTTGGAAACCACCCTCTATCTCCCATCTCTCTTTCTTTGCACTGGCTGTCCTTCCTGCCTGGAATGCCCTCCCTCCTCACCTGCAAATCTTAGAGTCTCCAACTGCTTTCAAGACTCAACATAAATAAACCAAAGAAGACAAAATACAAACATCACCTTCTCCTGGTCCTCCCATCTCCATCCCCATCCCCTCCCCTCCAAGGTCATCTTCCATCTATTCTGTAGGTTTCTTGTATGTGGTACTTATTTATTTACATGTCGTCTCCCCTACTAAAATGTGAGGCCAGGAACTGTTTTGCCCTTTCTTTGTATTCTTGGAGTTTATGGAGGTGCCTGGCACATGATAAGAGCTTAATAAGTGTTTGCTGATTGATTCGTTTTGAAGACTAGGGATCATTGAGCAGTTTGGAGAGCTTAGAGGAAGGAGCCAGTTGCAAAGAGGGAAAGATCAAAAATGCAAGGTCAAAGAGGATACAGCAGGCCATGACCAGCCTCATCCACACAAGTAGTGAAGAAATATTTTTGTTTTCTCAAGGGCCATTAGGAGCCGTTTCCTCTGCAAATCTACCTCGCCCAGAAGGAGCTGACAGCCCTTAGCCTGAGTGACAGTAGTATCAAACAACTTCACTGTGTGCCGACTGAATTGTGCTGTCCATAGACCTTCTTTATGCTGTCATAAAGCAGCCTGGGTGCTAGTAACCCTCACAGGATGGCTGTCTCAGATCACTGCCTGGGCTCATAGATTTGATGACTAACAATCTTTAGACAGCCTTCGGTAACTGCCCAGGTACACATCCTTGGGTCCATGGAGACCCAATACTGGAAGCTTAGCAGTGGCAGTCATGGAAAGAGCCCCACTCTGGAAGCCGAGTCTGGCTTCCCCTTCCTCCTCATGGGGGGATCTGAGCCAAGGCTTTTAGAGTCCATGAGCTTTGGTTTCCTCATCTACAAAAGGGGAGAGTGGGACCATAGGTGACTTCTGAAGGTTCTCTACAGATCTGCAGTTATGAACCTAAGAATCTCTTCAAAACATGCCTCTGTTATTCTTCCCAGCTCTAGTGGCTGAGGGGGGCTTGTTAAAGAGGTAGGGCCTTGAAGTCTCAAACCAATAAAGTAGTTGGGCTCATCTTAAGGTTTTCATTTATTCATATAAAAAAAGATCCAAAGAAAGATCTGGTAGTAGAGATTAGAAATTCTTATATTGGATTAGAATTTTTCCATTCCTCCTTCTAAGCAATCAACAAACATTTCGTAAATGCCTACTATGGGCAGGGCACTATGCTAGACCTTGAAGAAATACAACATTTAGAGAAAACAAAGTCTCTGCCTGTAGGAAGTTTGCAGTCTACTAACTGCATTGGAGGAGGGGAAAGGTCGGAAACATCCAGCCCATGATTTCATCAGTACAGAGAAACTTGGGTGTGAAAATTCCCCTTACCAATATAGAGTAGCCCCTACACTATAACACTAGTCTGATAGATTTGTCTGGGGTTAGGTGACTTGTCCACAGTCACACAGCACATATGAGTGTCAGAGACTCCAAGGTCAGCTCTTCACTCACAACACCAAACTGCATTAGCAAACTGAAAAAGAAGTACTATGTAAGCTCAGGAGAAGGTACCCAGTAGGTGAGGCTTCCTAGAAAATGGAACATTTGAATCAGGCTTTAAAAATGAACAGACATTCAATAGGTGAAGATGGAGAAGGGCATCCCAGATATAGGGATATATACTGATGTGGCATCAACATAGAGAAGTTAGCGGGAGAGGCAGGTCTCAGGAGGAAGATGAGTTCCATTTTAGATACGTGGAGTTTAATGTGCTAGCTGGAGAGCTAGGCAGAAATCTCCAATAAAGGTTTGAAAATATGGAATTGGAGCTCAGGGCAGGGGGTAGAGATATAAGTTTGGGACTTATCTGCAGACAGGTGCTAATTGAAGTGAATGAGACAGTCAAAGCAAAAAGTGTAGACACAGAAGAGATGAGATAAGGGCAGAACCTTAGGGGACACCCATGTTTTAGGGGTGAAAGAATAAGAAGGACCTCACAAAGGAGACACAGATATGCTAGCCAGACAGCCAGAGGAACGATATGGAAGAATACATTGTCAGAGAAGTCCAGGAATCAGAGGGTGAGTCCCCACATACCCAGCAAATGGTCATCTGGCTTCTGCTTGAATAAGGCCTCCAAAGGGGGAAAGCCAGCCCACCCCACTTCTGGACAGCTCATATCTCTGCAGCCTCTACCCACCGAGCCTGGTTCTGCCCTCTGGAGCCAAGCAGAACAAAGCTAACGTCCTCTTCTATATGCTGACTTTTAAAATTCTCTAGGCTAAACATGCCCAGTTCCTTCAACCATTTCTCATATGATAGGGAGTCCCATCCCTTCAGCATCCTGGTTGCTTTCTCTGTACAAGCAACTCTCAAAGTCTATCTACTAGGTTACTGCAGGGTGTGATGGGTATCCATGGAGGGAGCAGCTGACAAAAGTCACAAATTTTTGACATACTTAGGCACATTGCTGATGTTAAAGACTCTTTTACCAACTCATAACTTAATTCCAATTAAACTCTTCATTAGAAGTTAAAAGGAGGAGCTAATGATGAGTCAGCCTGAGGCTGGACTCACAGCATCTGCCATTTACCTAATGACAATAGTATTTTAGTAGAAAGAGTTCTGATCTGGGAATCAGGCAATGCCATTTACTGTCTCTAAGCCTCAGTTTCTCAAATGTCAAAAAACTTGCATCTTCCATTCTCACAGAGTATTATATACATGAAAAAACATATGTAAAAGCACTCAAAGCTATCTCACAAGCTCTACATGAAATCAGACCAAAATGGAACTTCAAAGTCTGCCTTCTATTAGTCTATGAGACAAAAAGGTCAGGCCTACACAGCTAGAAACCAAGCACTGGGCCAAAGAGTTATCTAGTGAATCTGGGAAAGTACATAGGCAAACCTGTGTACATTGGAGGGCCAAGATGGATGGTAGCAGAGTTAGGGGAATTCTTCATCAGCACTGGAAGCCCCAAGAAGGGCTTCTTCACCTTCTCTTGGTCATGGGCCCCTCTGGCCCATAGCTGATGAAGTCTACGGACCCTTTCCTTCTCAGATTAATAGTTTGGTGCCTACATTCATAATTGGAGGAAATGTTCAATTTCAGTAAGAGGTAAATGAAAATAAAGAGGGAATTTTTTTTCCCATCCAAGTTCCCAGATCCCTTGGAATCTGTCCCTAGACTCCCCAGACCTCCTAACCCAGAGGAAAATCTCCAGTGGGTGCTAGAGAGCTTGGCTTTGTCCTGTTTAACATCTTTATCTAAAACTTGAATTATAAGAAGAAAGCATACTCATCCAAGCTGCTGGTGACAAAACTAGAAGGAACAACATAAAATGTGTTACAGAACCCAGAGACAAAACGATCTCAAGCTGGAACGATGCACCAGATTACAAGATGCCATTTAGTAGGTATAAATATAAAGTCCTACATTTAGATTAAAAAAAATAAACAATCAGTTGCTTAAGTACAGAATACAGAACTGGCTTGGCAACAGTTCAAATGAAAAAGACTTTGGATTTTTACCTGATTCCATGTTCAGAACACACTAACCATGTGACGCGGGAGCCAAGAGTACAGGGAATCAGAGGCTACATTGAGAGATGTAGTACAGTGTCTGCAACAAGGCAAGCTGCTAATCTACAAGTGATCTACACTGCCCAAACTATCCCCTACATTTCAGGTTCAAGGCAGGAGAACGTTAACTTTTGCCAGACCTGCCCATATTGGGTATCGAGATTATCCCATACCATCTAACTGCCCAATCTTTAGCCATTCCTTACCAATGCAGTCCTGTCTACACAGTACCACCATGGCTGGGAAGCAACCCTTCATGGCACAGGTCATAAACTCACACTCCTGTGTGCCAGTCATGAAGGAAAGGGAAGGAAGGAAAAGAAAGGGAAGCCCAATTTTGGTTTGGCATTCTCTCAGGTTGGGATATTTAGGATTAGCTGGCTTTTAGGAAACAAGACAGATGCCTCACTTGCTAAGAATCACACTAGGAAAAAAAGACTATTTTAAATCAGAAATGCTGAACAAATCTATAGGAAATTGCAAGAAGGCATGTAATTTTCACCTCTCATTTACATGATTCGATGAGGAGGGTTGAAGCCGGTACCACGTGCATGACTTCAAGCATATTTTATACAAATCTACCATGAGAATGATCATAAAGGAGAAGAGTGAGCTATACAAATGCATTGGGATGCCAACCTAATGGCCAGATATCTAGCATTACTTTACATCCCTGACAAGATTCAATGTAAACAGAAACAAGTGAATAGGAACCAAAAGAAAGCAAACCTTAGGAAACACTTTATGTGCAAGTTCCTTTGAGTTCAGTCTCCATTCAGGTCTTTAAAAAAAATAAATAAAGCCCAAACCATAGAAATTATCTCCATAAGCTTACCCCAAAATGTAACTTAGAAAAACATCCTTACCTAAAACATAAGCCGCTACTAATTTCTGGTTCACGCTTAAGTGGAAGTAGAGAGGCACTAGGGATTCCACTTCTCCCAAGGTGGGTAGCATCAGAGCTGCAACGCACACTATTCCCAGGAACACAGTTAATAAGCTAGGTCCTGATGAGACAGTCCTGTTTTCTGTAAAAATACAAATATACTTCTTGAAGCTTAAATCTTTTCAATACAATTTAGAGTTCACCTGTGAGCCTTTCAAGACTACTTGTCAGCCATGAAATTATGTACCCACTAACATCTTTGACTTATCTTTCAGCAAACTTTCCCATCCCTCCCATGCCATATGGTGCCCTATGCTCTTTATCTCAAAGAGGGGAAGGAAACCCTCTTTGTCCCACTACTTTCTGGGTCTGGCAGCATCCACAGGATTGGTTCCTAGTCACAGCAGCCCATTACCACTATCCTTGGAGATGTCCCTTTGGCATCCATCCCTCCATTATGCCCATCTGCAGAGCCATTACTGTTCTGCCCCCTCAGAGCATGGCAGCAGGCAAGCAAGAAAGTACACAAAGGAAAGTTTTCAATTATCTTCATGACTGCCTCAGGTGGAAAGGAAGAAAAAAAGTCTGCATATATGATAGGAGAGGCAAGGTTTAATTTGTTTAAGGGGAAAACAATTTAAAACCCAAATCATCCTAATGATTATTTTGTTCTATTATAGCCTACTTTGTAATTTAAAACAAAATTAGCCCCTAAACTATAACTGGCAAAAAAGATCTCCCTAAAATGTATTATCAGGCATTATTCTACTACATTATACAATCGCATACATTTTACAAAATGTGACAGTAACATCCCCCACTATAAAGATTTTCCACTCTTGTCTCTTTCATTAAAGCAAATGACCTTTGTCTTCTTTTACAAAATGAGGCTATTCATTCCTGCAGGCATCACGCTCACTTTAAATCAACCTCACCAACACCAGATCAGAGAAAACAAATCTAAACTTCAGTGATTACCAATTTAGCTGAAGCAATAAAACACAAATGTTATCACAGGAGGCACAGCTCAACTGTCAATGACAATAACTGAAGCACATTTAGTGACTTACATTCCTAATAAGAATAGATTTCCTTTAAGAAAAAAAAATTTAATTATTAAGTCATCATTTGTTGTCAACAAACATTACTAAAAACCATATCAACTTCTCCAAACCTACAGGAGAAAAAAATTAAATAAGGTGTTCTTTTTTTTTAATTTAAGCAATGAAAAAAAAAACTCCTTGTAAATTCACAGGACACAGACTCAGTAAACATAAGCAAAAAACAACCCTTGTGGTTCAGAGGATTGGAGGTTTAGAACCAAAAGGGACCTCAAAGGCCATCTAGTCCAACACCTTCATTTTATAGATGGGAAAACTGAGGCCCCAGGAGGTGGGGAGATTCGTCCAAGGTCACCCATAAAGTAACGGCAGAATAAGAATTGAATGAAGACCAGTCTGGTCACTCCAGATCCAGTGCTCTTTCTATTGGGCCACAAAATCTCTCTACTAATTCACCACTTAACATAACTGAAATCACAGTACTTGAGTGCTTTTTAGGCAAACCAAAGCACAGACACTGTTTAAACATCCTCTATTATTAAAACTGACATTTTAAAACCACAATTTTAAACACGGTAATTTTCCTTTAAAACATACCTTCAGGATGACTCCAAGAGTGGGGAAAGGATATATTCAGAAATTACTGTGATATAAAGCCAAAAGGGCATAAAAAAACTTGATTTATATACATGGAAAGTACCTTTGGTTGTTTTAAAATGTAATTTAGTTTATCATTCCAGTCTAAATGCTTTTTCAGTTGATGCCCTCTAACCCATACTGCCTGCAAAAATAATTTTCTTCTTTTTGACCATTTCCCTTAATAATCAGCTCTTCATGTTTTAACCTTTCATGATTTCCAATCTATGCTGAAAGGCTATTGTATTTGCTTAATACTGTTACTGAAAAGCTGTGGCTTAAAACTACCCACATAAATGGGCACTTTGAAAGCCTTGCAAGAAACCAAATTCATCTAGTTTGTCTCAACAGGTCTTCAGGAAAATTTCATTTTCAATCATGGAATTCCAGTTACCAAACACAAGTTATTTACTCAAAAGATACAATAAGATGGCCAGAATTTCACTTGGCTTTTGTTACCCATTCTAAGGAATTAGAACTGCAGAATGGTGTAGTGCAGGGGTGGGGAGCCTGTGACTTCAAGGACTGATTCTGTAAAATCTGGATTCAGTCAAAAGGCTATAGAAGGATGTAGAAGTCCACAAGTGGCCTCACAGCTGCAGGTTCCCCACCCCTGGTGTAGTGGCTAGGAGTCAGAAGCCATTTACCTTAGAACTGAAGCTCCTGGAGGTTTCGTTCTTTCTATTGTATCCCTAGTGCCTAGCACAAAGCCAGGCATGTAGTAGGCACTTTAAAAATATTCATTGATTGACTTGGGGCAAGTCACTTGACCCCTCTGTGCCTGGTTTCCTCATGTATAAAATGAGGGAGTTGAACTAAATGGCTTCTAATGTCTCCTCCAGCTCTAGGTCTAGGATCCTAAATGTGACCTTGGGCCAGTCCCTTCACCTCCATGGGACTCAGTTTCCTTCTCTATAAATTAAGGGGGTTGGATTAGATGGCCTCTAAGGCCCCTCCTAGTTCTAAATCTAAGATCCCATGAAAGCTTGATTTTCTACATATTCACTAAGGAAAATGGGATAACCTGGCAAAGATGGCAGGATATGGCACACAGGGTTGAAGGCATTTTGCTACAGCACCTCTTCTCCTCAGCAGGCTGGTGATGGCCACAACTTTGTGGCACTGAGAAAAGGAACCCAGCAACTCCCAAGCCTCATCTCTCTCAAAAAAAACCTTCCCATTTACACGAATGGCTTATAGTCATATTGGGGGAGGGGGAAATGTAACATCATACACAAAAGCTTAATATCAGATCTTTCTGTGCCTTTTCCATTTTTATAGATAGGCAGAATTCTTAAGCACAAAAATGTGCCCCCACTCCCCTCCCCAGAACTCAAACAAATGAAAGTCAAAAAGGAAAGAATGAAAGGTTTCAGTAAGAACTACTGTAAGAACTATTCAAATTATAATTTTTGTTGCTCAGCCATATTCTTGATCCAAATATATTTATGAAGGTTTTCTAACTGATTTTAACACCCATTTCCCTGTCCCCTAATTTTAAAAAATGATCCCAGGGAGGAGCTGAAGTACCTTATTACAGAAAATACTATATTATTCTTCACTATTAAACAAGCTTTAGTAATTAGATAAGCGTGGTCCAGTGACTCAGTTATTTTTCTTGGTGGGGCAAAATAATTACAGGCTAATTCAGTCTCTTAATTCGATACTTCAAAGATCTACAATTTTATCAGTGTGGGTACTGCCTTCACCAGCTCGGATCCTAACTCCTCCCTCATTGAGAAGCAAGGCGTCCATCCACAGCAGCTGTGGTGGAAAACTCCATCTTCTGTCCCCAGCATGGTGAGGAACCTGTCTGAATTTAGCAAGGCTGGTCCCCAGACAACAGCCAGATCAGGCCCCAAGCCAGGCTCAACTACCAGAAATACCTCATTGCTGAATGTGCCCTCTCACTCATTCTAGAAGAGGTATTTTAAAAGGAGGAGAGTCTGTGGGGTTTAGCAAAGAATTTCAATTTCACAAAGTGTTCTGACATCAAAGATAGTATCAATAGGGGTTCTTGGCTTCAAAGGAATGTCAGGTTCCTTTGTCAGCAACAATTATTGGGCATCCATTCTGAGAAGCTAGTTGCTGCCTCATTCAGCCTTCCCCTTTTTCTGGCTATAAAAGCTTATAATAACCTGAGGACTATCGCAATGTCTACAAAAGACTAAGATTTTAGCCCTGCCACCAGTGTGATCTTGGCCAAGTCACCATCAAAAGAGCACAGAACAAGAGCTGGAAGGTACTTCAGAGGTCATGCAATCCAAACTGAGGCCCAGAAGGTCAAAGTGACTTGTTCTAAATCACAGAGACCAAACCCCACCAGCTCTTCTCTATCGCTGGGTCCCAATAAATTGACTTCAAAGGTCCCTTCCAGCTCTAAATCTACGATTCTGTGTTGTGAGGTCACACAGGGATCTGAGGCAGAATTCAAACCCAGGTCCTCTGCCTCCAAATCCAGCGCTCTCTCTACTCTACTGTGCTTTGGAGAAGTTTTGGTCCAGACCCAAGATTTTATTAGAACTCCCAGTGAGTAAATTCCCCCTAGCAATCCAGAGGGCACCTGCTCAGTAATTCTAGGCAGAGAATTGCCTGGGGCACTGAGAGATCACATGACTTGCCTACAGCCACACTGCAGTGGGCATCAGAAGTGGGGCTTGAACCCAGGTCTTCCTGACTCCAAGGTTGCCTTTCAACTTTCTCAAATGGACAAATTGATGGGGACCCATGAATTCCTGTAACAAGAAAGGGATTAAGCAACAAAACTCAAGCATATGCTGTATAACAATTAAAATAGGGGTGTGTACTGACTATACTTATGTCATTAAAAAAAGGGAAAAGGCTTTCTTAGTTTGTACCTTAGAAAGGTTCCCCTTCTCAGAACAGAAGTGGGGAGAGAAGGAATTAAAAAGGGGTGGGGATTAACATTCAAAGAGCCAAGTGTGGAGATGGTGACAATGTTAAAAGTACACAATACCATTTCTGAAGAACTAAACTAGAAGGAAATGAGGAATGAAGAGGGATTGAATGAGTAGCCCACAGGGGATTTTTATAATCTGCCTAGTTTAATTAAATCCAATTTTAATGAGGTTTTTCCCCCCAAAAACAACATGAGCCTCCTTAACACAGCTTTGAGAGGGCAAATGGACCACATACAATTCACTCACATAGAAAAACGCCTTCCTGGTGTTCACCTTCTGACCGTGTAAGCCAAATGTTACTTAGCACTTCACTCTCTCTCTCTCTCTCTCTCTCTCTCTCATTCTTTCTCTGTCTATCTATCTACCTTCTAGACTAATCAATTCAGCTTAGGTTGCAGCAACTAAATAAATTTGGTTCTCAAATCCCCTTATATAAGACATAAATATTTAATTATTTACATAATTAAGGCAAAGCATGAGTGGGAGGAACAGCCAGCTATTATTCAAGCAAAATTAGCATTATGATTTTTGCATAAAATCTCTTTATGCAGTAGAAGAGAAAGGGACTAAACTGAGCCCTTTGGCTTTCCTATTTTCTTCTCCTTAAAAAAAAAAACAACACAAAAAATAAATCTTAAATTTGAATTGTTACCAAGCCCTTTGGAAACAAGAGGGAATTGTAAATGTGACACACTATTAAATGTTACCATCTCTATTGTTTCACTATTCATCCTATTCTGATGCTTCATCAAGTCAATTCAAGCAGCATTTATTAAACACCTATTAGATGCCAGGTACTGGGTTAGGTGTTAGAGATACAAATTCACAAATGAAAGAGTCCCTGCCCTCCCTTGAGGGTTTTCATTGCCCTTGGCATAGAGGCTCTCTAAGACTGTGCCAAAACTGTACAAGGTCAGACAGGTCCTACCCCAAACTGGAAAGGCTTCAAGTACAAGCCCAGTGGCAAAGTATTTCTACCTTCCAAGGACCAGTCAGTTAGGGTTGGCAAATTTCAGCACCAAAAGGTGGGTCACCAGGTGACAAACTGTTTTGGACAGAACAACTAAGGAAAGCTTTCTAACTAAGGCCTAGAGGAACTGCAATCTATATTGGTGGGAGGAGTACTCACAGAAATGAAATTCCAGCTCTTTTGAAGTACCAAGGACCTATATTCTTTCTAAATACCATAACAATTGTTACTTTATAACCTTATCAATAAATAGTATATGGACTTTGTCCTGCTGCCAAGCTGTCTCTCCTTTCAAATAAATTAAATAAGAAAGGATGAAGGAAAAAGTAATCAAAACAAAGCATATAACTGCTAAGTTGTATTAGCAAATAATAAATATATTGCCTACTTTCTTTAGGTTCAAAAGAACTTGTAAAGGACAGCATATCACATCTGTTCTTTACATCCTGACCCTTTTGGGAAGTCCAACCCCAGCCCTCCATCATCCACTTCAATTTCCAGCTGCCCCACCACCACCTGTGCATGTGTACATGTGTGTGTACACACACACACACACACACACACACACACACACACACACACACACACACACTTTTGATGTAGTTGCTCTTATTCTCAAGGTTATCGTAAACCAGGGATTTGGAACCTTTTTGTGCCAGGGCCCTCTCTGGCAGTCTGGTGAGGCCTATATTGATCCCTTCTCAGAATCATGTCTTTAAATGCATAAAATGAAATATATAGGCTTACAAAGGAAACCAATAATACTGAAATACAGTGATCAAAATATTTTCTTGAAGTTCATAGACCCAAGATTAGGAACCCCTGTTGCAAATAGAAACAAAGAAAACTTCACTAAGCTTCTTTAAAATAGAGACCTGTTTGACAGAGCATCTGCTCTAAAAACACACTTTCTATTAAATGTTCCTTTATTCTTTTTTCCTCCACTTCCTTTCGTTGTTCTTTGGCAGATGGAAGAAGGGTAGCAATAATCTCTTTCCGTCCTAAAGCCTTTCTCTGGCTTTGCTCCGAAACTTGGAGACGGAATTTGTCTATTACATCATAGTGGCAGGACCGAACATCTCTGTGACGAATTACGCTGTGTAAGATCAGAAAATAAAAGCTGTTAAGTTTGGGGATTTTTGCATGACAAGTGGAGAGGTAGATTTCAATATTATATATGCAATGTTATTAAGAAATCACAACAGGGGCAGCTAGGTGACACGGTGAATAGTGCACTGGCCCTGGAGTCAGGAGGACCTGAGTTCAAATCTGACCTCAGACACTTAACACTTACTAGCCATGGGACCTTGGGCAAGTCACTTAACCCCAATTGCCCAGCCTTCCCCCCTCCAAAAAGCAATAAAATAAAATAAAAACTAAAAAACCACAACAAAACAGATTTGCTCTAAGCCAAAAACATGGGAAATTCAGATATATTCAAGGGGAAAGCATATAACATATTTGAAATGTAGTAATGGGTCTCTATATAACAGTCTGTTGCAAAAGAGACAAATAAATAAGAAGAAAGTCTTTCCACATTTTAGATATTACATTTTTCTGATAATTGTGCCACAGCATCCACTACTTAAACAGTAAAAGTAATCAATTATTTCCTGCTCTGGTAACCCCTCATAGTTGCCACTGCTATCTATTACACAGATCACAAAGCTCACAATGAACTCTAAAATGAGTTCAATACATAGAGGCTGAAATAAGCAATATAGCAATGAATCCATCAGTAGTGAAACATGAAGGCGGCAACACAATGGTGTGAAAAAAAGCCAGTTTGTTCACGGTTCTGCTACAAAGCAATATTTATGCATTCTGCTGTTTCTTACTAAAGAACTCAGAGCATCCAGGGCATTTGGCAAGAAACCACATTTCAACAGTCTAGCCTTTGCAACAGTTTTATTACCCATGTTGAAAATTCAAAGGAAAATTCCTCCCTGGTAATAAAGAGCACATTGCTAGTGGCTTTCTAAGATTCCAAAGCATACTACTTTAGCTTTCTCTCTTAGAGAAATAAAGATATTTTAGAAAGAAAAACCTGGCTACCTGTTTGCAGTTCTTATAGAAGGTTTAAGTGAACATAAGGGACCAGTCAACAGAGGCACATGTGGTCACTGGTTTTGCCATTAGGGCAAAAACCAAATGTAAATTGATTCATTAAGTAATTCAGCTCCTACTCCAAATGAAATGATCTGGAAGAACTCCGATAGCTTCTTACAGATAAGAAGCTCCTTACACACTTGCTCACATCACTCTCTTACTGTTTCCTCTCTATTTGGGTAAACTTCCTGGGCTTCTTAGCTGAATCATTGCAGATGAGCTTGTATTCCCATTGTTCTCAGGATCGCACTAAGAAAATCAGGATGTGCTAAAGAAAACCAAATCCCTTAGTGCAGATGGAGTAATTTTAAGAGAGTAAACCAGAAAAGAGAAGCTTGGTTGTTGGAGGGGTTTTTTCCCCCCTTTTTAAAGGATCTTGGATATCCCCGCTGCAATCTAGAGATTAAAAAACAATCCCAAAGGTTTTTGTAGAAAATATACAGTCAAGATCTACATTGCCTACAGCACCTTTTAAACATGTCAAGCATTTGACCAATTTGTTTTAAACTGCCTAGGAACCTCTTACAGAAAAGCTCAGTGCACCCAAGCATTAAATAGAACTTAAAGCATAGCAAAGGCCAAATAAAACTTATGAGCAGGTAACAAATACAAAATACAGCTTTTGGGGTTTTTTGCTTTTTTGCAGGAGGAAAGACAGGGCAATTGGTGTTAAGTGACTTGCCCAAGGTCACACAGCTAGTAAGTGTTAAGTGTCTAGTGTCTGAGGCTGGATTTGAACTCAGGTGCTCCTGGCTCCAGGGCCAGTGCTCTATTCACTGTGCAACCTAGCTGCCCCTAAAATACAGCTTTTAAAACCTGTCATTACTAAACTTTAGAGAAAGTTATTTTCAACCTTAAAATGTTTAAGTAACAAATGACTTTGACTTACATATCCACACAGCATTGAGGCTTCACTGCTCCAGCAGCATCAACGACGACATACTTATTTGGAGTAGTGCATAAAACTGAAAGAAAAGGTCAAAATAGTCGTTTAAGGCCAGCTTTCCAAAACCTGGATGGAGGCATCCATTTGCATGGTTATAAAGGCATGGCTAAGTACTTTGGCCAAGGATAGAGTACTAATATAGTAGAGTTATACTGAACAAGATCACCTTTCAGCCACCTGCAACAGAAGAACTCACCTTTGAACTTTAGGGCAAATTCATAGGGGTTATACAGTGTCAACACCTGTTTGTGTGTTGACTGGTCATCTGCATAAAATATCAGCTCTGTGGGAAACACAAAAACAGGAAGATTTCCTTCCACTAATTCTGGTTGCCTTCTTTGTTGCTGCATTGGCACTGAATCTCCCCTGCCACTACTTCTTTTTACAGTCTCCGATCTGGTCTGGATGTCTCTCTTTGATTCAGTTAAAAACTCCAAAGCATTTTTGCAATCCTAGGGGGAAAAAGAGAAAGAGAAGGGGGAGGGAGGTACAAAGAGAAAAAGAAAAACTGAATAATAATTCATTTGCAGGAGCATGTGTTACAAGAAGCAGGATCTAGTTGGCATTTAGTTTTATGCTAGTTCATAATTCATCGAAAATACTTTAAAATCAATGAATGAAACATGACCTTTAACTCTTGTTATTGGCTTGCTAAAACAGGTTTAATCTAAGTACCATACTATCATTTATAAAACCTCCTTTCACACACTATGAACACTATAAAAATTAGAGCAGTATGAAAAATTACATTTGGCCTATAAAGCAATAAAGAGAACTGTCAATCTCAATTAATGGCACTTGTCAATACTATGCTTCAAGCAAAGCAAAATTTCAACTTTTCAATCAGCATCTGCATTAGGAGGTAGAGCCAACATGGCAGAGTAAAGGCAGGGACTCACCTGAGTTCTCCTCCAAAGCCCTCCAAATACCTTAAAATAATGACTCTAAGTCAGCATCTGATATTAACTTTTACATTTTTTTAAAAAATAAGATAAATTCCATGCTTATTGAACACAAAACAATAAATTCAATAATGATTAAAATTTACTTAGGAGTTTTTCCAGTCCAATCTATCAAATATTTATTAAACTCTGTTCTGGGAATGGGGACAAAAAGATTAACCTGCTCTCAAGGAGCTTACATTCTATTGGAGGGATATGGCATGTAAATATATAGGTCTACACATGATTATTTGAGCACTGACAATTGGAGGGAGGAGGAAAGGCTTCCCATAGGAAGTAGCACATGAGCTTAGCCTTGAAGGAAGCCAGTTCTAAGAATCAGAGGTGAAGAGGAAGGACATTCTAGGCATGGAGGACAGCCTCTGTAAGACACAAAAATAGGAGATGTGGTACTAAATTCAGGAAACAATCAACTATCATTTATTACACACCTACTATGTGGGGTGTAACAGGCACTGTGCTAAGTACTGGGGATACAAAGAAAGGCAAAGAGAGTTCCTGCCCTGAGGGGCTCATGGTCTAATTGAAGAGACTACATGTAAACAACTTTGTACAAACTGGATATATACATGATAAATGAGAAGGAATCTCAAAGGGAAAGGACTAAGATGGAGGACTGGGAAGGCTCTGGCAAAATCTAGGACTTTAGCTGACTCGAAGGAAGCAGGGGAAGCCAGGAGGCAGAGATGAGAAGGGAGAAAGTTCCTGGGATAAGGGTCAGCCAGTGAAAATGTGAGATGGATTATCCTGTGCGAGCAGCATCAAAGAAGTCAGTCGTGCAAGGGTGGGACAGTGTCAAAGGAGACAAACACAAGAGATGTTATAAAGGTGGAAACCATAGGACTTTGATTGTCTATGATCATTGGTTATAATCATTGACTGGCTGTGGAGGTGAGGGTGGGGGAGAAAGTGAGGAGTCCAGGATGACACCTGGGTTTCCAGTCTCGTTGATGGGAGCCTGGTGGTACCTTTGCCAAGAATTAGGAAGAGCGGAAGCAGCAAGTAGGCCTCTTTGGCTGAAACACAGTTCATGAAGGGGAGCGCGGGCAATAAGCCTGGAGAGGTAGGCTAGAGCCAGACCATGAAGGGTTTAAAATGCCAAGCTGTATCTTAGAGACAGTTGGGAGCCACTGAACAATCTCGAGCAGGGAAGTGAGATAATTAGATTTTAATTTCTAAATAATATTAAGAGACACAAAATGATATAAAACAAGCCTCTGTGCCCTAGAAAGAAATGGAATGGTTACCATTCAAAGTAAACAAGAAAGAGTTTGGCTCAAAGGTGGATCCACATCTGGACTGAGCAGAGTTATGTGGGTTTTGTGGCAACTATTTCCCCCAAAGTTCAGAGGTCCTTCTTTTGATTGATTCTAGTTTTCCAGCTATGTTTAGATGCCTGAAGATGTCATAAATCTGATCACTACATAATGTGTTACTGTATGTTTCCTAGTCTCAGTTAAAAAAGAAAATCAACAGTACCTCTAAATGTAATATTTTTAATAAAAATCAAAAGCCATACATGTATTGCTTTTTATACAAATAATTTTAAGGACCCTGAAAGATGCCAAATTAAATTAGAGAATTCTAGAACACCTCTAATTTTCAGTTATATGACCTTGAATTCAGATTCACTCACAGAAAAAAATGGCCACAGTAAATGGTAAAGTTTTTACCAGATGGAGATTCTTAATCATTGACACTATTATCCAGACTTTCCAAATTTGACCAAATGGAGCCCTAGATTATATTTTCCTTGTGCTCATTAGAAAAACATCGAACCATTTCTCCTCATCTTTCAACATATCCAGTAGCACCTAAGGCTACTAAGCACTTTCCCAGCAGTTGAACATACTGACTTTCCACTTTTTATTCACCTACACAGTCCATTAATCTTAGAATCAGAATTGTTTAGAGCTCAAAGGAGCCGGGGAGAACATCTAGTCCAACTATCTTGTTTGAGAAAACAGAGAAGAGGAAGAGCAATTCCCATTTATATAAAGGATTTAAAGTTTGTGAAGCATTTTATTATAGTAGCACACATCAATCTAAAGCTGCATTTGAATTTTCTTTTGATCCTCACAACCACGTGAGGTAGATGCTACTACTATTCCTATTTTACAGATGAGAAAACTGAGGCTGAGAAAAATGAAGTTACCTGGCCAAGGTCACCCCACCAGCTAAAGCCAGAACTCAGACTAAAATTCAGGTGTGCTCACATCTTGTTCAACATCCCATCCTCTCATACCACAATGACTTACAAAAATAAATTTGTTATTCTGATCATCTCAGATTATGCAGTCCTGACCTGTGAGTTTCTATTTCTTCAGGGGCTTTCTTCTTCTTTTTTAAAGTGGTATATAAATGTGTAAATACGATATTACTATTATTTTTTACTCCGTGGACATAAATCATTCAAGCTATATATGTATATCACAAAAGTTATAACCGTTTCAGCCTGAGTATACTGTGTAGTTTTTCCTTTTTCTTCTTTTAAAAACCAAAACACTCTAACCCATATATTCCACATTGGATTCAGTGTTCTCAGAATTCTAGTAAATTCTTTTTGTTTCAGGGGCAACAAATTCTTTAATTGCTCTGCTCAGCAAGCTTGCTAGAGCCAGAACACCCAAATTTGCCATCTTTGTCCCAATCCATTGTGCCTCCTCTGATAAAGTGCTACCTTTGAAGACTAAGTGGGATTTCAAAGAAAATGAACTTTAAAGGACATATTTTTCTTAAACCTAGTCAAAGTGATGGACAGGGCAAAATGTATTTTACCAACATATGGGCACTGAGGAAGTTAGATACTAAAAATCTTTGGCTTCTTCTTAAATAGAAAGCATTGAATCAGAATCCCAGAATGTGAAGCTAGACTTTTGAGACCTAGGTCAACCCTCTCATTTTCCAGAGCAGAGGCCTCAAAGGGAAGTGACTTACATACAGCTCCCTGCTGGCAGAGCTAAGCTAAGAAGACAAGGGTCCTGATTTCCACGTTAGGATACTTTGCACTATACCATGGATCCTTCTTCAAAAAGAAACTTCACACAACAGCAACTGACTCCAGCAGGGAGAGCATACACTGCCTTAAGGGGGAAAACTTTGGGGAGCTGTAGAAAAGTCCAAAGTTCTTGAGCTTCACTTCCAATCCTCTCTTATTCCACCTTGCAGTCCTAGCTAATGCCAGGTCTTTACCAATTCCTTTCTACCCCAGATTTGCCCACGCACCATAACCTACACTGTTAATTTTCTGGTAGTCTTTGAAAATAACATTAAACCATTTTACTCAGCTCGTCAGTGCTCTACTTCATGCACCTGCCTTCATTTGTCATTTCTCTTGGCTAGGAATGAAAGTTGCCTCCTAAACTGATCCCAGTGAAAACTGGGAAGGAGCTGGCATCAGGTCACCATAGCAATAGGAACAGCCCTGCCAACAAAGAGAAATGTAGCATGGCAATTGCCCTGAATTGATGGGATTCTGGAGACAGGCATTTTTTAGGTTTTCCTTTTCTCCAGTCAGTATTGCAAACTGTGAACGTGTAAGATCCCTCAGGTGGGCTAACAAGTTATAGTTTGCAAATATTAGCACTTTCCTATGAATTAACTTAGGAGATTGCTTTCCAATGAGCATTGAATTGTAAAGCTGGAAGGGATTTCAGAAATCATCCAATCCAAGCCCCTCATTTTCATAGATGAGAAACTTGAGGCCTAGAGAACTAGTCACTTGTTCAAAATTACACAGTGAATTAATGGTTAACTTGGAGGTAGAACCCAGGTCTCTGGATTATGCCCCACTGCCTCCTATCGATGGGAGAGGAAGCTGAGGCCCATGTCCTGAGGTGAGTTTTCCTAGGTAAAGAAGGCAAAAATTCAGAGTACTGGACACATGCCAGGGAGAGCAAATTTGGATGAGGCCTCACAATGGGAACTATGAGGTAACCAGAGGGCAACATTAGGGCACTGGCTACCTGGGTGGTTAGAGGTTAGAGGTCACATGAGTGATGAGAGGGCTAGTCAATCCAAAAGCATTTATTAAGTGCCTACTATGTGCCAGGCACTATGCTTAGTGCTGGGGACACAAAGAAAGGCCAAAGAATAAACAAACAAAAAGCAAAACCCCACAGTCCCAGCTCAAAAGCAGCATATATCCTAATGAAGGAGATAATATGCAAATATTGAGGTACATACAAGATCTACACATAAGATATGAAGGTAATCTGAAAGGGAAGGTTCTGGGAGAGATGGGAAATGGAGACCAGGAAAGTCTGCCAGTAAAAGTTGGGATTTGAGAGGCTCTGAAAGGGTAGGTGGGAGTATAGCAAGGCCAAACTTTGCTTAGGGCTGCCCTTGGCCAATGCAATTGAAAGATGTGTCTTGCTTTCATCCATATGGACACTCCCTTCCATGGATACAAATTGGGAAGTCTTCCTGAGTTGCTCTGGCCAGAAAAATTAATCCATTACTCACTGGCCAAGTTTTTGGTGATGGGACTCACCACACTTAGGTTGGTCCTCTGACAATAGATGTCCTGGAAGCCTTTTTCAGCTTGGGAGACTCTTCTGGAATACACAGCCTTTGAGAGCCCAGAGTCCCTTCTAGCTGATGATGAAGCACTAGAATAGTCTTGACAGGAGATTAGAGTTACCTAAGCTTGAAAAAAATGCCATCTGGTCTGTCTTCTTAAGCCAGCCTAATGTATAAACAATCCTCAGACTTCCTGAGTACGGTAATGATGGCCTGTTGCTTTGCTCAGAAGTCAAAGACTCCCTGTGATTGGCCCAGATGAGTGGCCTCACCTCTGGAAATTCTCACCCATTTCCTATAGTGGCAGTTTCTCAAAATGCCATCATAATATTCATCCAAAAATTCAATTCATAGAAAAAACACCATATTTACCCATTTATTTTGCTCCTTAGCAAATTCTTCCTTACCCTGACTAATTTTAAGAGAAAACCAATTTGTTTTCCTTTCATAATATTGTTATTTTTCCTGCTTCGAAAGAGCAACTGTGGCTGCCAACAGCTGCCCCTCAGTGAAATTAAGAGTTTAAAGGGATACAGAAGATCACAGAAGATAAAACCATCTTAATTGCATAAAATTAAAAAAATTTTGCACATATAAAACCCACGCAATTAGAATTAGAAAGGAAACAGGGAAAAACATTTACAAGCTTCTATGACTAAAGGCCTCATCATATCCAAGATATATAAAGAATTGATGGCGCAGCTAGGTGGCCAGTGAGTAAGAGTGCTGGCCCTGGGAGTCGGGACGACCCGGGATCGGATCCGGCCTCAGAAAAAGAGCACCCACACATAAATAATGGCTGGCCATGTAACCTTGAACAAGTTACTTAACCCCAATTACTTACAAAATAAATAGAATTTATTCAAATTTATAAGAACAAGGGCCACTCCTCAATAGAAAAATGGTCAAAGGATATCAGTAGGCTATTTGATATCGAAGGATATCAAAGGAAGAAACTCAACTTAACAACAACCATATGAAAAAATGTTCCAAATCACTAATAGAGATATGAACATTTACAATCAGTTCTGAGGTTCTACCTCATACTCACCAGATGGGCAAATATGTCAAAAAAAGGAAAATTCTAATTTTTGGAGGGACTAGGGTGAAAACAGAAACACTAATGCATTATTGGTAGAGCTGTGAATTGGTCTGATCAATCTAGAAAGAAATTTTGAACTATACCCCAAAAGTCACTAAACTATGCATACTCTGCTATACCACTACTTGGGCTATATCCCCAAAAGATGAAAGAAAAATGAGAAGGACTCATATGTAAAAAATATTCACAGCAGCTCTTTTTGTAATGTTAAAGAAGTGGAAACTGGGGTGGCTAGGTGGCACATTGAGTAGAGCGCCAGCCCTGGAATCAGAAGGACCTAAGTTCGGATCAGGCCTCAGACACTTAACACACACAAACAAGAACCTAGCCATGTGACATTGGGCAAGTTACTTAACCCCAATTGCCCTCCAAAAAGCAAAATAATAACAGGAATTCTTAACTTTTATTTTTTCAATGAACAAAAATCTCTTTTCTCTCCCTCTCACTTCCATCCCTATTGAGAAAAAGAAAGCAAAAAACAAAACCCTTGTAACAAATATGTATAGGCAGGCAAAACAAATTCCCACATTGACTGTCCAAAAAAAATCTATGTCTCATTCTGTACACTGAGCCCACCATCTCTCTGTCAGGGATGGGAAGCATGCTTCATCATAAGTCCCTTGGAATTTTGGTTGCTCACTGAATTGATCAGAGCTCTGAAGGTTTTCCAAATAATAACAAGAACGCTGAAAGAAAATGAATTTTGAAAAACCTTTTTATTTTTTAGTCTTTTTTGCCAATGGGGGATGGGGCTAAAGTTGCCAAAAACAAAAGAAGGAAGGAGGATCACTGAAACTTTTTTTTTTCATGCACAGAACAGACTTCTGGTCAAGATGACTGCCTGATCATATACCTACTCTAGGAAAAGAAAAGAAAACAAAAAACATAAAAATCACACCAGACTGAAATCCAGTGACTTTCTTCCATTGCATAAAAAGGCAGTCAGAAGCCTACAGGTAGTAGGAAAAGAAGCTGCCAACAGAACCAGTACGAGTACAGACAAACAAACCCAGAAAATCGAAACACTTGTACCCTTAAAAGCTCTGTGCTCCCTCCATGTCAGCAGTAGTGGATAGGTCCCATGAGAAAGCCCCAAAGGAGTCGATGGCACACAGCAGGGATCCTTAGAAGCCACCTAAAGTGGCAGCTACCAAAGAAGATATAGCAGCACTCAGACTGGGATACCCCAGGGCTTGTCAGTCCCTAGCACCTTGTTCTGGGATGTCATAGATAGCCCTAAGAACCCATACTCTAAACATCAAATATCCAAATAGTTCAACCCTGGGAAGTAGAGATCAGTGCAGGAATCAGACGACCTGAAGAAAGTGAGACCAAGGAGGGCAGAGGAAGAGGGTGGAACTTGCTATTTCTCATAAGTGAGGTGCATGAGAAGAATAGTATATAAACATGGGGAAAAGAGCGAACCTTATTCTTATCTGAAATAGGCTGAACAACACAAGAGGGTTGACCATCTGGGGTAGGAATACATCAAACTTAACAAGGGAACAATTGGTGACAAGAAAGCAGGGTTGAGAGAAAGGATAATGTGGGAGAGGAAAGAGACATAAGCAAATTTCCTTCCTTTCTATTGTACTAGAAGAAATGAATCCTGATGCAGTGAAAAGAGCAGAACCAGTAAAACAATGTATGCAATGACAAAAATATTTTAAAGAAAAATAACTTTGAAAGACTTAAGAAATCTGATCAAAGTAACCACCAACCAGAGCCTCTCTGATGAAATATGTTGCCTACCTCCTGACAGAGAAGGGGTGGATTTGAAGTACATTAAGAGACAAATATTTCTGGACAGGGCCACTGGGTGGATTTGTTTTGTTTGATTATGCTTCTTTATTATAAGGGGTTTTTTTCCTATTTTAATTAGGGAGGGGATTGGAAATAGTGATACCAAAAAAGAATTATCTGAAACATTTTTTTTAAAAACATACAAAGAAAACAAAGAAAGTTCAGAAGGAAGCACCGACAAGCAGAACAATCTTGAAAGTAATGTATGAAATTGACTGCATAATTTTTTAAAGCAAGAAATATAAAATGAAGATTCAGAGTATTGAATGTTCTTTTCATGTCCTGCTGTGTACATGGAAATGTTCAGGGTTTTTTTTATGATTAAGTTCCTAGTAGAAAAAGAAAAAATGTACAGAAGAGAACAGAAGGAAACAGATAAGCAGGGAATGTTTGAAAGGTACATATTGAATTTATTTTGTACTTAAAAGGAAAAGCAAGCTGTAATAGAGATTATGTTAAAAACAAACAAACATAAGTTTGCCTGCCCAAATCCTACCTACTCTTTAAGACCCTCCATGAAGAAGCCTTCTCTTAACAACTCTGGTCCACACTCATCTCTCCTTCCTGAATACTTTCTTGGCTGGATCCTACAGTTGAGCACTTAACTGCCCTCTCATTGTTTCATGTATATTGATTTTGTCTTCCCAATTCAATTTTCTCTTATAGTCATTTGTGTCTGGGTCTTTAATGTTAGTGCCTTTCCTGAGATTATTTTCAATTTATTCTGTATATATCTTGTCTGTACATAATTGTTTGCATGTTGTCTCCTCCACTAGATGATAAGCTACTCAAGAGCAACTATTTTTTTACTTTCTTTGTATCTTCCAAGGTTTAGCAGTGTAATTGGTACGTAGTAGGTATTTAATCACTACTTGTAGACTTGTCCTTTTTCTCCTCTATAAACTCCATTAGAACAGGAAACATGTGTTACGTAAATCTGTATCTCACCTACCCTCCCTAGTACAGTGTTATTCACCTGGTAAGAACTTAATAGACATTTGTTGAATTCATTTGTAAGGTCCTCCAAGGCTTGTCACATTTCCTTTGTAGCCTCAATAGTGCTTAGTACAGATAAAGGCACATAGTAGGCATTCAATAAATGTTGATTAGCAGAAGTTTCACAACTAGCTTATACACTAGGAAATGTTTCTCATGTTTGTCAGAATCACTAGTTTACATTAGGGAAGCAGTAAAACCAGCATGTGGATGCTTGCTATTGGTTAGGGTAAGGGGAGGTAAGAGAGTGGCAAAGGGTAGTCTTGCCTCCCTCTTTTGGCTTCTTCTATTTACCTAAAGGCTCTGAGTACCAAGATGGGCTCAAATCTCCTTTGGGGTTCCAAAATACCCTCAACCTTCCTAGGAGATAGATGCTGGCATTGAAGCAGCTGCCTTGGCCTTCTTTCCCTGAATGAAATTTGAAAAGAAATCTTAAATGTGCAAACCATCTGGTAATAATTTTGCAAATTGCTCTCTTTCCCTCCCTCTGACAAACAATGGCAGGAGTACTTCCTTTTTCCTCTTACACAGAGCTGAGCAGTAGACCTGAACTTCGATGTTTGTATTCTAACATGCTGTTCTACTCATTTTGAAGTGAAAACAGAACGGATGGACTATGTGAATATACAGGAAGATGGCTGCATTCTTTCATTGGTAATTTGGAACCTGAGCTGATTAAAAAACAAAAGCTGCCAAGCATGGTGGGGCTCATGCCTGTAATTCCTGCCACTGGGAGAGACTTAGGCTGTATCAGATCCCTTGAGCTCAAGTTTTGAGCTGCAGTTGCACTAAAGCTGATCAAGTGTCTGTCTACCAGAGTAGACTTCCAGAAGAGAAGAGGGCCTCCAAGTTGCCTAAGGAGGGAGCAGCACAGCCCAGTGAAAAAACAGAGCAGGGAGGCGGCTAGGTGGCAAAGTGAGTAGAGCACTGGCCCTGGCGTCAGGAGGACCTGAATTAAAATCTGACCTCAGACACTTAACATGTATTAGCTGTGTGACCTTGGTCAAGTCACTTAACCCCAATTGCCCTCCAAAAAAAATAGAGCAGGTTAAAGCATCTATGCTGATCAGTATTGGGATACTGGTGGCCACTACGCTTCCAGCCTGGGCAAGATGTGGAGACACAGTCTCAAGACACACATACACACACATACATACATACACACACACACACACACACACACACACTAATGGTTATTTTATACAGGCAGAAGTGGCATGATTTTTTTGAAAGGAAGAGTCTTTGGTGTTTATTTTCTTCTTGTTGTTTTGTTTTTTTAATTGAGGTGGTCCAGTCTAAAAACTTTGAAAACTACTATTAATTACTCAGGCATTTCCATCGCCAGAGTATACAAACTACCATCTGTTTCCATCCCTAACTGTTCCCCCTGATTATCACAAATAGTTTAATCACCTTCAAGGCCATCCTGCCCTTATCTAGAGGCAGAAAGTATCTTTTCCAACAATATGTTATTTTTGTCTAGTAGTTTCATTATTGAACAGTTAAAGGCAATGAACTCCTCCACTTCTGCCATATTATTATGAAAAATCCCCTTTGTCCTCTTTCCAAAATGCAAATCCCCATAGCTTTGAATTTCTATTATTGTGGGAATTACAGGGAATCCCAAGGGAAAAGCAGCCTAGTGCAGTGAATAAGAGGGCTGGCTTTGGAGTCAGAGGTCCTGGATTCAAATCCCTACCTGGGCGATCTAGGGCTAGTCACTGCCTCTCTCTGGGGATCAATTTCTTCCTCTATAAAACGAGAGGGCTGGACTAGATGGCCTAAGAGCTATGAAGCTATGAAGCTATGAATCCATTTGGTACAAAGAATAAGACTGTTGGTGTGTTTAGAAACGTCTTGTCTTGCTCTAGGTGCCATCATCACTTCACTGGATAATAAATAATGCGCACATTAAGTCTGAAAATTGCCCACAATGCTACACTAGGTAATAACATTTTATACCACAATAGAGTATTGGTCATGCATCAGATCAAGGTTTAGCATTGCTTAATTACATACAGGGAAACTGAATCACATTCAAAATATAAAGGATGACTACTATACATTTTAAAATAATAAAAAAGGAGGTATATATCAGACACTTAACACAAAAACTAGCCATGTGACCTTGGGCAAGTCACTTAACCCCAATTGCCCTCCAAAAAAGCAAAAATTTAAAAATTAAAAAAAAAAAAAGAATTCTCCTATAAAACTCTACTTTTTTTTTTCTTTTGGAGGCATCTGGGATTCAGTGACTTGCCCAGATCACACAGCTAGTGTCTGAGGCTGGATTTGAACTCAGGTCCTCCTGACTTCAGGGCCAATGCTCTCTCCACTGTGCCACCTACCTGACCCAACATTGTACTTTTAAAAACACATGGCTTAGTTTTTTTTTTCCAATCTACCACTTTGGTTGTAACACTCTAATTTATCTTTAATATCTTCAACTGTATGAAAAATTTTAAAACATAGAGAATCTTTAGGAAGAGGTAAAGAGTGTTGCCAATCAAGCAATCACCAAGCCATTTATTAAATCCCTACTGTGTGCTAGGCACTGTGCTAGATGCTGGAGATGCAAATTAAACGAGACAGGCCCTTCTCTCAAGGACCTTACAATCCAAACTTCAGCATTGCTCTGTCACCGACGTAGACTGCAAGCCCTCCATGGATGCCCAGACAGACTTTATGACCCTCTTTAGCTAAACATTTCATCACTGTGTGGCCAACCTGTTGAGATGTCTTTCTGAACTTATCATGGCTGGTCCTCAGATGGACAGACACACAATCTGTCACCAGGCCTGGGCCCGAAGCCTTTCCAGGTTAGTACAACTCACCAGAGTTCGCACTGTACTCCAAGAGCCTCAACAAACCAAGCAGCTCCTCCAGACCCCGAGGAGAACTTCAGTGGAAGTGGACCATGTGGCAACTCTAAAAAGTTTTCAAATCATTGCTCTAAAGTTCACTTTCTGGAAGTATAAAGTAGCAATTAGCTAGGTAACTAGTGTTCCATCCAGGAGGCATGGTGACACAGAACGCACTGTGCTGGCTCCAGTCAGAGAACTGAGGTTTGAGGCCTGGATCTGATGCTCATTATCTGCGTGACTTTGGGCAGGTCACTTCCTTGCTCTAGGAGTCTGTCCTCTCAGTTGTAAAATTTAAGAGGCTGGACAAGTTGGCTTCAGAGGTTCCTTCCAACTGTAAACATCTCCCTCCTATGACATGTTTATAAGCCCTGTCCAGCCCAAACACTTCTAAAACTCATTCATAGATTACAAGTATATCATTATATGTCAAGTGCTAATAACCACTTTTCCAATTAATTCAGGACCAAGCTGGATTGAAACAGACCCTGCACCATGTTGTAACAAGCTCGTGTTCTGTTAAAATTTCAAGTTTTTAAAAATAGGGCATAGATGAGGCTCCCTTCAATGCTACCATATGAATGTTCTGAAAAAGGAAATGGTATATTTACAGAAAGAAACAGGATAGCTTTATACGTGTGTGTATATATATATGTGTATATATATGTAAAATATATATATATAGCTTTATACGTGTATATATATGTATATACACATGTATATCATATATATATATATACACACACATATATGTATGTATGTATGTATGACTTTGGATTTCTTTTCTAGCAATTGCTCCTAAACCAGCTCTATATCGGATGGTGTATACATACCGAGTTACTGAAGGGATCATCTGCCATTTCTCTAAAACAAAAAAATCACCACTGGTTCATCTCTGTATCCTAATATATTACTAAGTAATCCTCAAAAGACACAACTAAGTTTCTGTTTTTCCCTTCCCATATAAACCAACTATTGTAACCATATGAAAGTTGTTAGCATGTCTCCATTTGATGGACAGTTAGGTGGCACAGTGGATAGAATGCCGAGATGGCACTCACATTCCTGAGTTCAAATCCAGCCTCAGACACTTACTAACTATGTGACTCTAGGCAAGTCACTTCACCCTTCTGGCCTCAGTTTCTTCATCTGTAAAGTGAGCTGGAGAAGGAAATGGCAAACCACTCTAGCATCCCTGCCAAGAAAACCCCAAATGAACAACAACTCCATCTGATCTATACTATAAGAGAAAGGTGAAATCCCTTAACAAAGAGGCAGCCTGGTACTTTGGAAATAGCACTAGCTCCCTTCACAACTCAGCCCAAGTACTTTTCTTAAGTATTTCCTTATTTCTATACATGCCGTTGTGTGTTGCCCTTCCCCCCCCAGTACAGTGTAAGCTCCTCGAGGACAGGCAATGTTCCTTTCTTTCTTTTTTTTTTGGTCTTTGTATCTCCAGACCTGAAACATAGTAGACCCCTAATAAATGGTCCCATAGGGTCACAAATCTGGAGCTGGAAGGGATCTCAGAAGCTATCTTATCCAACTCAATATTTTACAAAGTAAAGTGTGGTCCAAGGTCACACAGATATAGTAGAGGGGAGATTTGAAGTCAGGTCCTCTGACTCCAGAGCTGTTTAAATGAGGAGGCCTGTATATTAATACCTACGATAGCTATGTGTCACTTAATCCTGAAGAACTTCAATTTCCTTATATAAGATGGAGATAATACTCTGAGTACTTCACAGGGTTATTGTGGGGGATGAACTTTGTAAATCTTCAAAGTGCTATAGAAATGAGTGATTACTAGTTTAGAAACAGTTTTCCAGCTCACTAAGAATAGGAATTCCAACCACAGGGATGCTTCTGTAGGCATGGCAAAATGAACCAAAATTTCCAAGCTTTAATCAACTCTTTCCCTTCTTAGAGTCAAGGGGTCACAGGTTTCTTTCCCTTCACCCCTCCCTCCCTCCCTCCCCCCACCCCACTTAGCACTGGAGGAACTGAGGTTTCTTAGCTTTTTATGGTTCAGTGCCCCAGAAAAGTTGTGACAAGTAGTGGAAAGGGTACTGGAGCCCTGTCATTTACTACTTGTGTGACCTTGGGTGAGTCACTTAGCCTGTCCATTCCTTAGTCTCTTTCTCTATAAAGTGACCAAGGCACTGGACAAGATGTTCTCCACCTATGATCCTACAAAAAGTGACTTCAAAGCAGTGAGCCCAGCCCCATTAGCCAAGGGTAGAAACCCTCCAGGCCCTAGTTAGGGAGCCTCGGTAAACATGCCCCGGGCCCACTCTTCAATCCAGTGTCCCGACCCTGGTTCCACATGGGCACATCACGTGAGCTTGTTTACAGCTGTGCAGAGCTCCAGTGCTGCCCGGGAGGTCCTGGAAGGTGGAGGGGGTCCATACCTTCCCCCCACCCCCATCATTCGATTATCTTTGGGGGCTCATATACTCTCCCCTACCCTTCCCTGACACTTCCCTCCCAGCCCAGGCACCGGCCTTAAGGATTTCCCACCCCCCCACCCCCACAGTCTTGTCTCTCAGCGCCAAGGCTGCCACCCATGCCAGGCGCCGGGGCGGTGGGAGGAGGAAGGGGATGAGCAAGAGGAAGAACCCAAGTGGGGGCCACTGGGGGCGAGTACCCTCTCCCGTCCTCCTCCCTCCTCCATCCCTCCCTCCCCTCGATGCCACGCGAGCCACTGACTTCTTTGGCAGCGCTGCCCGCCCCGATCTCCCTCGGATCGACCGCCGGCCGTCGAGGCAGCCCAGTCTCCTTCCCCTAACCCCAGCCCGCACAAAATGACCCACAATCAGAGCCCCCTTAGTGGGGTGGGGGTGGGGAAAGGTCTGCCCAGAGGGAGCGGGGCTTCGCGCTTGCGCGGATGGACACACATAGCCCGGACAGAGGAGCCGACGGGGGGAGGAGGGGGGGGCGTCCTGACCGGGAGGGGGCTGCTGTGTGTGGTTGTTGTGGTGGTCGGGGAAGGGGAGGAGGAGAGGGGTAGTTCCAGACCCCACCCCCACCCCTCCCCGCTGGAGGAAGTGGGCTCCGGGAAGGCGGCGACTCTCACCTCGGACAGCAGCGGCTCTTCGGGCTCGGTCCCTCCCCCTCCTTGAGCGACGGCAGCGACAGAGGCGACAACTGACAGGGCTCCCAGTCCTTTGTCACCCTAGCGGGGGGGTGGGGGGGGGCTGCACTGGCTGCTGGGAAAGCGGAGGACTCGGTGGATCCCTTGCCTTGGGCGGAGCTACTTACTCCCCGAGCAGGCCAAGAGGGGCGGGGGCGGGGGCGGGGGGGAGGGGCAGAGGCGGGGCTTCGTCTGCCCACCTGGCCTCCGACCTTCCCGCCTACTGCCTAGAAGCCACCTCCCTACTGTCACCACCCCCCTCCCCCCAGACCCCCTGGGAGGGCTCTGGCCCCTACCCCGCAGCTGTCCCCCAATCGAGGCCTCACAGGCCAAGAGAGCATAGCTGAAGAACTGGGAGGCACCTTAGACGTCATCTAGCCCAGCTCCCTCATTTCACTGATGAGGAAACTGAGGCCCAGAGAGAAGTGGCAAGTTCATAGGATCAGAGATCTAGAACTGAAAAGAACTTTAGAGATCATCTTAGCCCAACTACTTAATTTTACAGATGAGGAACCTGAGGCCCAGAGAGGGGAAGAGACTGGCCCAAGGTCACACAAGTAAGTGGCAGAGCCAGGATTGTAATACAAGGCCTTTCTGGTCCTCTATCTATGCTCATCTCACCAGGTCATGGCCTTCTTGACCTAGTCTAGTGTTTTTGCAAAAGCTAACTGGTCCAGCAGAATTTCACTTGAAGGTCTGTCCTTCCTCCACAGGTTTAACCTGTTTGTTGTATAATCCCCTGTTGGTATCCTCTGTAGGAGTACTTAGTGTAGAAAATATCCCTTTGTGGAAGACTAACCAATGTCTTAAATACATCAGGCAAATTCAATCAGTCAACAAGTATTTAAGTGCTAGATGGAGGTAGCTAGAAGGCTCAGTAGCTGAGCCTGGAGTCAGAAATATCTGAGTTCAAATCTGGGCTGGGATACTAGCTGTGTGACCCTGGGCAAATCCCTTCACCTCTTAATCTGCTGGAGAAGGAAATGGCAAACCACTCCAGTATCTTTACCAAGAAAATCCCATGGACAGTATGGGCCACAGGGTCAAACCCAACTGAATAACAATGTGCCAGATACTCCCTGGGCTGTTCAGAGACTAAGTAAGACAGTCCCTGCCTCTGAGGAGCTTGCTTTACTAGGAGTAGTATTTATATGGTCACAGATAAGCAAATATGAAATATGGATGAAATGAGGGCAATGGCAGTTAGGAGGGTGAGAAGAAGCCTCCTGTAAGAGCAGATGCCAATGGTGTGTATTCTTAACACTTCTCCCTCAACTCCATTACTTCATATTTCTGTGGTATATCATCCTCCCTCCCAAGACTGTATCTGCTTGAAGGCAGAGTCTCTCTGTATCCCTCAGCACCAAGCACAGTACTTGGCACACAGGACCTGCTTAATAAATGCTTGTGGAATTGAAAGAGGTTTAGGGAAGGAAAATTAGTCCATTGAGGTATACAGACTAATTCTTTTTTCTTTTTAAACTTTTTAATTTTTTTTAGGACTAATTCTTTAATTTGCTCTTCCTTTCTCCTTAGATGCTCAATGTTCTCTGAGTTCTCCCTAGGGCTCTCAAGAAAAGATCTGAAACTCAGTCATATTTAATGTATCAAGGGACCAGTGATCTCATATGTGTGGATACTCCCTCCACATCACCACCCCCTCCACCTCCACTTAGCCTTTATGACTCATTCAGACTAAAGTGTCAATGACTGGTAACCTAGTGAAGTAGATAGCATAAGCATACATTACCTAATGTTGTCTTGGGGAATGGCTGCACTATTTACAGCAAAGTTTCCCAATTTGAGATGGAGCTGGATTATACTTGTAGGGAAATTAATTAAGGGAATTCTCTGATCAATCTGATAAGCTTATCAGGCGATAACCCTTTGTGTGACTTTTGCTGTGAGGGGGCTCAGAATTCCCGCCTCTTGCCTCTATGTTCTGTTGTCCTTCTATAGCCTTAGAGCAAGTAAAGACTGACAGGAAATCCAGATATCTGACACTGGCCTTTAACAGCAAACCGTTAAGACTGATTGGACAGATGGCAAGTTTTACCTTTGTTGAATGATAGCCTTTGCCTCAGAGCCCCTCCTACCCTGACTACAGCTGCTCTGGAGAAGCTTTGGTTTCAGGGAGCACAAGCTCAGTCATCTGCTGTATGCTTTTATAACATTTCAAAAAGCCAGAAGTGTGCAGGGCTTTGTCTTCTATTGTGCCATTGCTTCAAGTAGGGACAGATTTCTGCTGCACAGAGGTACAGCCAAATACTTTGAGGGTTCCCCCCAGCCCTATCCTTTCCCCTGATTCCATGCCCACATATATAGAACTAAATCACAGAAAAATTACTCTTCTGCCTCCATCACTAAGACTCATTAAATGAAGTGAATTTCCAATCAGTCAATTCGACTCAATTCAACAAGTATCAACTTTGTGCCCAGCACTGGGCTAGGCACCAAAGATACAAAGACAAATCAAAATAGTCCCTTCTATCATGGAGTATTAGGGAAAATTTACATAAGTAAATATAAATATGTGTATAATATATACCTATATTGACATGTGCGTATTATATATTCCTATATTGTATAACATACATGTATTCCTGTATGTATATAATAAACATGTATTCCTATATGTGTGTAATATATATTCCTATATTGTATAATATATATTGTGTATATGTGTATAACATACATATATCTATATATGTATATAACATGCATATATTCTTATATGTGTGCAACATGCATATATCCCTATATGTGTATAACATGCACATATTCCTATATGTGTGTAACATATATATTCCTATATATGTATAACATGTATATATGTGTACAACATGCATATATTCCTATATGTGCAACATACATATATTCCTATATGTGTATAACATACATATATTCCTATACATGTATAATATACACACTCCTAAATGTGTGTAATAAACAAATTCATATATGTGTGTAATGTACATATATTCCTATAGGTATATAGGACAAGACCCGTGATTTCATTGGTAGAGGGAATTCCCCATGAGTTAACTTCCTCTACCAAAGAATAAATGAATGAAAAAGCATTTATTAAGTGCTTACTATACACCAGGCACTGTTCTAAGTGCTAGAAATACAAATGAGTAAGCAAGATAGTTCTTGCCTTCAAGGAGCTTATATTCTTTTTTTTTTTTTTGGAGGGCAGTTGGAGTTAAGTGACTTGCCCAAGGTCACACAGCTAGTAAGTGTGTCAAGTGTCTGAGGCTGGATTTGAACTCAGGTCCTCCTGACTTCAGGGCCAGTGCTCTATTCACTATGCCATCTAGCCACCCCATGGAACTTATATTCTAATAGAAAAAGACAACAAATAAAAATGAGCCAGAGTTCAAAAGAGAGAGGTATTGGGCCAGTGAGAGTTGCCCGGTCAGAGTCCCAGGTCACAGGCGAAGAGTCTGAGCTCTGGTGGGAGGAATAGGGCCAGAGTGCAAGCAGTATGATTTGGAAATATAAGGAAAGAGGCCTGCTCAGCAGCTGATTGTTTTTAACTGGAATATCTGGGGCACTGAGAAGTAAAATGATTCTCCTGGTGTCATATAACTGTAGTATGTATCAGAGGTAAATAGCCTGTAAACCCAGGCTGGCTCAGATCAGCTGAATGCACTATATAGCACGGCTTCTAAAATGCAATGTATATGGTGGGGGGCGGGGGGAGAGAGAGAGAGAGAGAGAGAGAGAGAGAGAGAGAGAGAGAGAGAGAGAGAGAATGGATCTCTGGGCTACTCCCTAAAATTTTCAGTCACCCTGACAAGCTGTTTCCTCAGAGGGATGACTGCTACCTCAAGTTCTAGGACTGCCCCTGTGAGAAATTATAACTAACACAGTGTTTTACAAGCCCCCTCCAGTGTGTTTCCCTGTAATAATCAGCAAGTAGACTCAATTAGCTTTTTCAAGAAGCATTTACTCAAATGGCATAGCAAAAACAGTAGCTACAAAAAAATATCTTCCAGAAACCTGTCCCACAAAGGTGCCACAGAATCCAGGAGAAAAGAGTAGGTACAAACTTAAAGTATAATGATAGTGAGGCACATGTATAGGTAACACATATAGCTAAAGCAACTCACAGCTCAAGAACAGCAGGGCCTAATGCCCTTTCTTTCTCTGAAGAATCATAACAAATTCATGGCAGGGTGAAACATCAGTGCCAATGATAGATGAATCCCTTCACTTCTAGGCAGGACTAGCGCCTCCAATGGCCTGACGTTTTCATTGGACAGATGGCTCAGTTGGCCTTTCTCCTTGGTGTCTCAGCTGGAAAGGTTGATCTGATGCTAGGCTGAACTGAACAGGTTGTTGGGCGGGTGGGTACGGCACATAACAGACTGAGCCAAGCAGGTCACTCGGCCATTGAGCTGCTGTTGGACTGGACTAGGCAGATTACTTTGTAGCTAGTCTTCATGGGGACTTAGCATCTTTACTGGATGGATGGATTCCCCAGGCTTGCTCTTTGATGGACAACTGCAATCTCCTTCGCCATCAGCATCTGGCTTAGAAGGCTATTTTTGTGTGTAACAGCAGGATTGTTACAGGGTTCTTTGAGCCTGGCTGGTGACTCCTAATCTAGGATTGGCAAAAAGCATCTCCTCTTTTAACTCCCTCAGGACATCAACTCTGAGGTTCGTCACTTCCCAGGCAGAGGTTGATAGAGGCCTAGCCTCTTGTGCTTTCCATTTCTTTCTGGTTCAGAGCATTGTTCTCTTAGATAGTTATCTTGGCCAGATTCCAGTTGGGGACTTATGAATATAAATGGTTGGAGACAAAGATATAAACTAAAAAGGCAATCTGTGCCCTTGGCCAGTTAGGTGGCTCAGTGGATAGAGCACTGGGCCTGGAGTCAGGAAAACCCAAATTAAAATCTGGCCTCAGACACTTACTAGCTGTGTGATCCTGGACAAGTCACTTAACCTCTTTCAGCCTCAGTTTCCTCAACTGTAAAATGGGGATAATAATAGCACCTGAAGCTCCCAGTATTATTGTGAGAATCAGATGAAATAATATCTGTAAGGTGCTTTGCAAACTTGAAAGTGCCAATGGAATCACGATATTGTATATGGAAATGGAGCAATAAGTAGCCTGAAATATGAAATCGGTCAGAAACGAGAAGTTAGAACCAATCACAAAGGGTTTGAAATGCCAAATAGTTTGTATTTTATCCTAGAGGTAATGGAGAGCCACTGAAATTTCTTAAGCAATGGAATAACATGATTAGAGCTGGGCTTTAGGTATCAGTACCATTTATCAAATGGATACAAATACTATGTTGGGGGTAGGGGAAGAAGAATAGAAGAAAGATCATTACTACCTTCAAATGCCATGTTGGTTTTGAGGTGGCACAGTGGACAGAGTGCTGGGCCTGGAGTCAGGAAGACCTGAGTTCAAACCTGGCCTCAGATGAGTAACTTTGTGACCCTGTCTTGACCCTGTTTGCCTCAATATCCTCATCTGTAAAATGAGCTAGGGGCAGCTAGGTGGCACAGTAAATAGAGCACTTGCCCTGAGTTCAAATCCAGCCTCAGACATTTAACACAAAAACTAGCCATGTGACCTTGGGCAAGTCACTTAACCCCAATTGCCCTACCTTCCCCTCTCCAAAAAGCAAAAAACAAACAAAACCAAAAAATAAAATAAAATGAGGTGGATAAGGAAATAGCAAACTGCTATAATATCTTTGCCAAGAAAATCCCAAAAGGGGTCACAAAGAGTTGGACATGACTGAAAATGACTTGCCCACAACAACACTGGTCTTAGTAAGGGGATGGGATCAGGTCAAGGACTCAGCTGCCTGGAGTGTTGTGGTAGGAGCAATATCTGCCATGTAGACTAAGCTGTTTTTTCCTTAAAAGATATTGAAGCTGGGGGCGGCTAGGTGTCGCAGTGAATAGAGCGCCGGCCCTGGAATCAGAAGGACCTGAGTTCGGAGCCGGCCTCTGACACTTAATCCGCACAAACAAAAACCTAGCCGTGTAACCTTGGGCAAGTTACTTAACCCCAATTGCCCTAAAGGGGCGGCTAGGTGGCGCAGTGAGTAAGAGCGCCGGCCTCGGAGTTTGGATGACCCGAGATCAGATCCGGCCTCAGAAAATGAGCACCCACGCATAAATAATGACTAGCCGTGTAACCTTGAGCAAGTTACTTAACCCCAATTGCTTAAAAAAAAAAAAAAAAAGATATTGAAGCCTTCCTGGAGATTTAATTGGCTCATGGGACTAAGGCTACTGCTACTGGTAGCTTGGTGGCCTAAGTACAAAAGCCAGCTCACAGAGAGGAAGGGGTTGCTAGGGTGCCAGCCTGGCCAAGGCAGAGAAGAATCAGTATGGCATCCTTGTTGAGTGTCCTTCTCATGTTATGGCTAAATTAACCTTTTTTAAAACTGTTAGATAGTCTAAAATTTCTGAGTCTAAACATGAAGCACTCAATCAGTTCTGTCCTTTGAAAGGGGTATTAATGGAATTTCAGCTCAAGTGTACTCAAATCCACAATATGGCAGCCAGAACAGCTAATGCTGATCTCTGGCTACATAAATACAGCTGTGTTGTTCACAAGAAGTGAGGTGAGGGTCCTACTGTCCTCTGCCCTGGCCACAACCCATCTGGAATATTGTGTTCAGTGCTGGGTGTGACACTTTAGCAGGGAGGTACAGGAGAGAGGCCAGAGGAGAGAGCAAACAGGATGGTGAGGAGACAGCTAACAATATAGCATGGCAGGTTCATTAGAAGAAACTGAGGATGGTTAGCCTGGAGAAGAGAAGTCTTAGGAGGAACATGAGAAATATCTTCAAGTATTTGAAGGGCTGTTTTTTGGAAGAGTAACTAGGCTTGTTCTGTTTGGCCTCAGGAGGCAAAATTAGGTGCAGAAGTGGAAGGTGTGGAAAGGCAGATTTAGGGTTAATAGAAGAAGCAAACATTGATTAGAACTATCTGAAAGTGCCCTGGGCTGCCTATAAAATGACACCTTCAAGCATAAAGAAGCTGGATAACCACTTGTTGCTGATGTTGGTGGGATACAAATTGGACCAAACAGCCTCCCGGTGCCCTTAGAGTTCTAAATGAGTGATCCCATGGGAAGCTGATTGAAAGGAGGGAGAGATTGTTGGCAGAAAAACCCATCGGGAATTAACAACCTGAACCATGGAAATGGTTGGTTGGGACAACCAACAATGGAAATCAAGGAGGGAACAGAGGGGCAAATATTGACAGAAGTGAAATTGTATAGGACTTGGTAATTCAATTGAGATGAGAGATAAGAGAGAGAGTGCCTCCTTGCTATTCCTCTCCATAGACACTCCATCACTTGATTCTGAAAGTTTTTATATTCTTACCCCCCCCCCACCTGCCTAGAAGGCTCTTTCCCTCCTCATCTCCTCTTCCTGGGTTCTTTCAAATCTCAGCTAAAGTCCCACTTTCTGCAAGAAACCTTTCCTGATCCCCCTTAGTTCTAGCACTTTCCCTCTGTGGACAATATCCAATTTATTTTGTATATATCTTTAGTATCGTGTTGTTTGCATGTTGCTTCTCATTAGACTGTAAGCTCCTTGAGGGCAGGGCCTGAATTTTGCCTTTCTTTGTTTCCCACTTAGCATAGTGCCTTAGCACATAGTAGGTACTTAGTAAATGCTTGCTAACTGACTTGTTGACTGAGGTAAGAATGGCAATAACCCCAAGGTGGTGAACATGAGAGATTGGGTGAATGGTCCTGCCACAATCAGAAATAATAATAATGTAGGTCATAGTGAGATAAAAGCATAAGAGTTCTAGTAGAAATCTGAGAGGACTGACTTTCAGCTAGGAGGAGGAGGAGGAGGAGGAGGAGGAGGAGGAGGAGGAGGAGGAGAAACAAGGGAAACTTTGTGAAGGAGGTGGGCCACTGAGCTGGACTGTCTGAAGGAATAGTGTGCTCACCTCCCTCTTCTCAACTCTTCTCTAGCCCTACTGAGCCTCTAATTCAAAGATGTATTCTTCAGGCGAGGAAAAGCTGCTGGCGATCAGGTTTATGTACCAAGGTGGACATTTTGAGGGCAAAGCATATGTAGGAGATTCATTATGGAATCAGAAGAAATAGAAAGAGTCGGGGGGCAGCTAGGTGGTGCAGTGAATAGAGTACCAGCCCTGGTGTCAGGAGGACCTGAGTTCAAATCAGGCCTCAGACACTTAACACAAAAACTAGCCATGTGACCTTGGGCAAGTCACTTAACCCCTGATTGCCCTCCAAAAGAAAAAAGAAAAAAAAAGAAATAGTCCAGTATATTGTGGAAAAAGATATAAAGGCTAGGAGACACAGGGAAACTCAGAGCTGTTACTAGAAATTTAGTTCCTCTGATGCAAAGTGAAGTGAGTAGAACCAGGAGAATATCGTACACAATAACAGCAACATTGTAGATAACCAACTTTGGTAGACTTAACTTGTCTCAGCAATACAATGATCTAAGACAATTCCAAAAGACTCATTATGGAAAATGCTGTCCATATCCAGAGAAAGAACTATGGAGTCTGAATGCAGATTGAAGCAGACTATTTTCTCTTTTTTCTTTGTATGTTCTTTCTTGTGGTTTTCTCCTTTTGTTCTGTTTCTTCTTTCACAACATGACTAATGTGGAGATATGTTTAATATCATTGTATATGTATAGTCTACATTAGATTGCATGCTGTCTTGGAGAGGGAAGAAGGGGGAGTAGAAAAAAATCTGTATCTCAAAATCTCATAAAAGTGAATGTTGAAAGCTAAAAAATTTAAAAAAAAAGAAATTTAGTTCCTGAGACAAGTAATCAGGAAGAGATAAGGTCAGAGGTCTAGCCATTGGGAAAGGAAGGAGATAAGTCTATAGGTGCCACCTGTGCTACTGGGGCAGTAGGGAGTCAAGGAAGGAAGTATGTTTGGAAAGAGCTACTAGGAGTAGGACTAGAGAGGAGAAGAAGCACACCCTGGGATAGTACTCAATTATCAATCACTCCATAAACATTTATTTAGCACCTGCTAGGTGCAAACCACTGTGCTAAGCAGTAGTACTCTCAATGCCCTTTAAATTTCCCATCCTCAGACAAAGCCATGGTGGCCCCACCCTAGTTAAAGGTTTTGAGTAAATTTAATTATAAACCTTCAAAGGAAGACCATAAAATGTAATCAGATGTCAAAGGAAATTATTGAAACATCCCTACTTCCCTCCTTTCCTGCAAACTCAGAAGACAGAATACTTGCCTTAAAAGAATCAGAACCCATGGAATTTTTTAAAAAATGAGCACACATGTCCTAAACACATCAGAAAATACTTCTTTACAAAGGCTCTTGTTTTGAATGCTCCTGGTGAGTAACACATGGCAGTGAGGGCCTTCAAAGGCACAGCTTCTATGTAATTAAGATTCACTCCAGTCCCTGTGCTTCTACACACAGAGTCCTACAATCTGGGCCTGTGGTTTGCACACTGCCAGAAAAGGAAGGCAGAAAAAACTGTGATTTCCACTCAGATATGGACAAAGATAAATGTTCCCTTTTCAACCTAAAGGTCTTGCAAACTTTTACTGTTTCATTTGAATATCTCTTTGGAAAGCTTCACAGAAGGTGACAAGGGCAAGCAGGATGAAAAATACCTTTAAATAAACTTTTAAGGACAAATTCAATCAGAGGAGTTTGGAAGAAGACAAAGTCCCCAGGAGACATAGTAAGGCTGTTCAGCTCTGAAAGGTGGCAAGAGAGAGAGTGTTTACCTGGGGTGTGGTAGCCTTCACCTGAACTTAACACCTTCTTCTTTTTTTCCTTAAGCAATTGGGGTTAAGTAACTTCCTCAAGGTTACACGGCTAGTCATTATTTTTGTGTGGGTGCTCATTTTCTGAGGCCAGATTCGATCCCCGAGTCATCCCAACTCCAAGGCCGGCACTCTTACTCACTGTGCCACTTAGCCGCTCCTACTTAGCCACCCCACTTAACACCTTCTTGCTGGTGTTGTTCAGTTGTGTCTGACTCTTTGTGACCCCATTTGGTGGTTTTCTTGGCAAAGACACTAGAGTGGTTTGCCATTTCCTTCTCTAGCTCATTTTATAGATGAGGCAAGGGAGATATACAGAGTTAAGTGACTTTCCCAGGGTCACACAGCTAGTTAAGTGTCTGAGGCCAGATTTGAACTAGGAAGATGAGTCTTCCTGACTCTAGACCCAGCACTCTGTCCATTACAGTGCCATCTAGCTACCCTTAACACCTTCCTAGCCAGAATAAATTAATTAAAATAAGAAACCTGTTTGATAGTTGCCTACTTTAACTGGTTATTCTTGTGAACTAGGTACTAAGTTTAGTTGTTTCTATGTTCCAGGAGGAGCACCAGAAATATAGCACCCACCCAGAACCTACCCTCCTCTTCATCATTTTTCCTCCTCTTCAGTTAAGCATTCTAAACCAATCCTCCATCAACTACTTCCATGGCAATAGACTGAGCCTGAGAGCAATATGTTTGAGATTGGAACAAAATGAGACCCCCATAGTCCATTTAGTAATAAACTGGAAGGAAGTTTGCTTAGCCATAGCAGGGAAAGGATATTCAATGTGGAACAGTGCTGATTCAGCTGAACGCAGGCCTCAGGGAGGAGAAGGTGGATCTTTTCCTGGTGTCTCTTTGTACTCAGGTGGCCAGGAAAGTACATCAATATGCCCAAGCCTTTAGTACCCTGAGCCAATTAAAGTCATAAGGATACTTTCAGTACCTTTTAAGGAAAAGAAGTAACATAGCTTATATGTCAGGGGACCCTGATAGATAGATATTCCACTTACTACAAATGGAAATACCCCTTCTCTCTTTAGAAGTCAGATTCTAGGATCATACCACTTTTCTCTCCAGGAGGCTGGAATTTGGAAGGCTTGACCTCCTCCAGAAAGCTGGAGTTCCCTGTGGTTCCCCTCCCTAGGGGAAATTGAGAGGTTATGCGACTGTCTCGTCAAATATGGGGCCAGGAACTTGGGGGTCATGAACTCTCCTGTTGAACCACATGAGTGAGAGCATGTCTGTCTCTACCATATACCTCTGCCATTACCAGCTTCTAGGCTGGAGGACCCACCTCCCCATGAGTCCTGTTCTGCTCCTAGATGGGCTTCTCTTTCTGGATCTCTCCAGAAAAAAAAGGGGAAAGGGAGCAGAAGAGTTTTGGCTTCTAGGACAAAGGAGCTGTTCCTCCTATCTGTTCCATCCCATAATAGTAAGAGCCAATCAATTCACCTTTAGGACAGTCACTGTCACTGGGACTTAACAGATACTCTTAGCTCTTTCAACGGTCACGTTCACACCCTTTCAAGGAGATACCTTCTCTAGTCTCAAACAAAGGCTCACTTCAGCTATATCTCTGACAACTTTCCAATGCCATTTAATTTGCTACATGTTAGGTAATAGTGACGAGTTTAGTGGTTTCCCGTTTTTCAGAGTTTAGGAGAAGTTTCCATAGATCAGAGTGGAGCTATTATAATTGTAAGCAGTTCTTTCCTTTCATCTTTATCCTTTCCTCTAAGGTGATCTTGACCTTTGCTCTAATTAACCACCAGCCTGACTGTATACTAAAAAGGATCCTTGTGACACAGAAACTACTCCATCGCACTGGGGATTTCAAGCGCTGGGCACAATCTTTTCTTCTCAGAGTTTCCAAAATCATCAATTGAGTTAGAAAATGGGTCTCTTCGGTGGTCTGTATTGATATAGAAGTTTGCAGAATGGGTGGCAATCCAAAACATTTCTGCATGACCAGAGAAAAGAACAGAATCAAACAAATGATGGGAGCAGCACTTTCAGATATAAAACAACTAGTTGACACAACTGAGTTGATGAACACTGGGAAACAAAAGCTTCCTAATGGCTCAGAAATACTTTCTTCATTCTATTTTACTTGGCAAATTGGGCTCAGATCCCTACTGTGTACCTATGGACATCTAGATGTACAACCAGAAGCCCTGGAGGATGGCAGGAACAGTGAGTCTTTCACATTGGTAGAAAGACACAGAAAAAGCTATATGGGAGGGATTCAACTGATGTCAAAGGATTGGTACTTGACTGGATAAATGCCCTAGAAGCTTTTCAACAAACAAATCAAGATAGTTCTGTTGATGTCAAATTTTGTCATCAAGGCCTGGCGGAATCTGGTTCTGAAGGTCTGGATAATTTAGTTTTCATCAAGAAAAATACTTTCTTCAAAGATGTGGATTCTATTTTTATTTTTGACAACTACTGGTTTGGGGAAAAGAAGTTCTGTCTGGCTTCAGAGGAATTTGCTACTTTTTTTTTTTTTATAGAAGTGGAATGCTCTGATAAATACCTTCATTGTGGTGTGAGTGGTGGTTCCTATGCATGAAAACATGTCAAATCTCATAACTTTGATGGGCCGTTTGGTAAACGAAAAGGGACACATTCTTATTCCTAGTGTTAATGAAACTGTGGCTCCTTGAAGAAGAATTTTATTTGAAAGAATATGCAAAAGATTTAGGAGCACAGATGTTTCTGCATGACTCAAAGAAAAATATCTTAATTCATAGGCGAAGATACCTATCCCTTTCCCTTCATAGGGAATTCTCCTTCATAGAATTGAAGGAGTCTTCTCTGGTGCAGGAGCAGAAGCAGGAGCTAAAACTGATCAGTAAGAAAGTGATCGGCAAGTTATCAATAAGATTGATACCATAGGGGTGGCTAGGTGGCACAGTGAGTAGAGTGTCGGCCCTGGAGTCAGAAGGACCTGAGTTCGGATCCAGCCTCAGACACTTAATACACACACAAACAAAAACCTAGCCGTGTGACCCTGGGCAAGTTACTTAACCCCAATTGCCCTCCAAAAAAAAAAAGAAAAGCAGATCTAAGAACCTGTGTTGGCAGCCACCTTGGGGATGTTGGGGTGCTTGCTGCTATAGGAAGCATGCTATCTGCCTCTTGACTAAGAGATAAAGAATAAGATAAATGTTTGGATATTGGCAAATGTTGGGATTTGTTTTTCCTTCACTGTGTATTTGTTATAAGGACTTTCTCTTTTTTTCTTTCCTTTTTTTGGGGGAGAGGGAAGGGAGGAAGAGTGAGAGTGGGAAGGGAAGATGGCTAGAGATAGGGTAATGAAAAAAAGGATCTTTTAAAAAACTGAACAGAAGAGAACAGAAAGGCAAAAAAGAATCACAGTCAAGTAGGACAGCCTTGAAAGCTACAGGTTGAATTTATTAAAAAGCTCTGTGGATCCTCATTCACAATGATGATTCAAGCCCCCTCAAGCATGGTGACATGTTTCTTCTCAAGATTCTAGGAGTACTGCTCAGGGGTTGGTTGTACTTTTCTAATGCCATCAGCTCAAGTCTCTGATGGTTGTACTTTTTTTTTTTGGAGGGCAATTGGGGTTAAGTAACTTGCCCAAGGTCACACGGCTAGGTTTTTGTTTGTGTGTGCATTAAGTGTCTGAGGTCGGATCCAAACTCAGGTCCTTCTGACTCCAGGGCTGACGCTCTACTCACTGCACCACCTAGCCGCCCTGATGGTTGTACTTTCCCCAAGACTATCTGTTGAGAATCATTTTAGTCAGCCAGACTTAAGAAGAAAGGCATATTTACTAAAGTGATACAGCAAAAAGAAGTGGTACAAGACATCCTTCCAAAAGTCTGTGACTCTTCCACCAGTATATACAGAGTCTAGGGGAAAGTGGGCTCAAATTTAGAGAACATGTGTGGCAAATGTAGAACTCACAGTTCCTGGAAGCTGGAAGTCCTTTTCTCCCCTTTGTGAGATGCTCAAGAAATTCTCCCTAGGCATGTTGTATTTTCTTTATTGGGCTCCTTGCAGAGTCATAAACCTAATCCAATCTGTCATTGGCTCCCAATGCAGACACTGCCATCAGCTGACTATGGATACCCCTAGTAGTACACTGATTGGAAGTGCAGTATCCTCCACATGCTTCAGAGCTCTCAAAATCATCCTCCAGTCAAAGGAATGTGGGAGGAGACCTAGACCTAGACTGAAGCTGAGGTCTCTCCTATTCTCCAGGCAAATCTTCCTTAGGAGGGTTTACTGGAATGTCATGTTTCCTCCAATCTCTCTGAAGACTCCCTTCTCAATTCCATATTTACAGATGACCCATAGGATATGACCAGTTTTCCTCAGCCCCTCTGAATTCTCTGGTGCAATGTCACTCCTGTTCCAATATGCTTTTTGAACTTAGCCTAAAGCCTATGATTGATCAATCAATTGATTTTAGAACCAGCCTGTGACTGAGATTGATTGTTTTCACTGGGTACTAGGGACATCATATCACCTATTTTAACTCAAATGGGGTTGCCTCATCGAGTAAACCAGTCAACCTCACCCTTCCATATTTAAAAAGTAAAGCAAATAGTATATAATTGAGAGTCATAAGTTCATGGACAGTTCTTTTTTTCTGTTCTACTCTGTATATGGAAACATACTTTTCTGATGTTTCTTAAGTTTAGAATAAAAATAAATATTATTTTAAGAGGAGAGAAAAAAAGACTTAAAACAAGCAGCAGTGATAGAATCCCTAGGAGGCCGAGACTTAAAACTATCAAAATGTAAAGCATTTGCATGAATGCTGATTAGACATGTTAAATTTCACATTGGTTCTGCACTGTCCAAAAAACTTTCAAGTCCAGATCTTCTTCAAAGCCAAGCCAGGGATTGGGCTCCCCTTTTTGTTTGTCATCATACCATCCAAGGTAGAAACTCCCCTTTCTGCCAGTCACCTCTGACCAATGGACCCAAGCTCTCCAGCCTCTCAAATTAATCCAAGACTAGATACATTCTGCCTTTCTTTTTTCCTCAGCCCTTTGCATAGGGGTGCTTAATAAATACTTGTTGACTGACTGACTGATTTGTCCATCTCTGGACCACTATTTAGTCACCTACAATCGAGGAAAGAAAGATCAAGCAAGAGAGGTAATTAGAAGCCCAGGCTCGAGCTACCTAGTTTGAGTCCCCTTGTTCTAGCTTCCTCCACACTAAAGCAGTCACATACAATGGCCTCTCTTAGACAAGCTAGAGTAATCCTGACTTGACTGCTGTGAGTTGAGAAGGGAGGTTCAGTCTCTTTAAAGATTCACTGAGTCTGAAGCTTTTCCTGTTTAGATACAAATAAGGAAACTGTTTACCCATCCCCAAAGCATCCAAGTCCTTTAACCCTGGCTGGAAGCAAGGAGGCACCCTGGGAATAAGACATGGCTCCTGTTTACAAATGTTTTTTCTAAACTTTCAACTCCCTCAACACCCAGCACGGTTTTTTGCACATTGTAAGCAAATAATATATTTTTAACGAATGCATGAATGACTAGAAGAAATAAGTACCCTGAGGTATTTAGACTCTCAAACCCAAATAGTCTTTGATCTCCACTGATTTTTACCATGTGCATCTCAGTCCTGTTGAATTGGGAAAGATATAAAAGAAAATTTTCAACTGCTTCACAACTCAGACTTAAGTGATTTTTTTTCTGAAACAGAGGCTTGAAAGAGGCAGTAGGATAACTTTATTTAACTATTTCAGGTCTAATAGAGTTCCTCTCATCCCCAGCCCCTTTCCTCTTGTCCCTATCCACCACCAAAGTAGGAGGGTAGCTGTGCAACTGTAATTGGTTATTGGCTTCCAACCTTCCTCACCCACTTTCTGTGACCCTGTGGGCCTACTCCCATATCTTTCTTGGCCACCTGCTAGGGATTTGAGCCAGGACAACCCCCTCAGGCCCCCCCCCCCCCAATCAGCAACTTTGTAGAGGTGAGAGCTCCGCCTGTAATGCTGACTCAAATTCCGGGCTGAGCCCTGTTTCCAAGCTTGCAGGGTCTAAAAATATCCAAACTGCAGCTTCAACAGCTGGCAGGAGGCCAGGCTATTTTTGGCCCTGGGTAAAGGTGGGGATCAGGAACCCATAGATTTAGTTGAGGTCAGGGGGCTAGGGAGGGGTTCACAACTGGTGGCTCCATAAGATAGTTTCAAACATAAGCCCTCATTCCTTGCCCTGAAATCAATTGATTACATAAACATAGATGTGGAAAGGACCCTAACCCTAACCTCTCTTCCATAGGAAAATTGGTTGGTTAAAAGAAGTTTAGGAGTTTAGCCTGGAGAAGAGATTGGGAGGAGGGAGGGCGAGGGGGAGGGGAGCAATGAGGAAGGGAAAGGGGGGTGGGGGGAAGGAGGTCATGAAAGATGGCCTAAAGAACATGAAAGGCTACCTAGACCAGGGATTCAATTTGTTCTGCTTGGCCCCAGAGGGCAGAAGCAAGAGCAATTGGTGGAAGGTCTAGGGAGGCAGATTTAGGTTTGAGGTCCAGAAAAGCTTCCTAACAATTAGACCTACTCAAAAGAAGGACCCACCCCCACCCCCCTCAACTGACGATTGATATACTATATATGAGGATTGAGTGAACCACACTGCCTCCATCTTGTGACTCAATTCTGGATCTAGCTCCATTCCCTTTCTATTCAGTTATAGATCTAGTCCAATTCTGTCTTGTGAGGAAACTTTATTCAGTTGTGGGAATTGTGAGAAAGTTTTATTGCATTGTTTGAACTTAGCCCTATGCAACTGGGAAGCTAGACCATCTCTATCTGCTGTTTAGAGACCCTTAACTAAGGATCTGGGTTATGCTGACCAGAAAACAGGTCAGCTCTAAAGATTCTTACAGAGTTTCCTCACAATTATACATCTCAAGCAACCCTTATGTCTTATCTGAAAACTGGCTCCCTACTGGTCAGAAAAGTTAACTGTTTCTGTGTTCCTTTGATTGAATACACACACTCGAGGGGAATGGGGTGCTTCATTTTCTGATTTCAGGAAATTGCACCTGTTTGTGCTTGAAAAGTCCCCTAATCTTTCCTCCAGTTAGAAATCAGATGGCCTAATTTTGTATCCTGGTTTGAACCCTGTTGTTTTCTTTTAATTAATTGGGCTTGATTGTTTTTAATGCATAAAAATCTGTCTCCATCTGTATTTGGTGTCCAGTGCCAAAGCTGAGGAAGATCTGGTGCTGATTTGTTATGCAATTGGCATGCATTGCTTAATAAATCAGTATGATCAGAAGCTTGATCCTTTGTTTCCTCAGTCATTTCATCTCTTACCCACCACCATGTGCCAGGAACTGTGCTATGCACTAAGGATACAAAGAAAGTCAAGAGACAGCCCCTGCCCTCAAGGAGCTCACAGTCTAATGGGTCACTTGTGAAGAATGTTGCAATGTGGATTTCTTTTCTTTCAATGTGGGTCAGACCAGATGACCTCTGAGGTCCTTCTGATCAGAAATCCTTTAATTCTGTGACTGAGTCTTGCCTACATTTTCAATCCTCCCCAGCACCTATAATAGTACTCTGCACACAGTAGGCATGCAATCAGCATATTCTGTTGAATGAATGTGGCACCCAAATTCTTTCCATATATTATTTCTTTTGATCCTTACAATAACCTGTGAGGTAGGTATTATTACCACCATTCACATAACTGCTAAGTGTCTAAGGCAGTATTTGAACTCAGTTCTTCCTGTCTCAAGTTCCAGCAGTCTATTTGCTGTGCTACCTTGTTGTCTCGAATGAATACAATCCAACCTGGGATCTGAGCCTTAGAGAATAAAGACTTGGTTGACCTATGTGAGGCCCTGGAATGAAGAGTTTTTCCAGCATAGATTCCTTGAAGGCACCTTTGGCTCAAAGTCTATATATATAATCCAGCATCAACCCTCAGTCAGGACCTTTTGGGTTGGCTCCAAGGACATTTCAGTGAAGCTTTAAAGCCTGGGTAGGATTCCACAGGCAAGGACAAGGACAAAGGACTTAGCCTAGGCAACTCAAACCATCTGGGAAAGGCACAGAAGTAGAAGGATGAAGAGTACATGTTTGGAGAGTGAAGAATAGTCTGGTTTGTCAGGAACATAGAATTTTTTCTTTTTTTGCCTTTTGGAGGGCAATTGGGGTTAAGTGACTTGCCCAAGGTCACATGGCTAGGTTTTTGTTTTTTGTGTGTGCGTTAAGTGTCTGAGGCTGGATCTGAACTCAGGTCCTTCTGACTCTAGGGCCGGCGCTCTACTCACTGTGCCACCTAGCCACCCCAGGAACATAGAATTTTTGAGGGAGAGGTGGAATGGGGTAGGGAATAATATAAGATCAGGCTGTAAGGGTAGACAGGCACTAGATTGTGGGTGGCCTTGAATGCCAGGCAAAGGAGTTTGAACTTTACCCAGTGGCCAATAGGGAACCAGTTCACTTCTGAGGAAAGGGATAATCTGTCCAGATCTATGCAGGAGGAAGCCTAGCCAGGTATAGGTATAATGGTATGAAGGAGATAGAGATTAGGAGAGGAGAATGGAGGCCAGGTAGGTTTGTTAGAAGATGATCACAATTGCCCAGGGAAGGGGTGTTAAAGGATTGTGTTACCCATTTACTACAAAAATATAGAATCCTACATTTTAAACTTAAAATCTTGAAACTAAGTAGTATAAAGGTATTATGTTGACAATTCTCCTGAGTGACCATATATTTTCAGCACATAATTGTACCTTCAACTAGCATCCAAAAAGTCCTTTGAGACTTTAGAAAACAAAAAAAAATTTGAGTACCTGACACAATGGCTAAATTAGGTTCTTACAAAAGCTCTTGTAATGTAAGAGAATTTAGAGAACTGACTGGAATTCTGGGGTTTGTAGTTCCAAGGGATAAGCCCTGAGAACAATTTGACTCAGCATGACTTTTGAGTCAGAAAGGGAACTTGAGTCACACTCTGGAATTTTAAAAAGAGATAAAACAGCCTTTAAGAGCAGACTGAGAGGAAGGACTCAGGGGATGGGGCCTCTAGTCCTCCTGGGAACCTAATGAGCCAAGGAAGAAAGAATCAGTAACTAAAGGTCTGGGTAGGGAATAGGTAAAAGAAAAACCAAAGGAAGAACTGAGCTGAGGCAGAAAAGAGTTGAACATGGGATGGCTAAGTGGTGCAGTGAATAGAACACCAGCCCTAGAGTCAGGAAGAACAGAGTTCAAATATGGCCTTAGACACTTAACACAAAAACTAGCCGTGTGACCTTGGGCAAGTCACTTAACCCCAATTACCTTGCCTTCCCCCCTCCAAAAAGCAAAAAAAAAAAAAAAATTTAAGCCTAATAAAAAAGAAAAGAAATGAACTTGGAAGTTCCAAAAGATCGATTCTTTTCCCAGTTTCTCCTCCCATTGTTTGTCCTGTAATAGGCACTATAATATATATAGTCTACTATTTCTTGTATTTAGATTTTACCCCAAATATAAAGATAACAGGGGTTAAAAGGGAATATACAAAATTTAAATTAGGGCAGAGAGTCAGACTTCTGACCAAATGTTCAGAATTTTTCTAAGTGGGAGCTCTGAGCTACTCATTGTATTTGTAGCCACACTCTGGACTCTCGCAGAGGAAGGCCAACTACACATCTCTACCTCAGGGTTTTAAGAGTTCCCTTAAGAAGTTGGATAAATCTTTCTTGTTCTATTGGCCCAAGCCCCCCCATTCTGGTATGTTCACCCTAATTAATAGCTTCATGATTAGCATCCCAGTTCCATTTAAGCAATTCAAATCAATTAGATTTTACAAAGGGATATTTAATTCAAAGATATAGAAAAAAACAGAAATATATTTCACCTTCCCCTAAAAGGCACATTCTCCACTATACCACTTTAATCTCTGGACTGGTATTAAACTTAAAGTGAAATCCCACCAAGTCCACTGCCAAATGTAACCAAAGTCACATGGTCAATGGATGAATGGGTCCATGGATCTGCCAGGCAGGTTGTTTGGGATTTATCTCTTCACCATCTAATTTTCAGCAACTCCCAATATGAGCTCCAGCTCCTGGACCTCTGGTGCTCTTTCTCTTTTGATACAAACTTATAGCCATTTCCATCTCCTTCATCTAAAAGCAGAGAAAGATAGACACAACAGAGAAAAAAGCAACAATAGGGCCATATGCTGGTAGGACACATGCCCTCTGTGGGGAGATAAAGACCTGAGGACTCTACCCCCCACTAATAGCTTAGTCCAGGGGTGGGGAACCTGTGACCTCAAGACCACATGTGGCCTTCTAGGTCCTCGAGTGTGGCCTTGTGACTTAGTCCAAGTTTTACAGAACAAATCCTTTTATTAAGGGGGTTTGTTCTGTGAAGTTGGGATTCAGTCAAAGGGCCACACTTGAGGACTTAGAAGGTCGCATGTGGCCTCAAGGCTGCAGATTCCCGCCCCGCCCCCCCCCCCCCGCCCCGGCTTAGTCTTTTCCTCCTCTCTTGAACACAACTAGGTTGGAATGAGGACTCCCAACCCCCTTGCTTTGGTCAGTTCATGCCTTTTGAAGGTACCCCAGTTCCAATTATGCTGTTAATCCATCTCTTCATGATATGGTAGGCTGACCAGACCCAATTGCTAACTGTCTGCACATGTTCCAGATTGGGGAGCAGGGCCCTACCATTATACATCATCATGCCTTTTTGGACCCAGACTCCATAGTTTCTTCCATGTTAAGATTGTATCAGATGTGTCTGTTATGCATGTTCACCAACACCACCACCCCAATCAGTTACATATTAACATCTTTCTGTCTCTTACAAACTCCACAAAACAGAAAACAAAGGACTGTGAAGACCTGAGGACCATTATTGTGTTCATAAACCAAAAGCAAGTTAATTGTTATAATAGGGTACAGCTAATTCAATCTCCAGCTCCTGCTATGAAGAAGAAAGGGAGACAGGATGGAGACAGTTGAGGCCTAGTGAGATTCAACTCCAAAGGGAGGAGAGAGCAAAAAGGATAAAATCCCTTCTGCAGCACCACCCACTAATGTTCCAGTAATATTATACAGTAACATATTTCATTGTTAGCATGACACTCATTTTTTCCAAGCATGAAAAGTATAAAAGCTTCAAAGTAGTTTCCACAATTCATTCTTTCATTTAATAGACATAGTATTCATAAGTAAACATCTCTTAAGCACCTGCAGTGTATAGAACACTGGGCTTGGCCCTGGGAGAGACACAAAGTTTGGATAAGATGTGTCTCCTTCCTGTGTCTAGTAGGGGGATAAGACACTTGCACCAATAACTCTACCACAAAATGCTAGGTGAACTGCCTGGTGGGAAAGTGCAAATAATGGGCTATGTGATTAGAGCTCTGGTCTCAAAGTCCTAGAAGCAGCAGAAAGAGCCCGGGGTTTGGAGGCAGGAAGTCCTTGGTTCAAATCCAGCCCCAGAAATTTACAAATTGTGTAACCCTAGATAAGTCACTTAACCTCTGTCTGCCCCAGTTTCCTCCACTGTAACATAAGGATAGTAATACCACCTACCTCCCAGGGTTCTTGTGAGGACCCAATGAGATATTCATTGTAAAATTGTAGCACGGCACCTGCCAGACTTGGGCAAATGGCTTAACCTCTCTGAGCCTCTGTTTTTTTGTATATAAAATGTGGCTCATAAAAGCATACCTACCTATTTTGTAGGGTTGTTGCTATCTCCAAAAGAAATAAAATGCCTTGCAAATCTCAAAGCACTAGATAAATGTTAGTTATTGGTATTATCTCATTCTTCTCAATTTATCTAAGGTCCCACGGGTTAACAAATAGCAGGATTGAACCCTTAACTCCAAATCCAGAGCTCTTATCACTATAGTAATTTATTCACAAATGTCCCTTTGTATCTCCATACATTTGTCTTTTAAAATTTATTTTATTTATTTTTATTTGTTTAGTTTTAGTACAGGAAATTGGTAGGTACAAATAGACCTTATGCCTGTGAATTGTTCTCATATTTAGTGCACAAAAAGTTCATGATGGAGGGGGCAGCTAGGTGGCGCAGTGAGTAGAGTGTCGGCCCTGGAGTCAGAAGGACCTGAGTTCGGATCCAGCCTCAGACACTTAATGCACACACAAAAAAAACCTAGCCCTGTGACCTTGGGCAAGTTACTTAACCCCAATTGCCCTCCAAAAAGTTCATGGTGGAAACTAACTTGCCCTAAGTGTGGCTTCATGTCCCAGGCCATAATTTTGGCCAAATCAACAAGACTCACATTATCCAGATTTTCAAGATAACCCAGTAATACTTGCCAGATGGGAACCAGTTTCCAATCCTCTGCCAAACTGGAGCATCAGCCTTTAGATAGTGTTAATAAGTCACTATCATACGCTAATTTAGTTTGTGAAATACTGTCACAGGACCACAGCAGCAATGATGTAGAGGTAGAAGGAACCTCAGAGGTTATCAAGCTCAACCTCTTCATTTCACAGATGAGGAAATTGAGACCCAGAGAAAGGAAAGCACTTGCCTAAGGTCATACATGTAGTACATGGTAGAATTAGGAGCTGAAGCCATATTATCTCATTTGGCCCACCCAACAACTCTAGAAGACACTGTCCTCACTTTACAGATAAAGAAGCTGAGACTTGGAAAGTTCTAGTGACTTACCCAAAGTCACATAGTTGGCAGGTGGCCAGCTGGAAATAAAATCCAATGCTATTTCCATTCTCTCAGCTGCCTCTCAAGTATTCCTCATTGCTAGGCCTTCAGACTCTGCTAACTCAAGGTGACAAATTTGAAGGGTAGATTGGAAGAGGCTTCATGGTAAGGGCCTTAGGTTGGGAATTAGGAGAGGTGACCTTGAACCTTGGTTCTTATGTTGTTGTTGTTTAGTCCTTTTCACTTGTGTCTGATTCTTTGTGACCCCTTTTGGGGTTTTCTTGGCAAAGATACCGGAGGGGTTGGCCGTTTTCTTCTCCAGTTCATTTTAGAGATGAGGAAACTGAGGCAAATAGGGTTAAGTGACTTGCTCAGGATCACACACCAGTAAGCATCTGAATCCAGATTTGAACTCAGGTCTTCCTGACTCCAGGGCCAGTGCTCTATCTACTGCACCATTAAATGTAAGACATTTCCTCTCTCTGGGACTCAGTTTCCTCATATGTAAAATAGAGGTGTTGGAATGACATAAAACTGAATACTCTGTAATTATAGTGATCATTCTTAGCTCTGGAAAAGAATTGAGAAAATGTACCCCTCTCTCTTCACTGGTGGTGATGGTGGTGATGGTGTGTGTGTGTGTGTGTGTGTGTGTGTGTGTGTGTGTATAGAACATTGCATATACCATCATTCATAGTCACTGGGTTGGTTGGCTTTGCTTTTCTTGTTTTTTTCAAGTCTTTGCTACAAGGAAAGGCTCACTGGGCAAGAAAGGAAAGGATATGTTCCAAAAGAAATGTTCCAGGAAAAACAAAAGGCTTACGTGTGTGTATGAATGTATAAAGAGACAGATAAACACATATGTATTAATGAAAGGTGGGACTAGGTGATCTCTAAGCTTCCTTCTAGCTCTTTTCAGCACCCTTCACAGCCTTGTTAAGTAGTCTTTAGGAACCCTTCAAAATAAACTGACCTTCTGGTTGTTCCTTTGAATAAAATATCTGACCCTCCCTGCTTTTGTATAGGCTCTCCCCCATGCATGAAATGTTCTTTCTCTTGGGATTGGTAGTTCTCTTTTCAAGGCTCAATTCAAGTGCCACTTGTGCCTACACGAGCCCTTTCCTGTTCCACCTACTTAGTGCTCTTCTCCCACGCCAGCAATTACTTTGGATTTACTTTGCCTGTTTTTTGTATTGACTTGAATTCTCAATGCACCAGTTGTTTCCTCTGGGTAGAATGAAAGTTCCCTGAAGGCAGGGAGTGTTTTGCTTTTTGTCTTTATAGCCCCAGCACAGTGTATATTGAACAGTGCCTAGCAGCCACATTGTAGGGCTTAATAAATGCTTATTGAATTGAATTGAAATCACTGGCTTCCTAGGACCACACAAATATTACCTATTTATTATTTCTGGGTACTCTTTTATTCTGTCACCTGACTTTCTTCCTCTACTCTCCCTTCATACTTTTCCCTCTTCCACCTCACTCTTAAACACCCTCTTATTGCCTCCAACATAGTCAACTCCCTTGCTGTATAGTATCTTTTTAGCAGCTATTGATTGGGGAAGAGAATAGGGAAATCAGAACCTTAGACCTGCACACTCCCCAAGTAACCCCTACATTGGTTGAGGGGCAGGAAGAGAAGGGACCCTTCCCCATGTGATTGGAATTATTTTGTGGTTGATGATAATTGACAACAACAGTGCATATTTCAATAGTACTTTAAGGGCTTCAGAGTGCTTTGCTCATCTGAAGAGGCAGCCTACTGTGCTGGTACCAGCATTGTCTTTAGAGTCAGAGAACTTTGGTATGAATATTAACTCTGTCTCCTTACTGCTGTGATCTTAAGCAAGTAACTTAACCTTTCTAGGCTTCATCCACCTTGTCTATATAATGAAGCTATTGGACTAAATGGCCAGTGAGGTCCCTTCCAACTATAAATCCACAGTCCTGTGGACTTGGGCAGTGCAGAGTTATCTCCAGTTTATAAATGAGGAAATGAGGCTTAGAGAAAGGAAGTGAATTGTCAGGATCCCACAGCTAATAAGTGTCCAAACTAATATTCTAGTATTAAAGTATGGGAGACCTTTTAGACATTTTCTCTTTTGCATAGGAGCCTAGGATTTAAACTTGCATTGCTTGACCTAGCCCTGAGAATTTCTAAGGGAGGGGAGAGTACTAGAATTTCAGAATTCAGTATTCAAGTATTAGTTGAAAGTGAGAGCAGATATATTTGAGAGTTTCCAGGGGATGAGGTATTGTTCCTTTTTCCCAAATGAGTATCTTTAGCTAGGAGCCACCAACCTGATTCATCACTACCATTTTAAGGATAAACCCATGGCTGAGACAGAGGGAAAGGCAACCTGCCATAGTGGGTAGAGTGCTGAACCTGGAGTCAAGAAGATGTGGGTAAAAATCACAGCTCTGAAAGTTATTAGTATAGCAATAATAGACTCTGGACTTACTGTCCCTGCAGTATTTTAGGGATAACTCTAAGGGGTTGTATGGGGGGAGGAAGCATCTTTCTAATGGTTTTGACTTGATTCCCTGTTCTGGTGTGTTCTCCCCGATATTATTGCCAGTTTGTCCTTCTAACAATTCTAGTAAGCAGCCTGCTAACAATGTATCAGGCCTTCACATGTTTGAAGACAACTGTACATCTATTCTCTGGGATATATAGCCCCAGTTTAGGGATTCAAGCCAGGTTTTCTGATTCCAAGTCCAACACTCTAGTACAAGTATTATTATATATATTTTTTCTTTTTGGAGGGCAATTGGGGTTAAGTAACTTGCCCAAAGTCACATGGCTAGGTTTTTTTGTTTGTGTTTGTTAAGTGTCTGGGCCGGATTTGAACTCAGGTCCTTCTGACTCCAGGGCTGGAGCTCTACTCACTGAGCCACCTAGCTGCCCCTCTAGTACAAGTATTATTATTATTCCCATTTTACAGATGAGGAAACTGAAATTAAGGGAAGTGACACGGACATGTCCAAGGTCAAAAAATACTCAAACCTAGGTCTTCCAGCTCCAATACTATTTCCATTCTCCCCACAGCTTTGTAACCTTATGTCTCGGTAATATGCTTGATAAACCTTAAGGTTCTATGTAAATGTGCTTCATTATTGCTATCATTAGTCCTCTTCCCCATGCAATATGCCTTTTAGTCAAATTAATTGTTTTTCTAGGTCCATGTGGTGGGGAAAATATCTTGATCAGGCCCATATCCTCATGCATGTTACCTTAGTTTTCCCCTAAAAGGTATTGAAACCATCCTTAAGACTTGATTGCCCAAGTGCCTAAAGGCTCAAACTATTGACATTAGTTCCTGGTACAAAACTGCCTGGAGATGCTCCAGGGGTGGTCTGATGGTTGGCTGGAAGACCATCATGGGCAACTTGGAGGCAGGGGTAATTGATTCATTCAGCTGAATCAATTCATTGTTCTTGATCTATATCCTTGTTGAACATCACTCTTCTTGTATGGCTAACTAAATCTCCTTATATTAACAGTGGAGTGATTTACTAGTGTCCCTTTTCAATCCAATATCAAACATAAACTACCAGAGGACTGAAGTAGGCCTGGCCCAGAACAATTGGCATAGTCATGCGGGATTGGAATGGAATAGTCTGAAGTAGGGGACAGCCAGGGTACAGGAAGATAAATCTGCATCAGGCTCCGTGTTTCTAGGGTTGCTTCTGGTGATGCCTTGAGAAGGCAGTCTCTCACCATTCAGTACCGTCTATCTTTAGGAAATTATAGAGTATCCTGTCTGTGGCCATTTAGCAAGGAGATACTGACATGAGTATACTTTGTTTCATTAACAAGTGTACCTTGAAGAAAACTGTAGCAAAGTTCTGTTTAATGTCTTCTATTTGGAAGAGATAGTAGTCTGAACCTATCTGTTAGTACACCTGCTGGGCTTGGGCCAGGGTCTATCTTCCCTACCCTCCAAACTCTAATTTGGGGATAATCTAAAAAGCTATATTGAAAGAGTTTCTTGGGGGCTTTTTATGTGGCACTTGGGAGGAAATGTGCCTTGTGGACTTTATAGAGAAGCTCTTGAAGGGAAATTGCTACTGAAGGTCAGAGCCTTCTCTGGAAATGGGCAAATATACCAACTGTACCCAATAGATTTTCTGAGCACAGAGGTACTGCATCATTCTAAGACATTTAAAAAGAAAGACAGCTTCTGCTTTTACTTCTGAACTGTGAATTTGAATCTGTGACTCTCTGGGATTTCTAGTGAGGTCACCTGTAGGGTTCAGGCCCTCCCAAGCACTGGCAGAGATGACTGTGGCTTAGATGTGGTAGACAGAAGCCAAGTACTGGCCTATAGCAGTCTCTGGCTTTTTGGTCGCTTATTTTGTTGCTGTTTTGTTTTTGTAAGATATGTTTGTCCAAATAAGTTTTCTAAATATACAGATAGATGTGTGGTGCATAGGCAGCAGAGATAGCCATCTCTGGAATCAGGCCAGTAGAGACTCTAAGGACTTTAAGGATGACTGTAATTTCCATCTTGAAGGGAACAGAAGGACTACGGTTGGTGGTTTGCTCCTCCCCTTGCCTACCTCCAAGAGGAGTATCTTTCTGCCTCCACAAGTATTGCTGGTTTGGTGTATAAGTCTGGGTCAGGAAAAAAGAGGCTCCCCTGGTCACTTTTTTTCCTTTTTGGGGAGGGGAAGGTAGGGAAATTGGGGTTAAGTGACTTGCCCAAGGTCACACAGCTAGTTTCATGTTAAGTGTCTGAGGCTGGATTTGAACTCAGGTCCTCCTGACTCTAGGGCCAGTGCTCTCTTCACTGCACCACCTAGCCACCCACCCCTGGTCACTCTTAAGGGGAAAGATAGTCCCGAGTTTAAATATGCCAGATTGGTCCCTTATTATTAAATAACTGTTGGCTACATAAAAGACCATCATGAATAGCAGATGGTAAGTAAGCCCATTTACCCAAGCAAACACCAAACAGAAATTGGAGATGTTATTCAGATTATAATGTACCAGCAAATACACAAGAGTGAGTGTGAGTGTGTTCATTAAATGGTAGTGAGATGAGATATCAGCTCAAACCAAGAGAAAGATTCTGATCTCACTTAAAGAGTTCTCTGTCCAAGGTCTCTAAGGAGATGCTTTGGGTTGGACCTGACTCAGGCCTGTGGCTTGGTGGCTTATGTTTGATAATGGAACAAAATGTGACACATGTAAGTCAGTTCAACAGTTAACAAAAGATTTATTTAGCCATGGTAGGAGAAGGATATTCAACAAGGTTCTACACTTAGGATACCTCAGGTTGATTCAAATGAATAAAGCTCCCTTGCCTGAGTTGCCTATTGTTGGATAAATCGAAAGGGGGAAATGTTTCCATGCTAATTTGGGGGGAAGAATCAAATTTCCTCTCCAAAACTCCAAAGTCTTGAAAGTAGTAAGTAGTACTAAGTAGGACTAAATAGTAAGTAGTACTAAGTAGTAGTAGTACTAAGTAGTAGTAGTACTAAGTAGTACTAAGTAGTAATAGTACTAAGAAGTAAGGAGTTCTGGAGAAAGTAAGATAAGACCAACCTAGGGGACCAGCCTAGGGCCTGGAATTGGGTGTACTCTGCTTTGATAGTCTTAGGAGAAGAAGAAAATAGGATCTAATGGGAAATGTTCTGGGAAGGAGAGGAGCAAGAAAGGGAGAAAACCATTTAGTAGTAGTGATTGGGAGTAGGGTATGAGGAAGAAAAGTGGGATAACAGAATGACAGCAGATTCTTTCCATTACAGATCACTGCCTGGCCCCATGACCAACAAGATTGAGGAGTAGACATTTTTTCCACTCTCCAGTAGCTCTAAAGCAAACAAACAAGCCAAAACAAACAAAAGGAATTATATGCCACCAGTAGAGCCAATTACTGGTATCTCCAGAGAACAAGAAAGGGAAAGGGGTTGTAACATGGGGGAGATACAGTGTAATACAGTATAACCTCAGTACCCTTCTCTCCAACAACCTCCATGTTCTAGCAGGGCCTCCAAACCTACCTACAGGCTGGTGTTCTCAGACCCACACAAGAACTTTCCTGCTGCTGCTTTCTCTGCTGGTCTATACTTCCCTTGTCCTTCCCCAGCATTCTGAGGCAATAAACAGTGGAGCTTAACTCTGAACAGCCAGATACAGAAGAGGTGTATGTTTAGGAAGACAAGAACCACATTCTGCCTGGATCAGCTCCTATCTTAGGGAACCCCAAGGTAGAAACTCTGCCCCAAACACCCACTCTACCCTTCCCCAAGCCTGAAAAAAAAAAAAGCATTTATTCAGACAAGCCAGAGTACTAAAGAACAGAGGAAACTGGGGCTAAGATCCAGTGTGCAGGATTGCACCAAGACTGAAGGAAAAGGGACTGGAATCCAAATGGGGCTAGCCTTGTCCCCTCAGAAGTTACTGAGGGTAGAGACTAAGGCTACTGAAAAGTGAATTCCTCATCATGGGAGTGATGCGGTTTAAGATGTTCAGGACCTCCCCCACCCCCCAAGTACAGGAGAGGGTCTAATGAATTCCCAGACTCAAGGAACTTGCATTCTTTAAGGAACTTGCAACTTAACAGGAATGATGCTAAAGCTTATATAGGAAAAGCAGTGGGATCATCTGGCAAATATGCTAATTAGGTGATAATTTACAACCTTGGTCACAGGCCTCATTCACTACTATAAACCAAGGGAAGGGGTTTCTCAGGGGTGTAATTTTGGTCTGTTATGTCTGTAGCAAGATAGGTTTGAGAGTTGAGAGTTGAGAGTCTGTCTATAGCTTGACCTCTGGATTATATTAAGATAACTCTGGGAATCAACACATGATAATTCTGTGGTTACAAGATAGTCCTGTTTTTACAAGAGAATTTCTTCAGAGGTCAGTTTGCTTTTGTGATGGGGAAAGATAGTTTGTTTTACTGGGGCCCACTCATGAGTAATTGTGGGGAAAGGTAGTTTGTCTTACTGGGGCCCACTCATGAGTAATTGCTAGGCATAGTGGCCTTGGGCTAGGGAGAAAACTGTCAGGGATAGTGTTTTGAAGCTAGGGAGAAATGTGATCTTGGAATTGGGGTTCAAGTACCCCATCAGGAGGAAGTTGAAACATCTTTGAAATCCAGACCTGGGGATAACCTACCACTAATGGCAAAGGAAGAAAGAAGTATGTTGCAGGAGAATATAATTTGATCCTGAAAGTTGTGAAATTTTTTTTCTATTTTTGTATTTGTATTTTTTTTCTATTTTGGAGACTCAGAGCTTTCCCCCCCCACCCCAGCCCCAGCCTCCCACTCTAAAGTTCTTCATAAGGACATTACTGATAATGAAATTGCTTTGGAAGCTGCTTGGGTGGAGCTATCTTCTGCCTAGATAGCCCAAGGCTAGGTCTGGTATAGTTGGGGGGGAGGGTGATCTAAAGTCACCATCCCCCTTTGACTGAATCCAAACTTCACAGAGCAAATGCCCTCAATGAAAGATTTGTTCTGTAAAACTTCAACTTAGTCAAAAGGCTGCACCTAAGGCCCTAGAAGGCCACTTGTGGGCTTGAGGTTGCAGGTTCCCCACCCCTGGCCTAGATGAATGGGAGGATGGTAGTTCCCTCAACTGTAATAGGGAAATTAGGAAGAGGGGAGAGTTGAGGGGGAGAGATGATGAGTTCAGTTTTGGAGAAATGTGTTTTTACAAAGGTTTTATTTGTCTTTTGTCTCAATTTGGGGTGGTGTTGGAAAGAATTGGAATTGGGTTGTGGTAGAGGGAGAGGGAGGAGAGAGAGAAACAGAGACAGACAGAGACAGAGCAGACAGAGAGACAGAGAGAGAGAGACAGAGACAGAGATAGAGAGAGAATGACTGAAACACGGTTTTTGAAATACACAGAAGGAATCCCAGAAGGAATAAGAGATAAACGGGCCAGTTTGGCCAAGTTGCACGTTCAGCTTAGCTCAAAAGAAAAGCTATGAAGACACCTCCCCACCTCCCCCAACTCGTTTTCAGAGAGGGGTCCACAGGTGCATAACATTACATAGATTATCAGATATTTTTTTCTCTTATATTAATTAGTTTTGCTGATTAAAAAAATTCTTCCATTCTTTTAAAAAGCCATTCTTTGTTAAATAGGATAGCTCTCTGGGAGGGGGTGGAAAAGGGAAAACAAAAGGTAGCAAAAATGTATTTAAAAACTAAAATCACATGTTGAATTTATTATATATTTTAAAAAGAAACGCAAGCGACCTATAACTAGATTCCTATTTTCACATGCAGTCCTCACTTTCTATTCTACGGCGGATATAATGCTCATTTCAGTTGAAGTTGGTCAAGTACAGCATTTTTAAAATGGGAAAACCCAAAAGATGGGAAAGGGAACCCTTTCTGATGTAAAGGAAGCATTCCAGGCATTCCACACCAAGGAATAGCTCTACTGCATATGCAAAGATCTAAGTAGACAATGAACTTCCCTCTCGGGAAACAGACAAAGCCCATTCCTGAACAGCCTGACTGCCAGGCCCTGTAGGACAGCAGCCTAGCCGAAGGATACCCATTGGCCAAACTACCCACCCAGGAGCCCAAGCCCAGCTGGGGAGGGAGGAGCCAGCTTAGCTGCTTTGTGACCTTCTCTGGCCAGGCTGGCAGCACATTGATCAACGCAGCCAGCAAGCTTTGATCTATAAAGAGCAAAGTCAGGTAAAGCCCCCATCCATCAGCTAGCTATGATGCACCCTGAGAGGAGCCAGCCCAGCCCAGCAGTGGAGTGACTTGCCAATCACCAACACCGCCATTGACATCATGACGACTCTGCCAAGAAAAAAAGACATTGAGGCCCTGCAGCCCGAGTCGTAAGTCGCTTTGGCCAAGTGTGTTCTATACAAGTATGCCTCATTGTCATTTTAACTGACAACCTTCCTCCCCTCCCACCCCACCCCAATCTTGCATGTCTTTGTGGGTGAGTGGACCCCAGGTTTCTGTTCTCCCTATGCTATTTTAATGTGGCAGCTCCATTAGCACAAGTCCTCTGAGTAGGCACTAGTACTCACAGGTTGGGTCCCTCTCAGTGGGCATTGGACTGCTTTCCTCAGAGTAGTCCTGAGGGACTGGGAAGCTAACACTGTCATGCCCACATCCCCAAGGGAGTCCTTCTCACTGCATTCCTCCATCCCTACATTGCATTGCCACTGGACCACATGACAATGAACTGGTTTGCTGGTTTGTATATAGGCCCAGAAGTGTTTCTGTTTTCTTTTAGTCAATCAAAAGGTATCTCCTATGTGGTTTCATTTGTATTTTTCCAGTGATCAAAGCATTTTAATGCTCTCAGATACTAAGGAATTGTTCACTTTTTGATTCTTTAATTCAATGAAGCTATCTAGGCCTTCTGTAATGATGTTAATTGGGTGTGGGTAGAAACCCCACTCTTACAGGAATAAATGGCTTCTCTTTTAAAAAATTTTTTGCTAGCTTCAAAAAATCTATTTTTAAAGAAAAACCTATTTTTCGCCATCCTCCTATGAAAAAGAAAAAAACTTTGTAACAAATACACACAGTCAAGCAAAACAAATTCCTGAATAAGTCTTGTCCCCCAAATGTATTTTTAATTCTGTACCTTGAGTTTTTGTTAGATGATCAGAGTTCTTAAGTCTTTCAAAATTGTTTGTCTTTACAATATTACTATTGCTATATAAGTTGTTTTTCTAGTTCTTTCCACGTCACTCTGTACTATTTCATGCAAGTCTTCCAAAGTTTCTCTGAAATATTCTCTTTCATAATTTCTTATGGGATAACTGACTTGGGGTATAATCCTGGAAGTGGCATCACTGGATCATATGGTATGCATAGTTCAGCGAACTTTTGGGTATAATTCCAAATTATTTTGGAAAATAATTGATCTACCAAGAATGAATCAATGTGTCTTCATTCCCATAGCCCTTGCAACATTTGTCATTTTTATTTTTTGTCAACTTTTCCAATCTGATAGGTGTATACTAAAACCTCAGAATAGCTTTAATATGTGTTTCTCCAAATATTAAAGATCTGGAGCATTTTTCCATATGTTTATTGATAGCTGGAATTTCTTCTATTGAGAGCAGCCATAAATGGCCCTTTGACCATTTTTCAATTGGGGAATCAATTTACCAAGTAACCAATGTTTATTGAAGTATCTACTAAGTGCTAAGCTATACAAAAAAGAGGCAAAAAAAACGAGTTCCTGCCCTCAAGGAATTTACAATCTAATTGGGGAGACTGTATGCAAACAAATATATACAAAGCAAGCTATACACAGGATAAATAGGAAATGATGACTGAGGGGAGGCACTGGAATTTGGAAAGGTTGAGGAAGGCTTTTTGTAGACAGGTGGGATTTTAGTTGGGACTTAAAGGAAGCCAGGGAGGGCAGTGGTCAGAGCAGAAGTGGTGTTCCAGGTATGAGGGGCAGCCAGAGAGAATGCCAGGAGCACAGAGATGGAGTTTTTTATTCATGGAACAGCCAGGAGATAAGTGTCACTGGATCAAAGAATACATGTTGGGGAATGAGGTTTAGGGCTTTGAATGCCAAACAGAGCATTTTGTATTTTTTCCTGGATGCTATTCAAAACCACTAGAGTTTATTGAATATGGGAGTGATGTGATCTGATCTGTGTTTTAGGAAAATCATAGTGGCTGACTGGAGGATGGGTGGAAATGACTCGTATCCTTATAAATTTGATTCAATTCATTCTGTATCTTGGAAATGAGAACTTTATCAGAAAAATTTACTTAAAATGATGTCCCCCAATTAATTGCTTCCCTTCTAATTTTAGCTCCATTGGTTTTGTTTGTAAAAACTTTAAATTTAGATAATGAAAACTGTCCATTTTATCTTACATATTCTGCAGTATTTTTTGTTTGGTCATGAACTCTTTTCTTAGTCATAGATCTGAAAGATAATATTTTTCTTGTTCGTCTAATTTGTTTATAATGGTACCTTTATATTCAAGTCATGTATCCATTTGGAGCTTATCTTGGTATATGGTATGAGGTGTTGATCTCAACCTAATTTCTGCCAGATTGCTTTCTAATTTTCCCATAGTTTTTATAGAATAATGGGTCTTTACCCCAATATATGACTTGGATCTTCGGGATTTATTGAACACTAGACTACTAGGTTCATTTGCCTCAGTGTGTTATATGCCTAATCTGTTCCAGTAATTAGTGGACCTCTCAGTTTTTTAACCAGGACCATATCACTTTGATATGCAACCACATCCTGTCATAAAGCATCTTGGGATACTCTGTTTTTGTTGTAGTGGTATAGTAGTGACTGACATTTACATAACTTTTTAAGGTCTGCAGTCTATTATTATCACCATTTTATGAATGGAGAAAATGGGACTGAAAGAGGTTGAACCACTTGCCCAAAGCTGTATAGCTAGTATGTGCATTTCTGGGTCAGGATTTGAACTCAGATTTTTCTGACTCCAAGCCAACACTCTAACAACTGCCTTAGTGCTAGAATCTCCGCCCTTCAGTGAGATGAGTATTAGCTGAGTATTGGAGAACTCCAGTAATAGTCTTCAGTGGAATCTTTAATTGCTTTTTAACCATTAGACAGATCCCACAGCTATAGACAGGTGAATCCCCTTAGAAAAGTTTTGTAGTAACTAGAGCTCAGTATTTAAGCCAGCCTCCTGCAAATCTGTGAGACTTCTTTGTCTTTAGATCTTCAACGTCCTTTCAGCATTTCCCTTTCCAGGCTACCCAAGGTATCACTCATCCTAATCTGTACCCATCCTGCTAATTGTCATTGGGGGAATCTTCCTAGAATAACACTTTCATGATGTCAGTCCTTTGCTCAAAAACTTTCATTGGTTCCTCTCATCAACCTCCTTGGCCTAACATTCAAGGCCCTCCACAACCTAGCTCCAATTTGTGTTTTTAGCCTTCTTTCTCACTATGCAGTTACATGAACCCTACTGTGTTCCAACAAGACTTTGGCCATCAAATCCATGATGTAGTAGGAGGTGTTTTGTACTTGGAGTCAGAAGACATAGGGTTGTGTACCAGCTGTAGCATTTAACTAGATGAATGACCGTAACAACAACAATAAAAATAATAATAACTGGCATTTATATCATGTTTTAAAACTTACAAAGTGCTTTTATACATATCATCCCATTTAATAACCCTGTGACTATTACAGATATTATTATCCCCATTTTTCAGATAAGGACACTGAGGCCCGAGAGAGTAGGTGTTTTTAGGGTCACAGAGCTGATAGCTGTCTGAGGTGGGATCCAAATATAGGTCCTTCAGACTCCAAGTTCAGTACTTGATCCATTACATCTCATTTGAAAAAACAGATATAACAATAACTCCTACCTCCAGGGTTGCTGTGAAGATGAAAAACGATCATATTCTAAAAGTGATTTGCAAACTTTAAAGCATTATATAAATGCTAACTGTGAAAATGCTAGTTACTACCTCCTGCTACCTTCCACTATGGATGGGACAGCATGGCATGGTAGACAGAGCTTTGGATTTGGAACCAAAGGGCATGGATTTAAATCCAAGATCTAATTGCTATCTGTGTGACTATAGTTTTCAACTAACCTCTCCAGGACTCACTTTCATCTGTAAAATGAAAGCTTTAATTCAATAACATCTAAAGACTTTTCCAGTTCTAGGTTCTACTTAATCTCTCTAAACCTCAGTTCTATAGCTATAAAATTAGAATGAGAAAATGTGCAATAATAAATGTCCCCCATTTCTAATTCTTTAGCACTGGTAACTTTTTTTTTATTAGATAGCTTAAATTTTCTTCCATTTTTTTCCGCCTTTTGATTTTAATATATGTATATACATACTCACATGTGTGCATATGCATATATATATATGTCTTTGCACACATATACATATATGGGAGGGTTTATATTCTATTAATCAAATGCTTTATTAACATCTAGTTTACATCAATCATTTTTGCAAGATTTTGAGTTACAGATTTTCTCCCCATTTTCCACCTACCTACCACCCCAAAATATCCCCTCCTCTAATCTGCTCTCTTCCATATCTTCTCCCATACCCCCTCTGATTTTCCAGTAGGGCTGGTGGATCTCTATGCCCCAGTGTCTGTATGTCTTATTTCTCAGTTACATGTAAAATAATATTAATAATAGTATACATATATATATATTTAAACATTTGATTTTAAAACTTTGAATTCCAGATTCATTCCCTTCCTCCCTTGTCACTCACCCTTACTGGAAAGATAAGCAATTCAGTATAGGTTGTACATGTGTAGCTATGCAAAATATTTCCACAGTGGATACATTGTAAAAGACTGAACACATTGCCCCCCCCTACCATCCCACCTCCCACTTGCTCCACTCTACACCTTGATCCTGTTGCTTTTCAATAGTGGGTGCTTCAAACTTCCCCCCCCCCCCCCAGCCTGCCCTCCATTCCATTATCCCCCCTCTCATCCCCTTCCCCCTTACTCTCCTGTAGGGTGAGACATCCCACTCAGTGTGCATGTCATTCCCTCCCTAAGCCAAATTCAATGAGAATAAGGTCGACCCATTCCCTTTTGCCTTCCTGTTCTTCCCCTCCATTGTAACAGTTTTCCCTTGCCTCTTCTATATGAGATAATTTACCCCATTCTGTCTCTCCCCATCTCCTCTCATTATATTCCTCTCTCACCTCTTAATTTCACCTTTTAAGTATCATCCCTTCCTATTAAATTTGTTCTGTGCCCTCTATCTATGTATACCTGTACACATATATACATACATTCACATATGTATTCATATACCCATATACCCTCCCACATAGACATGTATATATGTGTGTGTGTGTGTGTGTGTGTGTAGATAGATATATATACACATTTCTATTCCCTTCAACTATTCTCACACTGAGAAAAGTTTCATAAGTTACAATTGTTGTTTTTCCATGTAGGGATATAAACAGTTCAACTTTGATAAGTTCCTTATGTTTTCTTTTCCCTGTTTACCTTCTCATGCTTCTCTTGATTCTTGTATCTGAATGTCAAATTTTCTATTCAACTCTGGTTTTTTCATCAAGAATGCTTGAAAATTCTCTATTCCATTGAATGACCATATTTTCTACTGAAACATGATACTCAGTTTTGCTGGGTAGGTGATTCTTGGTTTTAATCCCAGCTCCTTTGACCTCTGGAATATCATATCCCAAGCCCTTTGATCCCTCAGTGTAGAAGCTGCCAGATCCTGTGTTATCCTGATTGTGTTTCCACAATATTCAAATTGTTTCTTTCTGGCTGCTTATAATATTTTCTCCTTGATCTGGGAATTCTGGAACCTGGCTATAATATTCCTAGTTTTCTTTTTGGGATCTTTTTCAGGAGGTGATTGGTGGATTCTTTCAACCTCTATTTTGCCCTCTGGTTCTAAAACAGCAGGGCAAATTTCCTAGAGAATTTCTTGAAGGATGATTTCTAGGTTCTTTTTTTGATCTGGCTTTTTCTGATCATGGCTTTCAGGTAGCCCAGTAATTTTAAAATTTTCTCTCTTGGATCTATTTTCCAGGTCAGTGGTTTTCCCAATGAGATATTTCACATTGCCTTCTATTTTTTCATTTGTTTGGATCTGTTTAATAGTATCTTGATTTCTCATAAAGTCACTAGCTTCCATTTGCTCCAATCTAATTCTGAAGGAGTGATTTTCTTCAGTGAGCTTTTGAGACTATTTTTTCCTTCTGGAAAATTTGGCTTTTTAAGGCATTTTTCTCCTCATTGCCTTTTTGAGCCTCTTTTGCCATTTGAGTTAGTCTATTTTTTTAAGGTGTTATTTTCTTCAGTCAGGTTGTTGACTCTCCTTTCATAATTTTCTTGCATTGTTCTCATTTCTCTTCCCAATTTTTCCCCAACTTCTCTTACTTGATTTTCAAAATCCTTCTTAAGGTCCTCTATGGCCTGTAACTAGCTTGTATTTTTCTTTTTTTCTTTTCTTTTTTTTTTTTTTTGCTTTTTGGAGGGCAACTGGGATTAAGTAACTTGCCCAAGGTCACACGGCTAGGTTTTTATTTGTGTGTGCGTTAAGTGTCTGAGGCTGGATCTGAACTCAGGTCCTTCTGACTCCAGGGCCAACGCTCTACTCACTGCGCCACCTAGCCGCCCCTAGCTTGTATTTTTCTTGAAAGCTTTTGGTGCAGGAGTTCTGACTTAGCTGTCTTCCTCCTGTTCCGTTCTTTGATCCTTTTTGTCACCAAAGTAGGAGTGTAAAATTGTATCACTCTGTTTGCTTTGCTTCCTTTGCCTGGTTATGTTGCCACTTAATTACTTGACTTTCGGGCTTTTTGCCACAGTAGGACTCTGCTACCAGACAGGGGAGCTTCATCCCAATTGCTGGGGTTTTCTCAACTGCTGAAGGTATTAGTTGGGTGACCTCTCTGAAGCCTCCACACACTCTGGCAAGCTGGTCAAACACTCCAGGACCTCCACCCTAGACCGAAATCCAGATCCAAGCAGGTTAAAGCAAGAGTGATTACCCCTCATACTGACTGCTTGGTCCCCCTGCAAACTGCAGACCAGGAGCTGAAGCCACCCTGTGGCTAAGGCTGCACAGCCATGGTTCCTCAATGGTTTCTTGCCCCGAGGGCAGAAGCCTACTGCACTTCCAACTACTGGATCCCAAAGTCCATACTGCATTGACCTCTCACTGTGTCTTTAGCATCTGTCTGTTGATAATTCTGGAAACTGCCACAGTTGCTGGTGATCATCCCTCCAGCCAGGGAGGTCAGGCTGCCCTGGGGCTAAGACCTTGGGCTCCTAGAGCTCTGCGCTGGCTGCTTGCTGCCAGCCCGCAGGGCTGTCTTTAATTGGAGGTTAGCTTCTCTGTATCATCTTGTGGGTTCTGTAGCTCCAAAGTTTGTTCAGAGCCTCCTTTTACATGAATTGGGGGAGGTAGAATATAGAGCCCTGCAGAAGTCCTGTTTCTACTCTGCCACCTTGACTCTGCCCCACCCCCCCATAACTCGTTTTAAATAAGTCAGGCTGGAGTTATTTTATAATAAAACTATGGGGAAACCAAACCCATCCCCTTTTATATAAATAGAACAAAAATATGCATGTGGTAAGTAAGAGGAATGCCAGCAGCAGGAAAATAAGATGAGAGAAAATGAAAATTTCCTACATAGAAAATAAGAAGGGTTGATGGAGGAGGGGACAACACTAAAGTTGAACCTGAAAGGATGAATAGGATATCAATGGGGCTGAGGACAAAAGGGATGGAAGAAGAGGCCATTCCAGACACAAGGAGTAGTGTGCTCTATTCTTTACTCATTTTTATTCTTTCATCAATATTCATACTAATTTTTATCTTTCCTTCCTATTGCTCCCAGGACTAAATACTCTGTTTGGCATTCAAACCCCTTCATAAGGTAGCCCCCTTCTATCTTTCCAGTCTTCTTACACCTTATTCCCCAACAAGTACTTTTTGATCCAGTGACATTGGCCATCTATGAACAAGACATTCCATCCCTGGCATTCTTTTTTTTCCCCCAAATGCTTTATTAATTTCTGGTTTACATCATTCATTTCTGCCAGATTTTGAGTTTCAATTTTTTCCCCATTTTTCCCCTACCCACCTCCCCAGAATAGCAGTCCTACAGGATATCCCCTCCTCCAATCTGCTCTCTCCCATATCTTCTCCCATACCCCCTCAACTTTTCCCAATTACATGTAAAATAGTATTAATAATAGTATTTATATATTTTTAAACATTTGAATTTAAAACTTTGAATTCTAGATTCATCTCCTTCCTCCCTTGTCACCCACCCTCACTGGGAAGATAAGCAATTCAGTATATGTTGTACATGTGTAGCTATGAAGAACATTACCATAGTAGATATATCATAAAAGACTGACTACATCTCCCTCCCTCCTATCCCACCTCCCACTTGATCTATTCTCTACTTTGATCCTGTCCCTTTTCAAAAGTGGGTGCTTCCAACTTCCCTCCCCCGCAACCTACCCTCCCTTCCATCATCCCCCCTCTCATCCCCTTCCCCCTTACTCTCCTGTAGGGTGAGATAGCCTATTTAGTATGTATGTCATTCTCTCCCTGAGCTAAATTCAATGAGAATAAGGTTTTGCCTTATTGCTTCCTGTTCTTCCTCTCCATTGCAACCATTTTCCCTTGCCTCTTTTGTATGAGATAGTTTACCCCATTCTATATCTCCCCATCACCTCTTGTTATATTCCTCTCTCACCTCTTAATTTCACCTTTTAAGTATCATCCCTTCCTATTAAAATGGTCCTGTGCCCTTGTCCAATTAAGGAGGTTCAGAATTCGAGTAAACAGAATGCTCAGCACTCCAAGAAAGACCCAAGGAAATTTCTTTAGAATATTTATTCAGAATATATGTATATATATAGGCAAGTGAGAAAGAAACCGGAGATAACAGAATAAGAGGCTTAAAGATAGCAGAATAAGAGCAACTATGATTAATAGTGGATATATATTTACATATTTACAAGCATCACCATTGTGGGGAAGCACCAACACCTGTCCACACAAGCTGGGGAATCTCAGGTACAGCCATCAGGGTCCCGCACAGGAGGGTCCCAGGCAGAGCGTCCTCTCCATGGGTGAGATTCCAATTTGGGGTCTGAATCTTACAGTTTAAGTAGTGCTGAGAACAAAGAAGGCATACTGCCAGGTGTTTTTTAGCAAGCATCTGTATCTTGTGTGAGGCCAGGGAGGGAGGCCAGTCCCTCCAAGGCCCCCCCAAGAGCGATGTTTCCTTGGAGTGGCTAGTTCCAGGAGTTGGGCAGTTATCATATCTCTTCTCAAGGACCTGGCCAGGGTCCCAGGAGAGGAGCAGCCCTCAAGTTCTCAGGATCCCTGTTCCCAAACAACTCAGGGTAATAGAAAGGTCATATTGATTGGGGCCTTGGTTTGTATAATCTTATTCCCCACAGAGGAGTTTACCTTACCCCTACATTCGGCCTTTAGATTATACAAAGCATAGGTCATCCCTGCAAGTGGGGTCATGGATTGGTATATTTTCCTTATTATATATATATATATATATATAGTTGTTACACAAAAATAAAAGAATTAACAACATGCTAAATAAGAGATCATACTAATGGTGATTAGTATCTGAAATGATTAAATGAGAGGCCTCTACTAGTTTATTAGCAGCTATATGGGTTTGTATTCGATGTTCATTGAGCGCTCGATTTTTCTCCAATAGTTGCAGAAGCTGTGTTGATTGATTTAGGAGTCCAATCAGAGGGCTTAAAGACAAAGAGGTGTATGAAAGAGGTAAAAGTTTGGGTACCCAGAAAACAATCACATCATCCACTGTGCCCCAGGGATTGCCCTGCCAATGCAGAAAACAAATATTTCTCAAACAACAATCACATCATCCACTGTGTCCCAGGGATCGCCCTTCCAGTAAAGAAAACAAATATTTTTCAAACAACAATCACATCATCCTTAATAAGGAGCAAGTAGGCTACACAAATCAAATCAATCTGGTCATTAGACACTATACATATTTATTGAGTATCCACTTCATACAGCTTAGAGAAGTTAGAAAACAGTTACAGAGTCAAATCACACAGGTTGGAGGAATGGGTCAATAGACAGGGCTTCAACCACCTAGTGGCCATTCCACAAACCACACCATTATTACCTATACAAAACTGCCTCAGTCAGTACACAGTTGGGTTAAACTACAAAATTCTATAGGTGCAACTGACCACTGTAACAGGGAAAGAGATAAGTATTTTGTTAGGGCATTCTGACCTTGAGCTAGGGAGAAATGTAATTTTGCAAACTAAGATGATTTTACAAACTATCATTCCCCCTTAAACAGAGAGATCCTAAAATCATTTGGGGACGAAGGGTGATGGTCTCAGCTTCCCAAACTGCTTCTTGCTGGGGAGGGGCATAGAGCTGTCTATGTTTCATATGGTCCCACCATTCAAGGGGCTGGGTCTGTAGCTAGTGTCCAGAACTTGGTAGATGGCAGGTCCAGGGGTGATGGGTCATGTTCTTGGACAGTACTCAGCCTGAGATGTCACGTGCAAGTGAAGGGTGCTGAGCCTAGAAGAAACAAATCTGGCAAAGAGGATAAACAAACAAGGGCCAAAAAGGAGTAGGAGGACATTAACCAGAAGTAGGGTGAGTATGGGCTAGTATAAAACATTACTCAGACTATTTCACTTTCCTTTTCATTTTCCCATAGACAAGATACCTCATAAGTTATTATTCTTTTACTAACATAACTGCACTGCCTTAAACTAAAGAAGTTCCTGACTTGAACCTCATAACTGAATAGTAGACACACATCCTTGTTTCACAAAGCTTGTTTATCCTCTGGTTATATTCACTCTGGAAGAAAGAGATACTTCAGAAACTGAATCTTTTACATACATTGAGTAACAAATGTTAATTTTTGCTTAGATCATGGAATGACTACAAATTTAGATTGAAACAATTAAGATCTCTTCTGCTTTACAACTTATTGCATTAATTTGAAATTTACTAAACCTTCAAAAGTATAATACACAAGAACTTTCAAAACATCTCTTCTTAAAAGTATTTCCTTTCTTAAAAAAAAGTTTGAATTTATCCTAGTGTTGTAGCGGCAAGCACCCCAACATCCCCAGGGTGACTGCCAACACAGGTTCTTAGATCTGCTTTTCAAAAGGAAAGCAACTCAAAATGGGTTAACAAGCTTACTTTAATCAAACAAACATACATTACCTAGTTCAGGGGAAAAAGGTCAGCACCCCGAACTTCAGAGTTACAGCACTTACAGATCAAACAGACAGGCTTCCAAACTGTCCCAACATTACATGCATCAATACCAAATCAGTTACCAGAGAGGGAAGCATCAACATCTGGGTTTTCAAAGCCGGGGGGCTCTCAACAACGGCTTCCCAGAGTCTCATCTGGTCAAATCACACAACACTTCTCAAAGTGAGCCCCAAAGCAAAGCCTCTCCTCAGGGTTTATATAGCCTTCTCCTGGCTCAGAGAATGTAACAACCTTCTGGACCCACTGCCCAATCACAAAGTATCAAGGTGTGGGCTTTCCTGAAAAACAAGCCTCCCACCACAGGCTCCAGGTGCACTTAAGCTAGGGGCAGGGAAGATCTTTAAATCTGCATTTCCATTACATTCGGCCCCAAGATCTTTCTTGCCCATAGCATACACAATTTACATTTGAATTAGCACTAAACATCTCTTAGGTCACATTTTCCAGGTACATAAGAAAATCACAATATAATCTCAAAATACAATAGTTCAAGTCTTCCACTCATGGGGCAAATGTTAACTCAGTCACTTATCAGTAAAATCAAAAAATAGTCACTCTTAAGTTAACTCAATCAGTTACATCAGTTTTCAAAGTACAAGTCTTCCACTCATGGGGCAAAGTCTTGATTAACTCAATTAGTCTCTTATCTGTAACAATATCTCAAAGTACAATTAGTCACTTTTTCAGTAAAATCTTACCAAGTATGCCCATAGCATAGACAATTTACATTTCAATTAGCACTAACCATCTCTTAAGTCATATTTTCAAGGTACATCTAAAGTTACCAAAGTGGCCACTGGGCCTTAAAGACAAAATACAAAGCATTATCACATCAATTCACAAAATACAAAGCATTATCACATAAAGTTCTCTTGGGAGGAGGGGGGTGTCCTTCCCACAACACTGCTCCAGCCCCTGCTTCCAAGTCCAGAGAGGGAGCTGGGCAACAAAACCAAAGTGGGGTCCATGGCACTTCACCCCACCATAGTCACAAGTCCATCCCCCCTGGGTCCCAAACTGTGGGATGCAGCAAGGAAACACATTCAGTGCCCAAGCTTTGCCACACAGTCCTTATCTTGTCCTGTGGCTGAACTCCAAACTCCTGGGTTCCTTCTCCTCCAGCAGAAGGCAGCAGCTCCAGGCTTCTCCACAGGTCTCCATGCAGGCAGTTCACCATTCCTGCTCTCAGCTCAGTGAAGTCAGCATGAAGGTCTTTCTCCTCTCCTGCTCCATGGCTCCACAGAATCACAGCTACCACAACTGGGAAACAAACAATTATCCCAGCCCCCATACTTTCCTTTTACTCAGCAGATCCCATCCCTCGTCGCCATTTTGTAGCAGCAAGCACCCCAATATCCCCAGGGTGACTGCCAACACAGGTTCTTAGATCTGCTTTTCAAAAGGAAAGCAACTCAAAATGGGTTAACAAGCTTACTTTAATCAAACAAACATACATTACCTAGTTCAGGGGAAAAAGGTCAGCACCCCAAACTTCAGAGTTACAGAACTTACAGATCAAACAGACAGGCTTCCAAACTGTCCCACCATTATATCAATACCAAATCACAGTTACCAGAGAGGGAAGCATCAACATCTGGGTTTTCAAAGCCGGGGGGCTCTCAACAACGGCTTCCCAGAGTCTCATCTGGTCAAATCACACAACACTTCTCAAAGTGAGCCCCAAAGCAAAGCCTCTCCTCAGGGTTTATATAGCCTTCTCCTGGCTCAGAGAATGTAACAACCTCCTTGACCCACTGCCCAATCACAAAGTATCAAGGTGTGGGCTTTCCTGAAAAACAAGCCTCCCACCCCAGGCTCCAGGTGCACTTATAGGGGCAGGGAAGATCTTTAAATCTGCATTTCCATTACAAGTGTTGAGAGGAATAGTCACTAAATCTTTATATAAGAAAAATTAATTGGAAAGTTTTAAATATCTTTCTTTTTCCTTTAAGCAAAAATAAACCTTTAAAGTTGGAATTCATTAAATTAGTGTCCTTGAGTGACATAAATTCCCAAAGTATTATTACAATTTAAATTCCTAGATACTTGCACAATTCCTAGATATCACACAATTTAGTCTTGAGCAGTTTGAATAACTTTCTGCACATGTTTTAATTCTGGATGAAAAATAATAGTAGATTTTTCAATAAGCTAACACAAAAGAGCTCATATCTTTTACTGACTACTTGCTCTGAACATAGAAACTTGCTATGGAAGGAAAAAATCAGGGACACATAACATTCCGAATATGACAGGATAAAACATCCTTGGCTCTGTTTAAATTCAGGCAAAGCCACAGATATCCAACCATGCAGCATCCATTCTACTTCATAGCTAGACTCAGGAATAGGTGGGAAACATTCCTTTTCAAAGAATTCCATGGGGAAACTGAGCCAGGAGGGATCCCATCCCAGACAGAGGCTAAGATCGTCCCTTCGGCCTTTACCAAATGTAGACTTCCACCTGTTAACAGTACAAGATCACATTCCGTCTGAGTAGCTTGTGGCATTTTTTCTCAGATACTGATTTAATGCAGATAACTATACCCAAATTCAAACTCAAAACAAAATTTAGTTATGGTCCCATGTGCCTTTTACCTTACACAGCAAATTCCACCAATCACAGCTTAGAGCCAGTTAGTTATTTTATTTTCATGGAGCTCCAATAAGCAATAAAAAATTATCAGGTCTCACATATGTAAAGGATTCCATTTACCATCTTTTCTTTAAATAAGATTGCCGCATTGACAACATACAAGGGGGCAGTCCCCTTTATGAGTACAGATACAGAGATTCAAAAGAAAATTAACAAAGTCCAAAAGTCTCATTTCATACAACTATGACGGGGTTACACCATCTGATGGGAGTCCTCTGGCATCCTCAGCATCGCATTCCAGGCTTTCTCTTCTGCCTTCTTTCATTTATTTTTCTACAAAAGTAACTTTGGAACCAATTCAAATTACCCATCTTGAACCCTTATCATTCTTACAAAATTAAAATTGGTACACATCTTTCTACCTTCCTAAATACTTCCTCACTCCCTTCTCAACATACTTAAACCATCTGATACAAATATATCCAGACCACTATTTAGAGACAGCAGGGGCTTAGGAGTCCCCATTTGTCCCCAAACCTTCTTATCTGCCTTCCATATTTCCAATGAAACCTTTATTTATCCTTCCAAATCTCTCAAATCCATTATCCAGATTATTCAGCTTGCCTTTCACAATTTTTTTAAACTCGTCCTGGTAAAGCCAATTGTTAGAGATCCTTTTTAATCTTTTGAACATAGACTTTGCTACTTCTCAGCAAGTCAAGTTCATTGTTTAGGAGCTTCATAACTAAAACAAGCTCCCTTCCCAGGCTGAATGACCTTGTCCAATAGAAATAATTTCTAGGGGCTTTGGCAGTTTTACAACACCATACAGTAGCAGGAGGACTGTTCTGAATGAGCAGAACTAGTCAAAATAAAGTTTTCATCCAGTCTCTTCCTTTCCACATACAGTAATCAATTAACAATTTTAGGTTTTAGCATTAAAACAAATTCCCACAGTTTCATCAAATCGTTCTGATTATAAGCAATTAACTACAGATAATATCTAATGCACTAATGGGCAGATTTCTCTACCTGCTGTCCCTCTCTCCCTGCTTCCTTTCCCAGGACTAATAAGATTGATTACCCATCATCTCATACCAAAGATCTTATAAAACATTTCTTCATAAGAATAGTTCCTTCTTTTTTCAAAAACAGTTTATCCTGATATCATTAACTACTATACAATTCCTAAACTCTCTGGTCATAAAATCTTTCCCAAATAATTAACAAAATTTACACAAGGAGGTTTCATAGGTCTTTTCTTTACATAATTATGAATAATTTACCTTTCACAAGCATACTTTTGTAAATACTTGATTTATGCAATAACAACAAATAGCTTGGTTAACAATCTTACAAGTTTAAACAATCTTAACTGAAACTTTCTTTTAATACAACTGTTTACCAGTAACAATATCATAAACAATTATCACGTACCTAAATTTAGACTTTGAAACCAAAACCAAGTAATTATCAATCTGGCGATCTAAATTTAGTCGTCTGCAAATTGCTTTGCACAGAAAATCATTCATTCAATTACCATTGGCATAAAATTCACACTTAAGGAAAATTCCACATAAGATTAACAAACATGAAACAATTAATTTTTAGCTCACACAGTTCACATTCAAATAGCACTGTTATTTTGTACCAGGCATTGTACCAAGTACCTTTACAATTATATCAGTCCCATAAAAATCCCTAGGATGTAGATTCCACCACCATCCTTTTACTGAACAGTAAACTAAGGTAAATAAAACTTTTGGGGGAGAGGGAAGGGGGACATAACAGTGAATCACTTTCTTATTAATTTTTTATTTTTATTTGAATCACGTTATTAATGCCAAATAACAATATGTACCTTTTGATCATGTAACTATATATTTCTAAGTTCTAATACACTTGGTCCTCAGAAAGGAAATATATCCACAAATTTATTTCTTTCCTTACTATTCCAATTACCCATTCACATTCATATCTTTCAAAAACTTTACAAGAAGTTTGCTGTTCCCTTATTATAATCAGGTCATTTTAAAACATACTGGGCTAAACTTCTAATTGCTTTCTTTGGTTCTTAAAATGGTAACAAATTACAACAGTCTATATTTTCTACCATAATCAGTGCCCATCCCATCTCAAATTCAATAACAATAACCACTCAATTTCAGCCTTTCCACAGTGGATTTCTTGAAGGACGGCATTCTGACCTGAGAATCCTCTTCATGACGTCATAATGTCTAATTAAGGAGGTTCAGAATTTGCATAAACAGAATGCTCAGCACTCCAAGAAAGACCCAAGGCAATTTCTTTAGAATATTTATTCAGAATATATGTATATATAGGTAAGTGAGAAAGAAACCAGAGATAACAGAATAAGAGGTTAAAGATAGCAGAATAAGAGCAACTATGATTAATAGTGGATATATATATATATATATATATATTTATGTGTGTGTGTGTGTGTGTGTGTGTGTGTGTGTGTGTGTGTGTGTATTTACATATTTACAAGCATCACCATTGTGGGGAAGCACCAACACCTGACCACACAAGCTGGAGAATCCTGGCTACAGCTATCAGGGTCCCACATGGGAGGGTCCCAGGCAGAACATCCTCTCCATGGGTGAGATTCCAATTTGGGGTCTGAATCTTACAGTTTAAATAGTGCTGAGAACAAAGAAGGCATACTGCCAGGTGTTTTTTAGCAAGCATCTGTATCTTGTGTGAGGCCAGGGAGGGAAGCCAGTCCCTCCAAGGCCCCCCCCAAGAGCGATGTTTCCTTGGAGTGGCTAGTTCCAGGAGTTGGGCAGTTATCATATCTCTTCTCAAGGACCTGTTCAGGGTCCCAGGAGAGGAGCAGCCCTCAAATTCTCAGGATCTCTGTTCCCAAACAACTCAGGGCAATAGAAAGAAAGGTCATATTGAGTTTGGGCCTTGGTTTGTATAATCTTATTCCTCACAGAGGGGCTTGCCCCTGCAGCTCTCTATCTATGTATACCTGTAAACATATATACACACATTCACATATGTATTCATATGCCCATATACCCTTCTTCAACTATTTTCATACTGAGAAAAGTTTTATAAGTTACAATTATCATTTTTCCATGTAGGAATGTAAACAGTTCAACTTTGATAAGTTCCTCATTATTTCTTTTCCCTGTTTACCTTCTCAAGCATCTCTTGCTTCTTGTATCTGAATGTCAAATTTTGTACTCAACTCTGGTTTTTTCATCAAGAATGCTTGAAAGTCCTCTATTCCACTGAAAGACCATATTTTCCCCTGAAACACCATATTTTCCCCTGAAACATGATACTCAGTTTTGCTGGATAGGTGATTCTTGGTTTTAATCCCAGCTCCTTTGCCCTCCAGAGTATCACATTCCAAGCTCTTGGATCCCTCAGTGTAGAAGCTGCCAGGTCCTATGTTATCCTGACTTTGTTTCCACAATATTCAAATTGTTACTTCTTGGCTGCTTGTAATATTTTTTCCTTGATCTGGGAATTCTGGAACCTGGCTATACTATTCCTAGGAGTTTTGTTTTAGAGATCTTTTTCAGAAGGTGATTGGTGGATTCTTTCAACCTCTGCTTTGCCCTCTGGTTCTAAAACATCAGGGCAATTTTCCTTGAGAATTTCTTTTTTTTTTGTGAGGGCAATTGGGGTTAAGTAATTTGCCCAAGGTCACATGGCTAGGATTTTGTTTGTCTGTGCGTTAAGTGTCTGAGGCCGGATCCGAACTCAGGTCCTTCTGACTCCAGGGCCAGCACTCTACTCACTGCACTACCTAGCCGCCCCTTCCTTGAGAATTTCTTGAAGGATAATTTCTGGGTTCTTTCTTTGATCATGGCTTTCAGGTAGTCCAATAATTTTTAAATTATCTCTCCTGCATCTATTTTCCAGGTCAGTGGTTTTTCCCATGAGATATTTCACATTGCCTTCTATTCTTTCATTTGTTTGGATCTGTTTAACAGCATCTTGATTTCTCATAAAGTCACTAGCTTCCATTTGCTCCAATCTCATTTTGAAGGAATGATTCTCCTCAGTGAGCTTTTGAGATTCTTTTTCATTCTGGCAAATTTGGCTTTTTAAGGCATTTTTCTCCTCATTGCCTTTTTGAGCCTCTTTTGCCATTTGAGTAAGTCTGTTTTTTAAGGTGTTATTTTCCTCAATCAGGCTGTTGACTCTCCTTTCATAATTTTCTTGCATCATTCTCATTTCTCTTCCCAATTTTTCCTCCACTTCTCTTATTTGCTTCTTAAGGTCCTCTATGTCCTGTAACCAGCTCGTATCTTTCTTGGAAGCTTTTGGTGCAGGAGTTCTGACTTCACTGTCTTCCTCCTGTTCCATGCTTTGATCCTCTTTGCCCCCCAAATAGGAGTCTCATGTTGAATTTTTCTGTTTATTTTGTTTCATTTGCCTAGGCATGTTGCCACTCAAGTACTTGACTTTTGGGCTTGTTGCCACAGTAGGACTCTGCCACCAGCCAGGGGAGCTTCTGTCCTAAATGCTGGGGTTTTCTCAGCTGCTGGAGGTATTAGTTGGGTGGCCTCTCTGAATCCTTCACCAGCTCTGGCAAGCTCGTCACACACCTCAGGACCTCCACCCCAGAGCACAATCCAGATCCAAGAAGGTTAAAGCAAGAGCGATTCCCCTCCACCCGAGACTGCTTGCTGGTCCCCCTACAGTTTGCAGGCCAGGAGCTGAAGCTGCAATGTGGCGCCGGCTGCTTGGAGGCATCTCAGTGGCTTCTTGCCCCTGGGAAAGGAGGACGACCCACTCCCTACTAGTGGGTCCCAAAGTCCATACTGCATTGACCTCTCACTTTGTCCTTAGCATCTATGTGTTGATAATTCTGGAAATGCCACAGCTGCTGGTGTTCTGGAGTCCCTCCAGGTGCCTGATGGTCAGGCCCACCCTGGGGCTAAAACCTTGGCTCTGGCCAGGACGGGCTTAGCTCCCACAGCGCTGTGCTGGCTGCTCCCTGCCAGCCTGCTGGCTGTCCTCAGTGGGAGGTTAGCTTTTCTATGTCATTTTGTGGGTTCTGTAGCTCCATGGTTTGTTCAGAGTCTCCTTTTACATGGATTGGTGAAGGTGGAAAGCTAGAGCCACACGGAAGTCCTATTTCTACTCTGCCATCTTGACTCTGCCCATCCATCCCTGGCATTCTCTCTGACTGACCCTCAGACTTGGAATACCTCCTCCCCTCTGACTACTGCCCTCCATGGTTTCCTTTAAGTCCCAACTAAAATCCCACCTTATACAAGAAACCTTCCTCAACTTTCCTTAATTCCAGTGCCTTCCCTCTGTTATTATTTCCTATTTATCCTGCATATAGCTTGCTTTGTACATATTTGTTTGCATACTCTTTCCCCCATTAGAGTGCAAGCTCTTTGAAGGCAAGGAACTTCTTTTCCCTTTTTTGTATCCCCAAAGCTTAGCATAGTGCCTGTCATATACTGGTGGTAATTGTTGTTGTTTATCCTTCATTCTCAAAGAGGACTAATGACATTGGGAGGTTGATGTTTTGACTTGCAAGTGAATTGGATTTAAATGAGACAAGGCTGTGTAAAGTTTTCAGCCTCACTGCCTCCTCTAGAGTCATCAGACTCCAGTGGCAAGATGTAGTTTAGGACAGGGTGGGGAATCTGCACCCTAGAGGCCACATGTGGCCCTAGGTCCTCAAGTCTGGCCCTTTGACTGAAGCCAAACTTCACAGAAAAAATCCCCTTAATAAAAGGATTTGTTCTGTAAAACTTGAATGAGGCTGTAGGTTCCCCACCCCTGTGCACCTAAAATATCAGAGCATTTTTCCCTGATAATTTCTTGAAATATGATGATCTTTTTTTGATGATGGCTTTCAGCTAATCTAATAATTCCAAAATTATCTCTCCTCAATCTGTTTTCTAGTTCAGTTGTTTTTCCCATGAGATATTTCACATTTTCTTCTATTTTTCCTTTCTTTTGATTTTGTTTAATTGTTTCTTGATGTCTCATAGAGTCATTAATTTCCACTTGCCCAATTCTAAGTTTTAAGGAGTTCTTTTCTTCAATGAATTTTTGTATGTCTTTTTCCATTTGACTAAATCTGTTTTATAAGGTATTCTTTTCTTTAGTGGATTTTTTGTGCCTCTTTTTACATTTGGACTATTCTGCTTAAGGTGTTATTTTCATTTGTATTTTTTTGTGCCTCCTTTGCCATGCTGTTGACGCTTTCTTGTATCACTTTCATTTTTTTTCTCCATTTTTCTTCTGCCTCTGTTGATTTAAAAAAACAAACAAACAACCTTTTTTAAGCTTTTCTAGGATCTGAGACCAATTCACAATTTTTCTTTGAGGCTTTGTATATAGCTGCTTTGATCTCATTGTCTTTTTCTGAGTTTGTGTTTTGATCTTTTCTGTCACCATAGAAACTTTTTATTGTCTGGTTCTTTTTTTGATGGTTGATCATTTTTTTCCTAGCCTTTTTCTTGACTTTTAACTTTATGTTAAATTTGTACTGCTCTCAGGATAGAGGGGGTACTGTCCCATGTTTCAAGTTTTTCATACTGCTATATTCAGAGTTCGTTCTGGGGTTCTATAAGTTTCAGTTCTGCCAAAGTGCTACGATCAAAGGAGAGTGGTCACTGTTCTCCTGGCCTGTGCTCTGGTCTGTAAGCAACTACAAGCACTCTTTTCTGCCCTGTAACTGTGACCAGGGTTCCTGTCCTGGGAATGCAACCCAGAACCTACTATGGGTAATGCAACAGAGTCCTGCACCCAGTGTCAGCAAAAGGTTTCCTGTAATGTCCTTCTGACTAGTTTTCTGACCCCCACCCCTGTTATGACAGTATGTGGGCTGAAAACTCTGGAAGAAAGCTGCCACTGCCACTGATTTAGTCACTGCCAACGCCTACTGATAATTTGCTGGAGTGGGGCTTTCATTGGTGCCACCTGTACTGGACTGTACTCCAATCTCACCCCAGTGAGACAGATTTTTTTCTGCCAGTCTTCTAAGTTGTCTTGGGCTAGAAAATTGTTTTGTCCTGTCCTTTTGTTGGTTCTGCCACTCCAGAATTCAATTTGAGGCATTATTTTAATGTTGTTTGGAGGGGAATTTCATAGAGCTCAGGTGAATCCCGGCCTTTACTCTATCATCTTGGCTTCACCCAACCCTTGTTTGGGACCTTTCAACTCTGCAATTGTTTTTCAGCTATATAAATATAACTTAACATGATTATGTAAGTGGGCCCACATACTCAATCATTTGCACCTACACTGAGGTATCACTCAGAGGTTCCCTCAGATGCCCAAGACACAGACTTAGAGTCCTGGCACTGTGGTCTCTCTGTCTCTGGTCAGCCTGTCTTGGTTATAGAGTTGTGGCTTCCAGGTGTACTGCCCCAAATCACAGTGCTCCATAGCCTTGTGCAGCAGGAGAAGATCAGGATATTGAGAGCTGGAAAGTAACTGAGCGACACTCTAGTTCAGATTGTTCATTTAAAACCAAGGCCAAGAGAGGAAACACATTGCCCAAGGTTACACAAAAAATATGTAGCCATGTTGTGATTGGAACTTTGTTGTGGTGTGTTGGAAAGAGCCCTCACTCTGCTCTCAAAGGCCCTATTATGTCCAAAGCCCTACTTTTAAAAAAAAGTATATTATTAAGAATTTATTTATTTATTTATTTTTAGTTTTCAGTATTTGCTTTTATAAGATTTTGAGTCCTAAATTCCCCTTCTTTCCACTTACCCCTCCCCAAGATGGCATGCAATCTGATATAGGCTATACATGTATGATTATATTAAACATATTTCCTCATTAGTCAGGTTGTGAAAGAAGAATCAGAACAAAAGGGAAAAACTATGAGACAGAAAAAACAAAAAACAACAAAAAAAGAGAAAATAGTCTGCTTTAATCTGCATTCAGACTCCATAGTTCTTTTTCTGGATGTGAATAGTATGTTCTATCATGAGTCTTTTGGAATTGTCTTAGATCATTGCATTGCTGAGAAGAGCTAAGTCAAAGTTGGTCATGGCATAATGTTGCTGTTACTGTGTACAATGTTCTCCTGGTTCTGCTCACTTCACTCAGCATCAGTTCATGCAAGTCTTTCCAGGTTTTTCTGAAGTACACCTGCTCACCATTTCTTATGGAACAGTAGTATTCTATCACATTATTATACCACAGCTTGTTCAGTCATTCCCTAATTGATTGGCCTATCAATGCTATAAATGTTTTTGTACATGTGCAAGCCCTACTTTTTCATTTACTTGGCTGTGCAACTTTACACAAAGTCACTTAGCTTCTCTGTCCCTCAGTTTCCTCATCCATAGCATTACCTACTTCTCAGAGCTCTTTTCAAGAACTAACCCTAAATGTGCCCTTTATAGGCCTTGGAGCCCAAGAAAAATGAGAGATATTATGCATTCCCTAAACCTTTTCTTGGTCCATATGTGGCCTTCTCAGTTCATGGCTTAGTTCATCCAATTATTTCTGGCTTGAACCCCTTCTCCCCACCCCTGAGTCATTGTCTCCTCTCTAGTGTTCATGGACAGGATGGACAGACTAACATGAATATTCACTTCTGTATAACCAGTAGCTTACAATGCAAATTTGTAGGAATTCACTTCCCTCAGAAAGGGAAATGCTAGAATGACTTTGCCCATGGCCCAAAACTGTCTCATCCCTATACATCAACTGTAATTAACATAGTATAGGACATTCAAGATGGAAGAGGTCTTAAAATGTGGGAGAGCCAACGTGGATTTACCTCAGTGCCCTTGAGAGGTCCCTGGACATGTGACGGCACTGCCTCCGGGCTTAGGCGATGATGGCAAGGCCTCTGGCCCCCATTAACCCTCTAGGCACTTGAGGGACTGCTAGGCCCCCAGCTGACCATGCCTTGTTCTAAGGAGCGAGGTACATCCGGGTCCACAAGGAATATCCTTGCTCCAGGTAGAAATCTCGAGATAAAGAGTCCCAGGGTTAAGGTGTGCTTGACCTTAAAAGGCAAAAGGTGTTGTAATTGGCCAAGAGCCAAAATGGAAAGTGTTTGCGTAGGATAGGCTATATATGTAGAAGAGCAGGAAATAAAGTTGGAGTTGCCCCCTGAGTTGCTGTGTAAGTGTGCTTTGTTCTGCTCGGCGCTCCCCGCCACATGGCGTCCAGAAGGCCCCGCGAAAGGATCCGACAACATTAAAAATCATAATAATCATGATTAGCATTTATATAGTGCCTACAAAGCACTTTACATCCACTAATAGACTCATCAACAACCCTGCTAGGTAGATACTGTAGGCATTTTCATCCCATTTTGCAGGTTGAGTTGCCCATGGTCACACATCTAGTAAGTGTAAGAAGCAGTACTTGAATCCAGTTCTTCCTAACTCCAAGCCTAGGACTCTACTTTGCCAAATTGCCACTCATTGCACAGATGAACAAACTCTGAGACCCAGAGAAGGGAAATGAGTCACCCAAAGTCATTTGGTGAATTAATATCCCTGTGTTTCCTGGATCCTAGTTTAGGAGCCTTGTAAACAAGCCTGTATAAGCAGAGAATTTGGTCCCTTGGATCAACATTTGTCTGTGCTTCCTTCTGAAACAATACTTCTTTGGTTCACTCCCCTAGATTTGCCTATAAACATACCAGTGGAAGTGGGGAGGCAAGAGACTAAGGTGTATCTGGGTCAGCTTGGAAGGCAGTCAAGGTCACCCTGGTGGCATCTGGGCCCACAGTATAAACCTACCCAACCTTTAAAGCCCAACTCTAATGCCACATCATCCCAGGTCTGCCACTTTCTACCTTTCTGGGCCAGTTTCCTCCTCTGTGGAAATGAGGAAATTGGACTAGGTCTCTTCCAGCCCTAGATCTATGATCCTATACTCCTAAATCACTTTTCCTCCCTGGGCCTCAGTTTCTTACTCTGTAAAATGAAAGAGGTTTAGATTATATGGCCTCTGAGGTCTTTCCTAGCTCTAGATCCAAGCACCTATGATCTGCCTCCCAGCCCTAACCCCTATCATTACCTTCCCCCAGGACCTTACATAGAACTTTATGTTGCATTTTTTCCTAATGTACTGATCATGAAATATTATATATTACAGTTATCTATGTCTCTCTCTGCACCCCACCCCCCACTAGACTGTGAGTTCCATGGGGAACAGGATTAGATAAGACTTATCTAGGGTTTTTATCTTCCTAGTACCTAGTACTGGGCTCTGCTCCTAGTAGGTGTGTCCTGATTGGAATTGGTACAACTGGGTTTCAGTCCTGCCTCTACTAGCTGTGTGAATTTGGCCAGGTTCTTTCATAGATTTAGAGCCAGAAGGGACCATAGAGATCATTTGGTCTGACCTCCCTTTATTTTATATTTGGGAAAACTAAGGCCCAGGGAGGGAAAGGTAATTTCCTCTACCTCCACCCTTACTATGTTGTTGTTTATCCTTCATTCTCAAAGAGGACTACAACATCAGGAAGATGATGCCATGACTTGCAAGTGAAATGGATTTAAGGGAGGGAGGGCTCTGCAAATTCACTAGCCTCATTTTCTCCTCCAGAGCCATCTGGGTCCAGTGGCAAGATCAGGATGACTGGAGATGGCCCCCACCATTGCTATAACTACAGGACTAATGGGGTCATGTTTCTTGGATACATCATGCTAATCAGCCTTTATCTTGGCAGCAGGCAAAACACATTATTGTCTGTATGTGGTTTCATTTTGGGGAGCATCTTCATGTTTATTGGATTCCTGTCACTTCCTTTTATATAAATGAATTCCAACTATGCAACATAGGTGGCAGACTTGGAGGAATGTAGGCCAGGATCATTACAATTAGCACTTGCTGGTGCTAATGGGTCCTATTACCCACATGTTAATTGTCAATTGTTTTGATTATCTTCAGTATGAATCTCAAACTTTAAAACTGTCCATTTTAATGAGCATGTTTTTAAAAATCACCATCATTCATCAACATTATCATCAATTTAAAGCTTGAAAGGATGTCAGAGATCATTAGTCTTTCTCATTTTGTATATGGGGAAACTGAGGGACAGAGAGTGGGAAGGGATTTCCCCAAGGTCATACAGTGTCACATACTGCCACATACAGTGTCATGTGGCAGAGTTGGAACTTGACTTTCAACACTAGTTGCCTTTTCAATAGATCTAGTGAGAAAGGGTAGTAGGAGTATAAAAGGTTCTCTTTTGGGAGCCTCGGCTTAATAAAATGAAGGAATTAAATTATATGTTATATAAAGTCCCTTCCAAGTCAAATTCCCATATCCCTGCTTATAGAGTCATCAGAAATTGTAGAGCCCAGTGCAACCAGTTTCAAGTTTTATTGTCCTTATAAGGTGTTATATACCAGCTGTATACAAATGACTCATGGGACTTTGTAAACATCCCTCTTTCACTCAACTAACTCTTCTCACTAAACAACCACTCAGTAAAGAACCTAGGGAACAGTTGAAGAGAAATTAAAACCATTCTCAAACAAATGCAAGAATGGCCAGCTACTTAAGGACCAGATGCAAATTAATGTATTCTTTTTCTTGGGAAGAGGGAAGGGGCACCCAGTTTATGAAACAGTACATGCCCTGCCTGGCACTGGTAACACAATTTTCCCGTTCTAGATGACTTCAATCAAAGCATCTTTTTTTTTGGAGGGCAATTGGGGTTAAGTAACTTACCCAAGGTCACACGGCTAGGTTTTTTGTTTGTGTGTGTTGTGTCTGAGGTCGGATCCGAACTCAGGTTCTTCTGACTCCAGGGCCAACGCTCTACTCACTGCGCCACCTAGCTGCCCCTTCAATCAAAGCATCTTGATGGAGTCCATCTACAATTCGTTTTTCTGCTCTGCTGACTTCTTCATATGCACCAAGAACACCATGGCCCTTCTAGGATACTCACCAAAAGGACATTAGAAGATGATGTCCTCATCAAAGCCTTTATTCTTTCTTTGAAAATTTTTTTTTATTATTTTTCCATCAACAAAAATCTGCCTTCTCATTCTACTACCCAACCTTCTCCCTCCCCCCAGTTGAGAAAAAGATGAAAACAAAATCCATTACAAATATGTATAGTCAAAACAAATTTCTGCATTGGTCATGTCTGAAATAATGGTAAACTGCTGCTACCCTCAGCTGGTTCTGCTGGTGAGAGAACTTATTGTTCTTCAGTCATTCATTCATGTCTGACTCTTCATGACCATAGCTTACCAGGCCCTTCTCTCCTCCATTATCGCTCAAGGACTATCCAAGTTCGTGTTTGTTGTTTCCATGACACTATTCATCTCATCCATTGCTGTCCCCTTTTCCTTTTGCCTTCAATCTTTCCCAACATCAGGGTCTTTTCCAATGAGTTCCATCTTCTCATTATGTGGCCAAAGTATTTAAGCTTCAGCTTCAGTGTTTGACCTTCCAGTGAAGAGCCTGAATTAATTTAAGTATTGACTGATTTGGTCTCCTTGCTGTCCAAGGGACTCTCTAAAATCTTCTCTAGCACCACAATTTGAAAGCATTGATTCTGCAGTGCTCAATGTTCCTTAGAGTCCAACTCTCACAGCTATATATTACTACTGGAAAAGCCATGGCTTTGATTATACAGACCTTTGTTGGCAAGGCAATGTTTCTGCTTTTTAGTATGCTGGCCAGATTTGCCCTAGCTTTCCTTCCAAGGAGCAGGCGTCTTTTAATTTGGTGGATGCAGTATTTTGGTGGATTGCATTTTGCAATGATCTTTCAGCCCAAGAATATAAAATCTGATGCTATTTCCATTTCCTTTATTTGCCAGGAAATGATGAGACCAATGACCAAGATCTTAGTTTTTTTAATGTTAAGTTTCAAGTCAGCTTTTACACTCTAAAAAATGACTCTAAACAAACTTTAGAGCTACAGAACCCATGAAGTGACAGAGAGAAACAAATCTCCCTCTTTCACCCTCATCAAGAAGCTTCTTAATTCCTCTTCAGTTTCAGTCTTCAGAGTGGTTTTTCATTTGCATAACTGAGATTGTTGATATTTCTCCCACTAACCTTAATTCTAGCTTTTGATTCATCTGGCCTGGCATCTCACATGATGTACTCTGCTTGTAAGCTAAATACATTTTTTGTTGTTCAATCATTTTCAGTCATGTCTTTGACCTGATTTGAGTTTTTTTTTTTGGCAAAGGTACTAGTACTACTTCTCCAGCTCATTTTACAGATGAGAAAACTGAAGCAAACAGGGTGAAATGACTTGCCCAGGATCACACAACTAGTAAGTGTCTGAGGCTGGATTTGAACTAAGGTGGGGCGTGGGTGGGTGGAGCCAAGATGGCAGAGTAGAAACAGGACTTCCAAGTGGCTCCAGCTCCCACCTCCTCCAATACATGTAAAAAATGACTCTAAACAAACTTTAGAGCTACAGAACCCATGAAGTGACAGAGAGAAACAAATCTCCTGCTGAAAGAAGGCCAGCAGGAAGGTCCACTGCAGCACACTGGGAGCCCAGTGCAGTCAGTCCCAACTGAGCCACAGTTTTAGCCCCAGGGAGGCCCCAACCAGGGGCAGCTGGAGCAGACTTCACAAGAGTAAATCACCAGCAGCTGTAGCAGCTTCCAGACTTCTCAATTCACAAATGCCAAAGACAGAGTAAAAGGTCAGTGTGGAACTTTGTTGGAACAGGGGGAGCATGGTCTGGCTGCTACCCCTGGGGTGAGAAGCAGAAGAGGTGAGGTGGCTGCAGCTGCTGCCGTGTGGCTGCTTCTGGAGCTCCTGGCCTGCATATTGTAGGGGGACCAAGTGACCATTCAGAGGATAATCACTCTTGCTTTGACCTGCTTGGATCCAGATCACGGTCTTGGATGGTGATCCTGGGGTGTGTGACCAGTGAGCCAGAGTGTGTGGGGGCAGTAGAGAAGGTGCCCATCTAATAGCTCCAGCAGCTGCAAAAACCCCAGCGATTTGAGACATAGCTCTCTCCATTCTGGAAGCAGAGTTGTACCATGGCAAAGAGCTCAAAAGTCAAGTAATTGGCTGCTAATATGAGCAAGCAATGGAAGCACAAACAGACCATAGAATCCTTTTTTGGAGACAAAAAGGATCAAGGCATGGAGTGGGAGGAAGACATCGAAGTTAGGACTCCTGCATCAAAAGCCTCCAAGAAAAATGTGAACTGGTTACAGGCCATGGAAGAGTTCAAGAAGGATTTTGAAAATTAAGTAAGAGAAGTGAAGAAAAAATTGGGAAGAGAAATGAGAATGATGCAAGATAATCATGAAAAGCGAGTCAATAGCTTGCTAAAGGAGACCCAAAAATATGCTGAAGAAAATAACACCTTAAAAAAAACAGATTTGAACTAAGGAAGATTAGTCTTTCTAACTCCAGGCCCAGCACTCTATCCACTGGGCCACCTAGCTGTACCTAAGTTAAATAAATAAATAACATGCAGCCTTATTGTACTCCTTTTCCAGTCTTAAACCAGTCACTTATTATTCCATGTTCTGTTCTGACTGTTGCTTCTTGGCCCTCATACAGGTTCCTCAGGAGATGGGTAAGATGATCTGGTACTCCCGTCTCTTTGAGGACTTGCCACATTTTGATGTGATTGACACAATCAACGGCTTTAGTGTAGTCAATGAAGCAGAAGTAGATATTTTCCTTGAACTCCCTTTCTTTCTCCATAATCAGTGAATGTTGGCAATTTGGTCTCTATTTCCTCTGCCTCTTCAAAAAACCAACCTACTCTTTTGTTAATTCTTGGTTTACATTTTGCTGAAGCCTAGCTTGCAAAATCTTAAACATAACCTTGCTGGCATATGAAATGAGTGCAGTTGTTCAGTGCTTGGAACATTCTTTGGCATTGCCCTTCTTTAGGATTGGGACCCAAGTATACAACCTTGGAGTCAGTTTTGATTTTCCCCTCTCTCCAACTCCCTTTTTCAATCAGTTGCCACATCTTGTCCGTTCTACCTCAACATCTTCCATATCTGCCCTCTTCTCTCCACTCAAACAGCCACCACCCTAGTTCTGGCCCACATTCACCTCTCCGCTGAACTGTTGTAGTAACTTTCTAATCGATCTCCCCACCTCTGATGTCATCCCTTTCCTTTGATAATCCACACAGCTGCCAAAATGATACTGCAAAGACACAGATCTGACCACATTTTACTGCCTCTCCCCCAAACTATAAAATCTTTCATCACTCCCTATTATTGCCTTTAGGATAAAATATGAAAACTCCAGTTTGGCATTTAAATCCCCCAGGGGTGGGGAGTGTGTGGGCCTCAAGGCTGCACGTGACACTCTAGGTTTTCAAGTACGACTCTTTGACTAAATCCTAACTTCACAGGACAGATTCCCTTAATAAAAGGATTTGTTCTGTCAAACTTAGACTCAGTCTAAAGGCCACCCCAGAAGGCCACAATTGAGGCCACAGGTTCCCTACCCTGGCAGTGACAATCTGACTCCCGTCAACCTTTCTAGTCTCATTTCATATGGTTTCCCTTCCTGTACTCTCCATTCCAGTTAAACCAACTATACACATATGTATAATAGAAAGAACTTTGGGTCTGGAGTCAGAGGACTTAGGTTAAAATCATGCTTCTATCACTTATGCAAGTATCCCTGGGCAAGTTATTTAATCTCTTTGGGCTTCAGTTTCTGTAAAATTTCCCACTTTCTGATGGGATTGGACTCTATGGCCTCTGAAGTAAGGTGCCATCCAGCTATCCACCTATGATCCCCAGTGGGATGTAGGTTCTTTGAAGGCAGAGATAGTTCTGCTTTTTTTCTTGTAGCACTTAGCATGGTACCTTACACATAGCCAGTATTTAATAAATACTTGTTGAAGTGAATTAAATTATTCTCATTTTACAGATGAAGCAACTGAGTCTCAGAGACAGTGACTTGCCCAAGGTCACACAGCTAGTATATGTCAGAGATAATCTCTCTCTCTCTCTCTCTTTGCTTTTTGGAGGGGGGAAGGCAGGCAATTGGGATTAAGTGACTTGCTCAAGGTCACACAGCTAGTTTTTTGTGTTAAGTGTCTGAGGTCAGATTTGAACTCAGGTCCTCCTGACTCCAGGGCTGGTGCTCTATTCACTGCACCACCTAGCCACCCCCAGAGATAATTTCAAAGTAGTGATTCCCACTATACCATACTGTCTCCTTATAATGATAAATGGACTGTTCAAGTAACAGGTTAGATCAAATGAGATCACAATCAACTAAGGAAGGGGTATAGAAAACTCAGAAAGCAATGGAAATAACAGATTTAAGATCTTTCCCTTTGGTGTTTGGTGTGTCTGCTTTCTCATCCATCCTCTGCAAAAGTGCCAGTACTAAAGTACTGCTTTAGTGTGACAGAGTGACAGTACTAAAACAGGTCTGGCTATTACATGCCCTTTGCAATGAATTTTAGTGGTGCCCTAAAATTACATACAGACTATGGCATTTAAAGGTATTTTGGTATTTAAAGGCCTTCAGAACCTGGCTCCAACCTACCTTTCTAGCCTTGTTCTATATTATTGCACTTTACAATACAACCAAACTGGCCTTCTTGCTGTTCCTCATAGGCAACATTCATTCTTCCACCTTCGTGCCTTTGCATTGGCTGTGCCCCCTGTATGGAATGTTCTCCCACTTCACTTCCACCTTTTAGAAACACTAGTTTCCTTCAAAGCTTAGCTCAAATACTACCTCCTTTAAGAGACCTTTCCTGATCTCTCCAGCAGCTAGTATATCCACGTCCTCTCCAATTACCTCATATGTCTTTTGTGTATACTTATATAGGTACATGTTGTCTTTCCCAATAGTTTCATACCAGAGTACAGAAACTTTTTGTCTCTGTACCTCTAGCATCCAGCATGGGTCTGAGAGTAGGTGCTTAATTAATTCTTGTTGATTAATAAGAATAGTAATTATAGCTAACATTTATATAGTGCCTTAATTTACAACTAATGATTAATGTAAATATATTTATCTGTCTATACTCTTGACCCTTATAGAATGTAACCTCCTTAAAGGCAGAGACTCTTTTTCCTTTGTCTTTGTTTCTCTAGCACCTAGCACAGTGCCTGACACATAGTAGGTGCTTAGTAACTGTTGAATTGAATTGAATAGAATCAAATGGTTCTTTTTATTTTTATTTTATTTTTAAATTTTTTTTATTTTTTGGTGAGGCAATTGGGGTTAAGTGACTTACTCAGAGTTACACGGCTAGTAAGTGTCAAGTGTCTGGTCAGAGGCCAAATTTGAACTCAGGGCCAGTGCTCTATCCACTGCACCACCTAGCTGCCCCCAAATGGTTCTTTTTTTTTTTTTTTTTAAAGCAATTGGGGGTAAGTAACTTGCTCAAGGTTACACGGCTAGTCATTATTTATGTGTGGGTGCTCATTTTCTGAGGCTGGATTCAATCTCGGGTCATCCCAACTCTGAGGCCAGCGCTCTTACTCACTGCACCACCTAGCCGCCACTCCAAATGGTTCTTTTTAAAAAATTAATGATAGAGACATGGAAATGTTTGTAGGGTTATAGCTTTAAAGCTGGAAAGGATCTGAGAGATCATTTGGTCCAATTCCTTTATTTTACAGATGAGGAAACTAAGGCCAAGAAAGGTGAAATGTCTAGGCCAGCAGCACACAGATAGCAAGTATCAGAGCTGAACTTTGAGCGTAGGGCCTCTGATTCCAAAGCCTGGGCTCTTCATTGTCCCATGCTGCCTTCCTATCCCCTCTGGAGCTGACAGCTGCTTTCTGGGGTGGTTTCATAGACTGGCACACTACACAGCCTCTCATCTACGTGGAGGAATGGCTCTTCACTGGTCTTGTGTTTTCCAAGGGCACCAAGATTTCATGGTACAATTCGCTCCCCAGGCTGATGTTCATGATGTGACAATTGAACCTCATATCTCTGCTTGTTTTTTCTCTGTGCATAGGTAGTCAGGCTGTCAACTTGTTTCTCAGTAGGGTAATGTACTGGTCATGGGCCTGGAAATATGATATCTAGGCTCTTCCATTGCTGATTTCTTTCAGGTATTCGAAATTTTTTTTCCTTTCTACCCTCTCACTTGTTGATCTCATCAGCTCTCAGGGATTCAATGTCTCTACGAATGTGATTCCCAGATCTCTTAATCCATATCTTTACATCCATGTTCTGTAAATGCTCTATAAAATTTGGACTCAATCAAAAGGCCACACTTAAGGATCTAGAAGGCCACATGCGTCCTCAAGGCTGCAGGTTCCCCACCCCTGATCCAGCCTATTCTCTCTCCTGAGCTCCAGACAGGAATCACCAATGGCTTGTTAGACATTTTAACTGGATAGCCCATATGCAACTTAAACTCAACAAGTCCAAGAGAGAATTCTTTAACTTTTCCCCAAAACCCACCCTTTTGCACACTTTCTGTTGAAAGGGCCTCCATCCTTCTTGTCTCCCAGATTCACAATCTCAGAGTTATCCTCAGTTCTTTTTCCTCCTTACATATCCAATTAGTTCACACATCTTGTAATCTGGAGGTATACATCCCCTTGTTTTGACTCATTTGGCAACTTACCCTAGTTCAGACTCTCATCACTTTTTATTTGGACGATGGCAGTAGCCTCCTAATTGGATTTCTTGCCTCAAGTCCCACTCCAATCTACCTTCCACTCAGCTGCCAAAGTGATTTTCCTAATCTGTAGGTCTGAATATGTCAATCTCCCACTCCATAAACTACAGGACCTCCTCATTTCATCTTAAATCATATATAAACTCCTCTGTTTTTTATGTAAGACTCTTTTCAACCTGGTCCCTTCCTCTTGGTTAGTCATTTTTCAGTTGTGTCTCTTTGTTGACCCCTTTGAGGGTTTTCTTGGCAGGGTTTCAGTGTTGCCCTATTTCCAGTGCTTGGAACAGGGCCTGGCATATAGTAGGTGCTTAATAAACGCTTGTTACTTTGGATTGAATTGGTGGAGAGCAAACCGGGATGTCACCATGAATGAACTGGCCTAGAATCGGGTAGAAAAATTCCCATGTGAAGTGTAAAGAGAGGTGCTTTGCTCCCCTCAAGCCCTGGGAGACATTCTGTGCTGGGCAGGCCTTCCTGGGAATGAAAAAAAGGCTTCAAAAAAAAGAATTTTTATTCAACACAAAGCACAGGCCGACAGATGAGGCCTTTCCTGTGATAATGCTACCATCAAATGGTTAGAATTGCAGAAGGGAAGCAGGGGAAAAGAAAATTTTTTAGATGGGGCAATAGTGACACCTGTTGGCAAATAGTAAAATCGCAACAGATGAAAATACAAATTTTTTTTTTTTTTGAGGGCCATTGGGGTTAAGTAACTTGCCCAAGGTCACAGGGCTAGGCTTTTTGTGTGTGTGTGTGTTAGGTGTCTGAGGCCGGACCCGAACTCAGGTCCTTCTGACTCCAGGGCCAGCGCTCTACTCACTGTGCCACGTAGCCGCCCCTGAAAATACAAATATTAACTGAAGAAGACTAGGCCTCGACCTGGAAGTATTTCTCTAGCTATGGCTTACCAGACATCCCAGACTTCCTCCTTTTCTTTCTTTTTCTATTAAAATTTTTTTCTCACTCTCCCCGAATCCTCTGCTTCCCATCCCAATCTCTCCCCTCACCCAACATAAAATAAAAGAAATACAAAACCCCTGTAACAAACAGGTATAATTAAGCAAGACAAATTTCCACATTGGCCATGCCAAAAGAAAATATGTGCACACATACATATACATATACACATATATGTATATCTATACATATGTACACATATGGTATCCTTCTGCCCTACTGGTGCTTGACCGTTGTCAGGAAGTGTGAAATGTTTCATCATCAGGCCTCTGGAGTTGTAGTTAGTCATCATGGTGGTCAGAGTTCCTAAGCTTTTCACGATAGATATTTTTTTCCAAATGCTTTATTAACTTCTGGTTTACATCATTCATTTCTGCCAGATTTTGAGTTACAATCTTTCCCCCATTTTTCCCCTACCCACCACCCCAGAATAGCAGTCCCATAGATATCCCCTCCTCCAATATGCTCTCTCCCATATACTCTCCCATACCCCCTTTGACTTTTCCAGTAGGGCATGGTGAATCTCTATGCCCCAATGCCTGTATATATTATTTCCCAATTATATGTAAAATAGTATTAATAATAGTATATATATATATTTAAACATTTGATTTTAAAACTTTGAATTCCAGATTCATTCCCTTCCTCCCTTGTCACCCACCCTTACTGGGAAGATAAGCAATTCACTATATGTTGTACATGGGTAGCTATGCAAAACATTACCATAGTAGATATAGTAAAAGACTGACTATATTTCCCTCCCTCCCAACCTCCCACTTGTTCTATTCTCTACTTTGATCCTGTCCCTTTTCAAAAGTGGGTGCTTCCAACTTCCCTCCCCCCCAGCCTGGCCTCCCTTCCATTATCCCCCTTCTCATTCCCTTCCCCCTTACTCTCCTGTAGGGTGAGATATCCTATTTAGTATGTATGTCATTCTCTCCTTGAGCCAAATTCAGTGAGAATAAGGTTTTGCCTTTTTGCATTCCTGTTCTTCCCCTCCATTGTAACCATTTTCCCTTGCTTCTCCTATATGAGATAGTTTACCCCATTCTGTCTCTCCCTCTCTCTTCTCGTTATATTCCTCTCTCACCTTCTAATTTCACCTTTTCAGTATCATCCCTTCCTATTAAATTCGACCTATGCTCTCTATCCATGTATACCTGTAAACATATATACATACATTCACATATGTATTCATATGCCCATATACCCTTCTTCAACTATTTTCATACTGAGAAAAGTTTCATCAGTTACAATTATCGTTTTTCCATGTAGGAATGTAAATAGTTCAGCTTTGATAAGTTCCTTATGATTTATTTTCCCTGTTTACCTTCTCAAGCTTCTCTTGCTTCTTGTATCTGAATGTCAAATTTTCTATTCAACTCTGGTTTTTTCGTCAAGAATCATTGAAAGTCCTCTATTCCACTGAATGCCCATATTTTAAATACATTAAACATGATACCCAGTTTTGCTGGGTAGGTGATTCTTGGTTTTAATCCCAGCTCCTTTACCCTCCAGAATATCATATTCCAAGCCCTTCGATCCCTCAGTGTAGAAGCTGCCAGATCCTGTGCTATCCTGATTGTGTTTCCACAATATTCAAATTATTTCTTCCTGGCTGCTTGTAATATTTTCTCCTTGATCTGGGAATTCTGGAACCTGGCTATAATATTCCTAGGAGTTTTCTTTTCGGGATCTTTTTCAGGAGGTGATTGATGTATTCTTTCAACCTCTATTTTGCCCTCTGGTTCTAAAACATCGGGGTAAATTTCCTAGAGAATTTCTCGAAGGATGATTTCTAGGTTCTTTTTTTGATCTGGCTTTTTCTGATCATGGCTTTCAGGTAGCCCAGTAATTTTAAAATTTTCTCTCTTGGATCTATTTTCCAGGTCAGTGGTTTTTCCCATGAGATATTTCACATTGCCTTCTATTCTTTCATTTGTTTGATCTATTTAACAGCATCTTGATTTCTCATAAAGTCACTAGCTTTCATTTGCTCTAATCTAATTCTGAAGGAAAAATTCTCAGTGAGCTTTTGAGATTCTTTTTCCATCTGGCAAATTTGGCTTTTTAAGGCATTCTTCTCCTCATTGCCCTTTTGAGCCTCTTTTGCCATTTGAGTTAGTCTATTTTTTAAGGTGTTATTTTCCTCAGTCAGGCTGTTGACTCTCCTTTCATAATTTTCTTGCATCATTCTCATTTCTCTTCCCAATTTTTCCTCCACTTCTCTTATTTGCTTCTTAAGGTCCTCTATGTCCTGTAACCAGCTCGTATCTTTCTTGGAAGCTTTTGGTGCAGGAGTTCTGACTTCACTGTCTTCCTCCTATTCCATGCTTTGATCCTCTTTGCCCCCCAAATAGGAGTCTCATGTTGAATTTTTCTGTTTATTTTGTTTCATTTGCCTAGGCATGTTGCCACTCAAGTACTTGACTTTTGGGCTTGTTGCCACAGTAGGACTCTGCCACCAGCCAGGGGAGCTTCTGTCCTAAATGCTGGGGTTTTCTCAGCTGCTGGAGGTGTTAGTTGGGTGGCCTCTCTGAATCCTTCACCAGCTCTGGCAAACTGGTCACACATCCCAAGACCTCCACCCCAGACCACAATCCAGATCCAAGAAGGTTAAAGCAAGAGTGATTTCCCCTCCAGACTGATTGCCGGGTCCCCATAAAGTCTGTAGGCCAGGAGCTGAAGCTGCAATGTGGTGCCTGTGTGGCGTCTCAGTGGCTTCTCCCCCTGGGGGAAAAAGCCACGCACTCCCAGCTACTGGTCCCAAAGTCCACTGTGCACTGACCTCTCACTTTGTCCTTGGCATCCATATGTTGATATTTCTGTTAAGGCCACAGCTATTGGTGTTCTGAAGTCCCTCCAGCTGGCTGCTGGTCAGGACGCCCTGGGGCTTAAACCTCTGGCTCAAGCAGGGCTGGGCTTGGCTCCTAGAGTGCTGTGCTGGCTGTTCCCTGCCAGGCTGCCAAGCTGTCCTCAGCAGGAGGTTAGCTTCTCTGTGTCATTTTGTGAGTTTTGTAGCTCCAAAGTTTTTTCAGAGTCCCCTTTTATATGGATTGGAAGTAGTGGGAGCTGGAGGTGTTCAGAAATGCTGTTTCTACTCCGCCATCTTGGCTCCGCCCCCCCACGGTATATTTTCTTTTCCTTTTTCTTTTCTTTTCTTTCCTTTCCTTTCCTTTCCTTTCCTTTCCTTTCCTTTCCTTTCCTTTCCTTTCCTTTCCTTTCCTTTCCTTTCCTTTCCTTTCCTTTCCTTTCCTTTCCTTTCCTTTTCTTTTCTTTTCTTTCTTTCTTTCTTTCTTTCTTTCTTTCTTTCTTTCTTTCTTTCTTTCTTTCTTTCTTTCTTTCTTTCTTTCTTTCTTTCTTTCTTTCTTTCTTTTTTTTGCTGTTTGGAGGGCAATTGGGGTTAAGTAACTTGCCCAAGGTCACACAGCTAGGTTTTTTTGGTTTGTGTGTGTTAAGTGTCTGAGGTCAGATCTGAACTCAGGTCCTTCTGACTCCAAGGCTGGTGCTTTATTCACTGCACCACCTAGCTGCCCCCCAGTATATTTTCAATGTCTTGATGATATTCTTGTCATTATATAAATTTCTCTCCTGGTTCTGTTCACTTTACTCTGCATCATTTCATGCAAGTCTTCCCAAGATTTTCTGAAACCATTCCCTTCCTAATTTCTTACAGCATAATAGTATTCTATAACATTTATAGTTTATATACATGTTCAGCTATTCTCCAATTTATGGGTACCCCCCTCAGGTTTCCTTTCTTTGTTACCTCAAAAAGAGCTATAAATATTTTTGTATATCCTTAGATTTTGTTTTGCTTAGTACTGGTCTTTCCCTCATCTACCTCCTCTAATTTCCCCTTCTCCCTTCTTCCTCCAGTTTAAATGTTAAATGAAATGTATTTCTGTCCCTAACTGTGTGTGTATTTTTCCTTCTAACTAATTCCTATGGGACTGAGGTTGAAGTGTCAGAAGCTCTCCCCTACCTCCTCCTTCTAGTTCCTGTAGACTTACTTGCTCACCTTAATAATGTAGGCTAATTTTCCCCAACTTTCCTTTCCTTCTTCCTCCCTCTCCAATGTAATTTTCTTCCCTTCCATTTCCATTCTGCTTTTAAGATCAGCAAGACATAACAAAATCACTTTCAGGCTTTCCATCTAAGTAAGATTCCTTCTCTGAGCCCTCATGACAATAGGGTTCAGAGGGGGCACATATGTCATCTTCCCATATTTGAATATAAGCAGTTTATCCTTGTTTAATAGCTTATCAGTATTCATTCGTGTTTACCTTTTTAAGTTTCTCTTAACTCCTGTGTTTGAACTTCTAAGTTTCTATACAGCACTAAGCATCAGGAATGTTTAGAAGTTCTCTATTTTATTAAGAGTCTTATTTTTTTTCTCCTGTAGAATTGTATACTCAGTCTTGCTGGGTAAATTATTCTTAGCTACAAACCCATATTCCAAGCTCTCCACTCCTTTAGAGTGGTTCAGTCATGTATGACCCTTCATGACTTCATTTGGGGTTTTCTTGGCAAAGATAGTGGTTTGCCATTTCCTTCTCCAGTGTATCCATTGGATCTATTTTGTCAGGCAATCAGAAGTTGAGTGACTTGCCCAGAGTCACACAGCTAGGAAGTGTCTGAGGCTGGATTTGAACTCAGGTCTTCCTGACTCCAGGTTCCGTACTCTATTGACTACACTACTAGCTGCCTCTGACTCCTTCAAAGTGGGGGCTACTAAATCATGTGTGATCTGGATAGTGGCTCCTCAGTACTTGAATTCTTTCTAGCAGCTTGCAGCATTTTTTCCTTAACCTCAAAGTTCTGGGTTTGGGCTCTGATGTTCCTGGGAGTTTTCATTTTGGGATTTCTTTTCAGGAAGTAATTGATCATTCTTTCTATTTCTACTTTATCCTCTGGTCCTAAGAGCTCCGGACAGTTTTCTTTTATGATTTCTTGAAATATGATCTCATGAAATTTAGGTAATCCAGTGATTTATTAATTTATTTCCTCTTCAATCTCTTTTCCAAGTCGGTTGTTTTTCACTATGAGATACCTTACTTTTTTTTATACCTTACATTTTCTTCTATTTTTCTTCAGTCTTTTGACTTTATTTTATTTTATTTATTTTTTTGCTTTTTGGAGGACAATTGGAGTTAAGTAACTTGCCCAAGGTCACACAGCTAGGTTTTTTTTGTTTGTGTGTAGCTTAAGTGTCTGAGGCCGGATCCCAACTCAGGTCCTTCTGACTCCAGGGCCAACAGTCTACTCACTGTGCCACCTAGCCGCCCCTTTTTACTTTGCTTTAAAATTTCCTGTTGTCTCATGGGGTCATTGGCTTCTATTTTGACCCCTTCAAATTTTCAGGGAGTTTGTTCTTTGAGCAAGCTTTTGTACTTCTCCTGCCAAACTATTAATTACTTTTTAAATTCTTTCTTCCATAGCTCTCATTTCTTTTCAAAATTATCTGCTCTAATTCTGCTTATAAAAACTAAAAAAAAAGTACATATATTTAATTCAAAACAATTTATTGAGTATTTACTATGTATAATACACTGTGACAACAGAGGATACACATATGAAAAAAATCAATTATTGCTTCTGTCATCATCATATTTCTATAGTACAAGACTTAAAATTAGTGTAATAGGGGCAGCTAGGTATCACAGTGAATAGAGCACCTGCCCTGGAGTCAGGAGGACCTGAGTTCAAATCTGACCTTAGACACTTAACACTTACTAGCCGTGTGACCTTGGGCAAGTCACTTAACCCCAATTGCCCTGCCCTCCCCCTCCAAAAAGCAAAAACAAAAATAAAAAGAGATTAAAAAAAAGAGTGACTACTCTGCCTCCCCAACCTGAAGTCCAGGTGTGGTACATTATATCACCACTCCCCCCAGGGTTTTCTGGTTCCCTTCAGGGGCAGGGGAGATTGAAGGGACCTCTATGGTTGGATTCAGCTGCCACTGATTGTGCTCCCTCAGTTTTAGAGATCCTCTGCTCCCAGTTCTATTTAACATTCAGATTAGCCTTTTTTCCCCCCAAATGCTTTATTAACTTCTGGTTTACATCATTCATTTCTGCCAGATTTTGAGTTACAATTTTTTCCCCGTTCTTTTCCCTACCTACCACCCCAAAATAGCAGTCCCACAGTATATCCCCTCGTCCAATCTGCTCTCTCCCATATCTTCTCCCATACGCCCCAATGCCAGTATATCTTATTTCCCAATTATATGTAAAACAGTATTAATAATAGTTTTTATATATATTTTTACACATTTTATTTTAAAACTTCGAATTCCAGATTCATTCCCTTCCTCCCTTGTCACTCACCCTTACTGGGAAGATAAGCAATTCAGTATATGTTGTACATGTGTAGCTATGCAAAACATTACCGTAGTAGATATATGGTAAAAGACGGACTACATTTCCCTCCCTCCTATCCCACCTCCCACTTGGTCCACTCCCCACTTTGATCCTGTCCTCTTTCAAAAGTGGGTGCTTCCTACTTCCCTCCCCCTGAGCCTGCCCTCCCTTCCATCATTCCCCTTCTAATCCCCTTCACCCCTACTCTCCTGTAGGGTGAGATACCCTATTTAGTATGTATGTCATTCTCTCCCTGAGCTAAATTCAATGAGAATAAGGTTTTGCATTTTTGCCTTCCTGTTCTTCCCCTCCCTTGCAGATTAGCTTTTGCAAAGAAACATTTACTTTCAAGGCATAACAAGAATATAAAGACATCTTCCCAATATATGAAGGGCATAATCTCCCTCACACCACCTCAGTCTCTGGAGAAAGGAGGGGTATTAGGTTAACAGTTTAGCTCACTTCCTATATAGTATAGTCCCACCAAGTTCCAAGTCCAAAATCCTCCTGGGGCTCAAGTTCTGGGTGCCCAGGTTTCCCAGGGCTTCTGGAATCTTGCCTCCAAGGTTGCTATGGCTCAGTCCAGGTCTGGGAACTCTGGGTCTCAAAGAGAGGGAGGGAATCAATTCATCTCTTCCAGGAATTCCAGTTAAATTTATGCCTAAACTGTGTTTTTCTTTGAGGCTTTGCTTGGAGATATTTCAGAGTCATTTGCTTCTTCTGGGCATGTATTTTGAGTATCCTTATTGCTGTAATAGCTTTTTATGGTGGGATTATTATTATTATTTTACTCATTCTTCTAGCGAATTTACTGATTTCAGACTTTGTGTTAGGGCCAGGCTCTGCCCCCTTCTGGAGGTAAGGTCTGGGCTGGTCCTGCTTCTGTTTCCTTGGGGTATTGAGTATTGTGCTATTCTAGGACCTCAGGGACAGCTTAGACTGGGGGTCTGTAAGTTCTTAGTGCTCCCAAAATGGTCTGATCCAGAGTACAGTCTGCTCACTGCCCCCTACCCAATGATTTAGATTTTTATAGTACAGCTTTGTACAATTTTCCCCTAAGTGTTTAATTAGGGCCATTGAAAAGACTAATAGAGGTCCATAAGAAATGGACATCTGAGAAATCTGGCTTCAGTTTCTGTTCCTGACCCTTGTTGTGTGCCCCAGGGAAAGTCACGTCATCTCTGAGCCTCAGTTTCTATATCATTTAAATGAGGGAATGACTCACAATGGCCTTACGATGTAGGGAAAAGAGCATTGGATTGGTGGTTAAAGGACATGCGATCAAATCCGGGCTCTTCCACTGACTGCCTATAGGACCTTAGGCAAGTCACTTCTCTCTAGGCCTCAGTTTCTTCCTCTGTCAAATGAGGGAGTTGGATTAGATGGCTTGTACAGTCTCCTTCCAACGGGAAATCAATAACCTCATGTCTCCAAGCTTTCTCCCAGCCATAGCTTACTATGAGGCTATGGGTCTGAATGTGATTGGGCAGACAGAAGGATGAAGAGGAGGCTATCTTAGGGACAGCCCCCCAGCCTTGTCTTTCTGCCCCTCTTCCTCCCTGGCTTCCCACCCCCCTCCCACCTTTCAGTGGTGAGCTCATCAGCCCTGTGCTTTCAGTGATCAGCTCTATGCAGATGGCTGCCTTCTTGTCTAGCCCTAACCAACTCACCTCCAAGATCACATCTCCAGTTACCTATTGGGCATCTTGAACACTGGGTGGTCCACAGACATCCAAACCTGAACTCACCATCTTTCCTGTAAACCCTCTCCTCTTCCCAACTTCCCAATTTACTGTGGAAGGTACCCCTCCTTTCATACATACTTTTTTTGTGGAGAGCCAGTTGTTAAGCATTTACTTAGTGGCACACCACTGAATTGGGGGTAATCTCAGAGGGAAGGCACAAAGACTGAGCACTGGAAAAAGCTTTTAAAAATTTTGTTTATTTTTAGTTTTCAATATTCACTTCCATAAGGTTTTGAGTTCCAAACTTCTTCCTCATCTCTTCCTTCCCCCTACTCCAAGATGGCATGTAATTTGGTATAGGTTCTCTATATACATTCATATTGAACCTCTTTTCACATTAGTAATATTGTAAAGAAGAATTAGAACCAATGGGAGAAACCACAAGAAAGAAGAAACAAACAAAAAAAAAAAAGAAAGAGAGCAAATAATATGCTTTAATCTGTATTCAGATTCCATAGTTCATTCTCTGGATGTGGATAGCATTTTCCATCATGAGTCTTTTGGAGTTGTCTTAAGTCATTGTATTACTGAAAAGAGCTAAGTCTATCAAAGTTGGTCATTGCACAATGTTGCTGTTACTGTGTACAATATCCTTCTATTTCTGCTCACTTCACTCAGCATCGGTTCATTCAAGTTTTTCCAGGTTTTTCTGAAGTCTGCCTGCTCCTCATTTCTTATAGCACAATAGTATTCCATTACATTCATATACCACAGCTTGTTCAGCCATTCCCCAACAGATGGGCACCCTCTCAATTTTTAATTCTTTGCCACCACAAAAAGAACTGCTATAAATATTTTTGTACATGTGGGTCCTTTTCCCATTTGTATGATCTCTTGGGATACAGATCTAGAAGTGGTATTTCTTGGTCTG